>OZ038387.1:22299636-22757308 GCA_964036045.1 Eutreptiella sp. 'Long Island Sound 2002' | reverse complement strand
AATGGCCATCCAAGGTATGTAAAGCATGTTTTAGGCCATAGTTACGTGTTTTTCACCCTATTTGGGTATTGGCTTGGGGGGGGGGGGCGGGCTTCCAAGGGATGGGTACACCCACAACCTGCTCATACAATTTTTCACCCTGGGCAGCTCAAAAATTGAAGTTTGGGAAACTTATTTTTTTGATATCGTGATCACGTAAAATGATCATCCAAGCTATGCAAAGCATGTTTTAGCCCGTATTTATGTAGTTTATACCCTATTTTGGGTGTGTGTTGCTTGGAGTAGATGCTCTGCGAGGTGGACTTGCCGAAGGCAATAGAATTTTAGATTGCGCGGTTTATCACCGGCTGCATGCGTCGCGTGCGCAATGCCGCACGGTCTTGCACGGTCGGATCCCGTTTATAAACACACATTCCTGGTTCCACTACCCTAAGCAGTGCATCGCCCCGTTGATGGCATTGCATGACGACCACCCTTGTGGTGCCGAAACAGAGCGCCACTTTGGGGAATGGGGTGCACTGAGAACCTCTAAAGGAAAGACAACAGTTTGGGTTGAAATACCTGTGGAAATACCCCCTGTCCTTCGAAGCACTGTTGGACCCAGGTGAAACTCTTGCCCAGATGTGAGACAACCACCGAGCACTGCATGGTAAGAGATATCAGGTTCGAGACGATCTAATGGCACGGGGCCACTTCGAACAGTACCTTGCCATGCTGCTACATACAAATGTTCTTTGTTCTCTGGAGCACTGCCATTTCAGACTGCGTTGCTGGACCATGTTGATGTATGTTGTTCTGTCAAGGTGGTTGTCCACAGGGACGATATTTTGCACCACCTCTCCGGCGCAGCAGCTGCAAGAAGACTTTGTCGGATTTCAGAATTGTTTCAGGTTTTGCCTAGAGACCAACCCCTGGTCAAAGGGAGGGTAATTGGCCCCTGTCTGGAACCAACAGACATGCCATGCCCCCATGATATGTATTCTAATTATTTTATTTGTATGTTTTGATATTTCTATGGCTGTAACAGGGTTGAATGGCTTTGACCTCCCACTCCATAACCCCCCACTCCATAATTCGACTGGGCTGTGCCAGAACGGACTTTCATGGCCTCATTTATGGTCAAGCCACACTCCTAAGCCCCCAAACTGCAGCAAACCTCAGAATCCAGCCCCTCAAACACAGCACACTCTGTTTGCAACAAAGTTACAAGTTTTGCACATTCACAAAGTCTCCCCCCCCCCCCAGCCGCTCCATAGTTAATTCTCCATAACTCCAAGAACTGATGTGGCGTGGGCCATTAGCCCTTGGGGGGGTGGGGGGTGACTGACCTGCACTGATTCCACTGAACAAGCAATACCTTCCCCCTCCGTTGCGGCTCTGACCTCCATAGCCTTCACCCCTGAGTGAGGTGTTTCCCACACCTCTAGAAATAGGCCTCAGTTGTGCGGCTGTCGGTGGGCTTGCCGCGTGTCCGAGAGCCCCGCGTTTGATTTTCGGGGAGGGAACGCGGGTTGTATTGCGGTGACTCTGTGACAAACGCCTCGAAGTTCCAAGTGTGACACCTGGAGGCATGGGTACTCCCATCCTGGGTGCTGCGGTATGATGCTTATTTCAGGTCGGCCGGGAAATGATTGGGGGGGGGGGGGCTATGCGCTATGGCCTGGGCCTTTGCAGCACAACTACGTTGTCACTGGATGAAGATTGTTCTTCGGCGCATTCTTCGGCGCAACTGACGGTCCGACTAGGGGGAATGGGGATGTCACGAAGCATCAAAAGGGTATTTTCAGGGCCAATCTGCAACAATGTTGCTCGGAGACACGTACGAGCGACAGGGACCCTTGATGCTCAGATCGGTATCACCCGCTGATCAACGTGCACATTTTTGCCTGCCCTTTTCGACATTGCAGATGACTGCCCGTAGCCTGCGCCTGCGGCAGCTAAAGGCGTTCTCTGTGTCGAGCCTCCCTACACCAACCCCCCGTATGCAGTGTGATACAGCGACCCACAAAGAGAGACCAAAAAGGCAAAATCTGTCTGCAAAGGAGAGCCCCGGGATTGGTGCAGCAAGATGCACACAGCGCCGCACTTCACTAAAACCAACCTCAAAACCACCAACCCCCACATGCACAGGCCAAACGCTGCCAATAGGCCATGCGGGCGTCCCGGCCGCCGCCCATAATACCAACGTGCGAGTGGTCTGCAGCGAAAGGAGGGCTGCATGGGGCACATGGCCCCTGCATAATTCCACACCAGACCGACGCGTTGGTCACTACATCCGCTGCTACGGCACAACAAAACGACACTGGGATAAACCCGCTCGTCATTTCCTGACCGCTCCTCCCAGGGGCAGGGGAATTGTGCAAAGGGAAGGGGTACGTGGGCCCCACTGCGCGGCACTGAGCGGCGTTGCACTGCATTGAAGACCATCCCCAAGGGCAGGCCACACCACCACCACTACCACCACGGCAGACTAGAATGCTTTGCGCCGCGCGGCATTCACCATTCTGCGTGCGGCAAGTCCCCCGTAAAGATGCCCCCCCCCCCCCCCCAAACGCCTGCAGCGAAAGGCACACAGACAGCACCCAACAACCATCGGGACGACAACTGCCAAGAGCATATCCCGTTATAACAGCGCCGTTGAAGCGCTCTGTCATTCTGCCAACCAGACAGGTGTATGCCCTCCCCGCGCACCCAGTTGACCTCTAGGCAAAGCAGTTGAGGTTGTTCCAGTGGTGATGAAGGAGCTGCTCCACATGGAACGCAATGCACGCAATAGTGTGGCCGTGCATTTCGTGGTGCCTGGACAGTTCTTCACTGGCCCTCCTCCGTTGCCCATTCTCGAGCCACCCATAGGCAGGTGACGTGCACGCAGTTGCGGGTTACACTCCATTTTGCCTGCATCCCACGTCCAGCAGGTGGCCGAAATGACAGCCACGCCCCGTTGGCCATACCCAATTATATTCCTTGTGTTTGTCGCTGATCAACAGCCCTTGAACAAAGCAAGGGCAAGGGCAAGGGTCCTGACTCGACCTTCGCCGCTGATGCAACGATTGTTCGAATCGATACAATTGGCCCAGTGGGGGCGCGCCGTGCGCTGTGCGAAAAGTAGGCTCTTTTCGACCCATTTTTCCCGATGGCCAAGGTGACACAGTAACTATTATGTTCCCATACACAGGACTACTCCGATTCTTATTCGGTCCAAAAACTCAGATAATCAGTTAAATCAAAGTATATTGCCCACTAAAAATGCCAGAGTGCTGTCTAAATCTGCTGCTTTTGCCCTGTGGACGTAGCTCCCCCGGTGATGGGTGGTTTTCAGGGTGGTCAGGGGCAAGCTTACTTACCATTGGGCGCTGTGCGCGCGCTGTGCAGAAACGCCCTCTTTCACCCGCTGATGGACACGAGGACCAATGGGCGAGTGCACAAAGGCAGAGTGTTGCGTGGTCATCCGGCAACGGCTGCCTGAAAGAGTGCTGCTCGGCCCCGTGCATTGAGGCATTGCGTCCTGCCGGGGCCCTCTGCTGGTTTTCCCTCCTGCACAGACGCCCCCCGGCCTCTTACACCCACACCCATGCGCAAAGGGCCAAGGGGGGCCCTGCATTTCCGCAGCTGTCCCCGGACCTCCCGGCTTTGGTGGTGGCCTTTCAAGACATGCGATGTATCTCCATTGATTTACCCCCCAGCTCCCCTTCATCTGCCGCTGAGAGCCAAAGGAATGCTTGATCACAGTAACAGTGGAATTAGGACAGACAGTATGTTGCATGCAGGCAGCTGTTGTGCCGAATCACCACATCAAACAAACCAGCCCTTTTCGAAGTTTGATTGTAGATATGTGCCTGGGTATGACGGATGGATGCCTGGTGGTGCATCTTGATGGTACATAACGTATCTCCACGGACGAACGAACTGATGCAGTTTGAATGATGATTGCGCCCCTTCATCTGCGAAGAAGCACCCTTTGACAAAGAGGCAGCCCCATCCGGCTGCGAGGTGATGCACTGTGCAGCGCCTCATTCGGATGGCTGTGGCGGGGTCAGTCCATCACAAGCGACCCCCCGGCCCGCAGACAACCGGTCCGGGGGGGGCCGATTGCCGCCCTTGCACTGTGCGCCACTGAGGCACTGGTGCTCTGCCTGCGCCGGTGCCCATGCCACGCCCCCTCGTGCCAAGCAGACGCTGGGTCTACACACCGGCCGCCCATTCTGTGGCGGGGAGTGCGTGTTCCTCTACATCGAGGGTTGACCGTCGTCTCTCTGCACAAGACATGGCCTGTCGGTGTGTGGTGGTCCTTCCAGGGAGCCTGTGGGCACACGGCCCTCGAATCGGGCTGGCAAAGCGCTGCCTCACACGTGTGTTTCATCTGTTGCCGTCCAACGGACGGGCCCCTTTTCACTGATGTGAGCCAATCACGAATGCTACTCGCTCTGGGTCTCCCAGACGTCCCCTGGTCGTGTCCGGTGTTTGTTTGTGTGCCTGTGATATGTGTGCGAAGCGCTGCGAATTTAAGGCGAATCTTTTTTTGCCTGCCTTGTCTGATATGTGGTCAGTGCCCAGGCCATTGTGGTTGCAACGACACCAGATGAACCGGTCGGCTCCGGCTCTATGGCCGCCCAACCGGGTGGATGGGCCTCCCCTGAGCGTAACTCATGGTCACAGAACATGGGCTGTTCATTTCGCTAGGCGTGTGCCGATGCGCTGCAGTCTGACCCAAAGACAACCAAACGGTCCCGCGGCGGCAGACTGACCTCGAATCGATGTTGTAAAGCATTGCACTGCATTTCTGTCCTCTTTTGCCACCCCGTGTTGTCTTGTCATTGTGTCAACTTGTGACTGGTTTGCCATGGACGACACCCTTGGTTTGCCCCATGCCTCCCAGTTCCCCCTGTTGTGGTTTTTCCGCTCCTGGAAGGGGTCGGGAGGTTGTCTTCTCGGTGTGTTTCTGTGCTTGACATCGCTGGTTCATGTCAACTAAGTAAAGCCCCCTCCCCCCCGGCTTTGTCATCCCCCCATGTCTGGGGGGGGGAGGGGGTGGCAGGGGCCTAGGAGACGAAAATCGGTACGTTTGCAAACCACCAAGGTGGGTGTATAAGGTAAACCGTTCTAGGTGTCTGTGACCGGGGAGGAGTGGAGCGATCGCATTGGGAAATGTGAACACCCATCACCAGTGACACCATCCTGGGAGCAGGGATGGTTGAGGTCCATTGAACGCTCCTCGCCAGCGCTTTCCCTGCGGGCGTTGCGGAGTTCGTTCATTTGGGTTCACCGCCGTTGTTGTGCCTCCTTTTCCAAGCATACCAATTTTCGTGTGTGGTGACGCGCGTGTGGGGGGGGGGGGGTCGGGGGGCATAGCGCGCAGGTGGGGAAGCCTCCCCCCCCCCCCGCCTCTTGCCCAAGCAACACCTATGTGAGCCATGTAGGGAGGGAAGGGATAATCAAGAAAATTTCCTCAGAGCCTAAAGGCTTGTGCTGGATACAGCAGACAATGCATCTGGGACAATCTGTGACGCCGCCTCCAGCGCCGTATCTACGGACAATGTGAGACTGCGCCTCACGGCGTCGTATTCATGACAATGCACTGTGAGGAGTGGTTCTGGAGGGTGACAACCATCGTCGCTTTATGGCCAAGCAACGCCTATGTCCAAGCAACACTAGGCGTTGGTTCCATCAGTTTCGCATCGTGGATTTTGGAAGTTCATTTTTCATTTGGTCCTGTTGTGTGTTATGTGTGCTGTCTGATACCTTGGTTTTGAGATTCACGATGATCATACATTTTGTTTCAAGGAAACTGATTGGGGCATGATGGCCTTAGTCACCAATTTTGCCCCTTGGTTTTCAGAATGTCTTTCCGCATGTACCATGCACGGTGTAACGCGTAAGCAACACCCTTGTCCAAACAACACTGGGCGTTGGTTCCGTCATTTTCTGGTCATTTACCGTTGCTTGGACAAGGGGGGTAACAGGGGGCGGTGATGTCACACCCGGGGCATGCGCCCTGTCCAATTCATCAGTGCTTTCAGTCTGAAGGTCGAGCTGTTACATCTGGACATTAAACCCCCAAAGTTGGCAGACCCCCATGTTTTGCTTTTGCCTGATCCCCCGTAGAATCGCGCATCTCTGTTGCATATGTGCAAACTGGAGCGCCCATCGTCCCAAGCAGACGGTGGACTGATGCATCTCTGACCCCTGATACTCTCGTCCAACGTCTGCTCTTGTGTCTCTGTAATCATGTGCCCACTCACATGTTGCGTGCCAATGTGCGGGTGCTAGACAACGTGCTCCTCCCTCAACCGTGTGTCCGTGTTCAAAGGATACCATGAACTGTACCCTCCTCAGTGTATGTCGAAACAGCGTTGTGGACCCTGCGGTCCGGCAGTGGGCCCTGGGGCCGGTGCTGCCATAGGGCCCGTTGCGGCCAGCAGTTGACAACCGCGCAGACAAAGAAATCGAAGCCTGATGTCTTGGTCGACCTTCCTGCGTGCGGATGGCGCGAGTGCTGGCCATGGCTGAGGAGGTGCTCTGATGTATTTTGTCAGGGCTCTCCCGAGTGTATGTCCAGACACAGACACGCCGGTACACAGAAGAAATGAAGTCGAGGCCCGGACTTTGAAGCAAAGCCCCATGCAACGCTTTTGAATGCAGGGCCTCCGCCCACCACAAACTCTTTATTTCGAGTGCAATTACTCAGAATGCACAACATTTGTCGGCTGCAAATGGTATCAATGATGTCTACATACGATGTTCCCTTCACCACAAAAATATCCATGATGCATGCGGGGGGGGGGCTGTGCAAGGGGCTGGTCTTTGTACATACCCCCACCTTTTGGTGTTGGGAGATAGCAGTCTGGGAAGGACACCGGAATTCGTTCTCAGATCAAGGGGTTGTGTTATGTTTGTTGTGGTATGCCCGGAATTGACTGGGAGGGGATTGAGCCCTGAAACGCAAGGTCCAGCCCCCATCTCACCCCTCCTCTGGTCCCATGCTGACCATAGCCCCCTCCCCCCCCCCACCCCCCGCCCCCTAGGTTTTGGGACAACTGGTGGGACTGGTTCCAGCCGCCCCCCTGGGGATGCATGCATGTCCACGTGTCTATCTGACCCCGCTTTTGCAGAAATTATGCACCATTTGTCACGTCCCCGCTCTGGGGACCCGATACGGCAGGGGTGATTGAGCTGTTGAGCAACACCATACACCCCCTATCATGCTTCTGTCAGCCCTTGGCATGAAACACAACAACAACAACAACAACAACAACAACAACAACAACAACAACAACAACAACAACAACAACAACAAATTGTTTGTCAGCAATCAGTCAAATTGATGGATCCACTGGATGACAACTCGTCAGGTGTTCATAGTCGGAAGGGGAGCAGACACATCTGTGCTTGCGTCACCGAGACTCCAAGACTAATGGCTTAAGGGGGGAGTGTTAGCGCGCCAGGTGCACGCCGGGCATCTTTTTTGACCCATGCCCCCCCGGTGATCTTTTAGGGGGTGCACTAAGCACAGTGCGCGCGCAGTGCAACTATTTGGATGTCTAGGCGTCCTAGAACCCCATACCATGCAATACTATGGGCATTATTGTTGTTTGAAAACGGTTATTTTGATGCTTCTTTCACATTGGGGATATGGTATATTTGGATTCTCACCCAGTTTCACCTATTTTCATCCATTTTTTGCTCGTTTCCACTACATCCACTCCTTACCAGGTTGATTTATCCCCACCATGGGAACCGGGGACCATGGGTGTTTGGAGGTTGCTTGGCGGCAGAGTGTTGCCCGTGTTTGCGAATACCTTAACCATGTTGTTCAAGAGATTCGGTGGGTTGACAAGTTGGATCTTTTCAACCATGGTCCCCATTTTCCATTCTTTATGGGGCCGCACTTAGCGCAGGGGCCGCACTTAGCGCAGTGCGCGTGCAGTGCAAGCGCAGTGCAACTATTTGGGCGCGTGGCCGTACTAGAGACCCATACTTTGTGATACTAGGGGGGCATCATTGTTGTTTGAGAGTAGGTTTTGATACTTCTTCCACATTGGGGATATGGCATTTTTGGATTTTCACCTAGTTTCACCCATTTCCACCTTTTTTCACACTTTGTTGCTCATTTCCACCACATCCACTATTTTCTAGGTTGATTTCTCCCCACCATGGGACCTTCTCGAGAGGTGATATATCCATGCTATTTTCCCCCCATCATGGGGACCCCGAGCAGGCACGGCTGATGTCGGACCTCAGGATCATGATCAAGGCCGAGGGACAATCCAGCATCCTCTCCAAGTGCTGTATCACGTATAATGTCCAAGTGCTATAATCGAAGGTGACCTCACGGGCTTGATCAACGCCAAGGATCCTTCGTGTTAGCCAAGACGTACCATGCCATCATCCCGAGACAGTCGGCAACTGGGCTATGCTGGAGGCCATACCTAGCACCCCCGGGTCCATCGTCCCACCCCCATCGAAGGAGGTCTCCCAGGGTCTAAAGTGGGACATGCTCCTGAGGCAGGGGTGATGTAAGGGCGTTTGCAAGGGGTGTGCTTGGGGACTCTTCATGGGGAACTTGGTCTAAAAAGTAGCGTGCAGTGCACGCGTAGTGTGCGCACAGTACAAGGGCGCCCCCTATGACGCAAGATGAGGCAGAGGATGAGGCAGAAGTGTGTGTGTTGTGTTGTCTGAAGCGTTCCATCATCACAGTTTGTGGTGAGTGTGAAGAGCACTATTGTGCTGAATGTATTGCCACACTTGTGGGACCAATGTTGTTTGTTAAGTACAATACAAATGACATTTGGAGTTGTTGAATTCACAGCTATTGCCTTATTATGCAACGTGCTTTGTAGGGAAGGTGTGCAATCCAACGTGGTCTACTTGGGGGGCTTCTCCAAGAGAGCGTAAATCTGGGGCTGAAGTCGGGATAGTTGATAGAAAAGTAGCGCGCCGGGCGCGCGCCGGGCAAACATTCCCCCATGTTGTCTGAAGGCAAGGGCACGCTATCACTACCGACCTCGATTGTGCCCAATTGTTTTACCCCGACAGAGGTGCCTCAAAATGATCCGTGCAATTTGGCAATCATTTTGAGGGGTGCATGCTGGGGACTCCCCCACAAGCAATGATGTCGTCTCAGAGCGAGGGGTCATTCCCCCTGCACTAGCCCGCATGCGTACATCCAAAGCCCCTACTGCTCGGTGCAGCCCCGCGTGTATGCAGGAAGACTAGTAGGGACAAATGAAAGTTCAGCAACTTGTTCCCCTGGCTGCTTTGGGAATTAGGAGGGACCAAGCTGGAGAAATTGGGTAGCAGGTGCAATGTGCAAGTGCACAACAGTTCACTCGTTCTCATTTGATTCGGCAAATTGGATGCCACCTGGAACCCATTGTGTTTCATGGGCTGTTTGATGTATTGTCCTTCGTGTCATCTTCAAGGGTCGCTCCGGAGACACCCCCCCCCCAGCGAAATTGAAACTTTTTGTTCCTTGTCCTACCCCCCCCCACCCGTTGTCTGCATCTAGGCCTGCATCTAGCAAGCTCGATCATCATGACTATAGGGGAAGTAGAGCTGCAGAGCATCCTGATTTATCAATGGGCTCCAACACTGTACCGCCCCACCTTTGAAATCCCCCCCCAAGGGGCCCTGAATGCCAAACAAATGCATTGGCAACACAATCGACCAGTATTGCCATGTCCAACCACTAGAAACACCGGACAACCTCAATGTCAATTCTTCTTGCTCCAGTGAAAAAACCGAAATAGCTGCCCTGTGTGTATGCAGTGCAACAACTGGGTAGGCACGTGCATTTATGTGTGCATTCTGGAGATGCCTGTTCACTGGCGTGCAAGTTGCTCCTGGTCAGTTTTGTATTTCCTGGTGCGAACATAGTCATGGAGGGAGGTCCCCTGACCCACACATATGACACACCAAGAGCCAGGCTGTGCAGTCCAGCTCTAATGTACATTGCCGTGTGTCTCTACAGAGCACATCTTGACACACAGGTGCCCGTGCCAAAAAATGAGGTACCCAATTGCACTGCCAATGCTTCTTTCAACGTCAAGTTCTTTCCTGTCAGCCCATGTTGCGGGTTACACTCTGCCACGGGGAGACCACGTGGCTTTGATGTCATTTTCGAGAAGTCATGAGGCATACAAACACCTGAGTCAAACCCTGTCGTGGACACCCTCGAAATGGTGTGAATACGCACTGCGGTTTGAGCTTCATGCTGTCCTTGGTTCTGCGTTTGGAATGTATTAAACAGCAGAGCTCTGCGGTGCTTTTGTTTCCGTGAAATCATGACCTGCTGTGTGCCCATGTGTTTGTAGGATACCAAGCTTCCAGTGGACTGCAATCCTGCGCAAAGCCCTGATGCATGTCCTGAGAGCCCGGTGGAGTGTCACTGCACTGTTCCACAACACAGCCAAAGGTAAACAGGATTATTAGGCACGTATTATCAGCACCTCTCTGGATGCACCCCATCGACACCTTCCCACTTGTTTCAAGCACTGAACATTCAACCCAGACACTGATGTATCCTTCCCCATGACAGCCTGTGGGACATTGTGTTTGAGCCCTTGTTCATAAATGGTTCATGTTCCTCCACACCCCCACAAATTTTTGGATCCACCTCGGCGAATTTGGGGGTTTCTGAAAAAGCAGCGGCAGATTCCAAAGTCCACTGTGCAGAAAGCATTTCTTCAAGCTTTCAAATTACCATTTGTGTAGGCTGGGATCAAGGGGCGGCCTGTTCGGATTTCAGAGCCCAACCCCCCGCCCTCCCCCCCCCCCTCCAGACCCCCCAAAGTTTTCGAACCCGTCTTTCTCCAATTTGAGATTTTGGGGGAAAGGGTCGGCACCGAAGGCGCCAAATTTTTTTTTCGTCCTTCCTGAGGGGGTTTTTTTTTTAACCCTATGTGTCTATACTCAAAATACTCACAATTTTGTGGAGAATTCAAAAATGTTTGAAAAACACAGAAAAAAATTTGACCTCTGACCTGACCTCCAGGTCGGACCTTGGCTGATGGAAGCCTGAGCTAATGGGCAAATTTTTTCGGAAAAAATGTTTTACCCCATTTGTGTATATTCAAAATGATCAGCACGTCATCTTTTTGAGGTATGTATATTGGGGTACCCACTGACCCCCCCTTTAGGGACCCCGGCAGCTGACAGGACGACCCACCTCCCCCCCCCCCCCCCTCCAGACCCCCAAAAGTTTTCGCACCCGGTTGGGGTCTAGAATTTGAACAGGCCGGCCCCCTTGGCTGAGATGTTCCGAACATGAGTGAAGATCCAACTGTCGCATTGAAACTACATCCCCAATACTCATCTTCTCTTCTGCTTTTTGGGATTTGAAGGTGGTGGCCGTTTTGCTCTTGGGAAGGGCTCAACATTGCACAGCTTTCTTTCCCTGTACCAATGTTTCAGACACAAAAAACAGATTTCTCATTTTGAGTTCACATGTGTTGTCAAGTTGTCTGTTCAGCTGCTGCTGCTGTCACATGCATCAAGACAATGAATTTCTGGGTTCTTATTATGTGTGCTGTTGGTTTGTGATGCCTTCTTTGATTCATCTCTGCATGCAACCTGCGGTTATGTCATTGGATTATCTTTAAGGGAGTACGGTAGCAGGCATGATGCACGTGCAGTGCACTTAGGCGTGTAAATGGGGTTGTGCCAAGAGGCCATGCAACAAGTTTTTCTGGGCACACTCCAGAGACTTCCAGGGAAAGCATTTTGAGGGCCTCTGAGCGGAAACCATCGAGCATTGAGCATGGTGTTGGCCCAAAACCTTGCAACGTGTATGCATAGTGTACCAAGACTGGTGCACTAAGACGAGATGCAGAACGCCAACATACCGCACAAGTATGGCTAACATTGCTATTCCCAGCATGGCTGTCACTTACATGCAGAGCACCGAGTAACATGCACCTGCCACTATTATTGGTCCCTCTCGTCATGGGGACACATCCCTTTGGACATTTGGCCATTGTGGATGACAGCTTTGTGCCAAAGAATAGGACCCGTGCTCCAACCTGCTACGAAACCTCCGAAGGGCAAGCATGTCCAATTGTTCAGGATCAGATGGAAGGTTGGAAAGGGCTTCTATTCCACGGCACCTGATGCCCCATGAGGACAGGCAGAAATGGTGGGATGTTGCCTGTGCATTGTACCATGCTTTGCATAAGTTTTGACATGCACGTGTGCTTTGCTGTCATGTGCGTCGCGCACAAGCACGGGCTTGTCCAAGCCTGGGGTGGGCGTTGAAACGCTGTTTTGCCTGGACTTTTGGGACCGCGGCCTTGCTTGCACACGGATCTTACCTGAGCACTGTCGTAGGACTATCAGCCAGTCGGCAGCAGAGAATGCACTCACAGAAAAATAATTGTGCTCAGGGGTCTTCCACACACGCTCGGGGCCAGCCAGCAGCAATCTTGCTGTGTACAGCTGCACATGCCACACGGCATCGCACTGTGCACTGCAAATCAGTTCAAAACCAACCAAATGCCCATGACGCCATTCCCTCAATTGTATAGGGCGGCTGCCATCCTGGTGCGCAACGCATGACGGTGCCACAGGAATTCCGCCTCAAGGAACATGCCCGGTTGCTGTTTGAAACTAACCATTCGCATGACGGTGGTGAAGGTTGCGCGCCCGTTTCTATCTTTTCTCCAACCGTTAGCAGGTTGGCCCACCTGTGGCTCCTCTATCCCTTCCCTCACGCCGCAGGTCCCAGCGCGCCTAAACCCTGCATGCGGTATTTTAATTCCTTCCCTGTTTTTGCTCCAGATAGGCCCAGGTTCCCAATAGCGGCCCTGCCGCCAGATGTGTGTGGCCGGTGGTGACAGGGTGTGACAGGGCGGGGCCGCGCGCTCCCGCCCGTCAGATGGTTGTTCGAATTATACTGTGCCCGTGTCTTGAGGGCAGGGAGGATCCAGAGAACCAGCCAAACCCAGGTTTCCCCAGAAACCCCAGTTTGGCATCGCTGCCCCTCTTTTCCACAGTGTGCAGTATATTTTCTACCCACCCACCCACCCCCGAACCCGCACCCTCTCAAGCTGATCTACTTACAGTGCACTCGCACACCGGGGCCGCGCGCTCCCGCCCGTCAGATGGTTGTTCGAATTATACTGTGCCCGTGTCTTGAGGGCAGGGAGGATCCAGAGAACCAGCCAAACCATCGAGCATTGAGCATGGTGTTGGCCCAAAACCTTGCAACGTGTATGCATAGTGTACCAAGACTGGTGCACTAAGACGAGATGCAGAACGCCAACATACCGCACAAGTTTGAAAGATTTTTGGATTTTTGGATTGTTCGCATTTGCAGAAATGACCTCGAAGACAGGTTCTTAGATCAAGCCCAGGTACGGACCGTACACCCCCCTTTTTGGAGGTTCTTTGCGCAGCATACCCAAAGGCATGATATGGGATGTATAACCCTTTGTAAAATCATTATTTTGCCTGACAAAATGATCCCGCAATGGTTTTTTTGATTGTGCGGCCTCTATCCCCCTGAGACTGAATGTCACATTTGGGGGGGGGGGGGGGGGGCAAAAGTTTGTGCTTAGAAGGATTTGACCCAGGGTCAGGTGGAAGAGCACAATGGGTCGATGGATCCAGGCCGGCGATTGCTGGCTGGGATTTGAACCGACGAACATTGGTGCGAAAAGCTAGCATTCTACCACTCAATCACCAATTGATCCGGTGGAACGGGGTGTGTGTTTCTGCCTGACTGCTTGCTCTGCTGACTAACCATTGGCTGACCGTCAGCCTCTCCTCGAGGTGCTTTGCCAATGTCAATAGAATTGGAACAACTAGATCGTTTTGCAGATTTTTTTTGGCGAAATCAGGAGTTTTTGTGACGATTGGATCGACTAGTAGGTGGGGTTGTTTGTGTAGCCCCGATCTGTCTCGGTCCCAGATGTCGTGATGGCAACGGATCATTGCTAGCAGGTGAGGAAGGTCCCAAGTAATAGTGGCCCGCTCCACTAGTGCGGCATGCCGGTAGGGATGCAAATTCGCAGCGAATTGGATTTGAATTCGGCAAATTCGCTGCTAATTCGCCGTGAACTTCACAAGATTGCGAATTCGTGGCGAATTCGGTCTGCGAATTCGCTGAAAGTCGCGTCGGCGACGCCCGTGCCGCATCGGCGATTTTTTTGCCTTTTCTTCGGCCGATTTCTCTCCATTCTTTGGGGGTTAAAGCCAAAAATTGGCTGAAATTCAATTCATCATAAAAAGCAACTATTTGTCAACCCATCTTCGAATCCAGTGCGATTTTGGAGTGCCAAATCAACGAAAAAAAATCGCGCCGGAACAGAAATTGGGATGATGGATGATTGGATTTTATCATGAATAATAATTGTACAAACCATCAGCCTCCAACTCTCAAAGAGTTTGGAGATTTCCAGCAAACAAAAGTCCCAAAATCGCGGATGCGGCCATGCCGGCGACGGCGGCGCCGCCATGAATCAAGCTTTAACGTTGAATTCTACTATTCAACTGCGAATTCAAATTCAAGTTGCTCTACAAATTCGGCAAATTTGCACCGAATTCACCGAATGCGAATTCGCTGCGAATGCACACCTGCATCCTTACATGCCGGAACCACGGGCGGATTCAATCATGCTGGGACCGAGTTGTAGGTCAAGGATAGCAATGCGCTGGCAGTGGAGGATAGGCATGGGTCACATGTCCAACATGTCTAGGGTGTGAGGTTTTTGCCCATGCAGTTGGGAGGTCACAACGTCAACTATGTGTTTGTATATTTGCCATTTGGCGCCAATTCATTGGATGACGGTCGTGGTAGGTTTGAAGCATTTGGGAGCGACGACGGGACCTATGGCAGGTCTGGTGGGTGCAACGGTGTAATCTATACCTCCATTGCAGGATTGTTGCTACACAGATTTGAGATAGGTTGGGCCTTGTAGCGTTGTGTGTGTTAATGGGCATGGATGAGGTAGGGACTGAACAGTTCGCAGTTGGGCCAGCAAGGGTGTTGGAAAAGTGGGTCACGGCGGGCACCACATGCCTATAGGACCCGATTTTGCAGGGTAGGGGTATAGATTACATCGAGGGCAACAATGACAAGGGTGAGGGTTGCGGTAACTCTCTTCGGCGTGACTTGTCTCCACACTCATGGACCTTTGCAATGGTGCTTTCTCGTGAGTAGTGCAGTTGTTCTCACGCACCGCTACTCTAGCATGGTGGTTCTCTTCGTAAAAATGTTACCCTCAAGAAAGAACATGATTTTTGAGGTTAAAACCGTGTGGGCGCAAGTCTTTTTCCCAAATTGCGCTTGTCAGCCCCCCAAAGGCCTTTGGTTCTCAGTCGCATTTTTTATGGAAACCCACACTGTTAAGGTGAATTTATCCCACTAGAGCGCCTTCTAAAACCTCTTCACAAAAATACGGAAAAAGAATTACACGGCCGTACTGATATCTCCCACTCACCGCCGTGCCTATAAAACTCGCACACGTCGTTTCGTAAGTTCTATGTCGTGATTTAGCACACTTGTCTTGGGTCCTCCTACTGCCGTTCAAGGATCATAGTCATCATTTTGCTCTACACGGATTTAGAGAGGCTTGTTTCTAGTAGGCACGTTCACTATCGGCAACGCCATACTACAACTCCTCAGTTTCCAACTCCTTCAATACATTGCAGAGCTTCCAACGATCCATGTCAGTTAGCACTGCCATGCAAATAAACTTGTTGAAAGAAGGAGTAAAAATTTTCTCGAACTTCGGAATTCAATGGAGATGCTTGCCTCCTGCTCTGCAGCTCCTTGTCTCGGTGGTCTTTTCCAGCTTCTCCGACGCGTTCAAAGCTTTTCCAAGTGGACAAAATTTCAGCAAAAAAAAGCACAAGACGAATCATTCATGTCAGGGAGGCATTCAGTGACTTTGTTCTGAGACCTTTCTAGTCTTAGTAGAAATCATAGCAATAAAATTGTCCACAAAATATGATACAAAACACACACCATTTGAGCATCTTTCGTCCATCTACATTACATAATTCGTAGCACTCTACAACCATCTCAAGTGTGCGTCATTGCTGCAAATGACTGATAGGTGCTCCGAACCATACCATGGTTAGGACAAGGCGCAAAAGCAAAGGTTAAAAGCAATAAGAATGACCACAACTAGGCCTGCATTTAGGTCATTGTCGGCCCACGCCTCCGCCTCCTTACGGCGATCTAGAAGTTAAGGGCAAGAAAAAATCTCCTATGGCATTTTTGTTGCCACAACCACGATTACAGAATAAAATATGCCACAATGTATTAAGATTTGGCCTGATTTTGTATTCAAAATGTGCAACCATGTGCACTTTCGTCTTTTTCAAAACATTTATCATTGCAGCGATGGACGACGGAACCTCGCGCCCCAGTTCTATTGCGTTGGATGTTCAATGAACAATTCAATCCTTTGCAGAGACTTCGAACTATTCTCTACCTAGAGGCGTCTTCAAAGAAACGCTAATGTTTCCGATAGTGTTTCGCCTAAGCTAAGCATGGAGAAGGAGCCCTGCATACATCATTGTAGCCCAAAAAAGTAGAGGCCCACTAGCACAAAAATGTCAACCACAAAAGTGTGCAAGCGGTGCAACAACAAAAACCACTGCCTCATTTAGTGTTTGGGCACTCAATAGGGACTCAAAAAAGACTCAAGAAAAGCAGCAAAGCCAAACATTGGAGAAAGAATGAAAAAACAGGACCAAAAGTCGAAAGACTTACATCAAGGTAAACAAAGAGTCATAGAGATGATGGTAGAGATCAACAGAAGTGCGAAAAAATGAAAGAAAACCAAGACCAACAAAAAAAAGCAGAAGAAAAGAGCTACATTGAAATGGATGAACTCCCTCTTGAACCAACGACAAGCATTTCTAGGCCGCCAATAGACAGCAATGAAGAGGAGGCACCAAAAACAAAACAGATTGTAAATAACACATGAACTTAGCAATTGATTGAAGTAGATATGTATCACACTGGGGCTTTTCTTAGGCGGCCGAAAGAGGAACATTTTTTTTACTATGATAGCATTTTTCTATTGCATAAATGCTACCAACTTTTTTTTGCGATGCAAAATTCCCAGAGCAGATAATTGCCCTCCATGATCCATAAATTGGACTCTTTTGCACCTGAAAGAAGCGGAATTCCTAGATTTTTTTTTCGGAGCACCCCGTTCTTGTGTGTTTTCCTGTTGATGAGACTTTGTGTGTGGATTTCTTTGTTTGCCTTTTTTTTTTGTAATTTTTTTAGCAGTTCTACGACCCTAATTTCTCATTGTGATTGCCAGACCTCTCTTTCCAATCTTCAAAAAGTACAGGGTAAACATAAACATTTGCCCACTTGTTTGAGTTGGAATGCGAAGTTTCCCATTCCAAAGTCAGTAATCGGGCCATTTTTGCCTTAGTTTGGAGACCGCAGATCCACCAACGCCAACAATTACCTTGATCTGTATACTCCACGGCACACATCCATCAATAAAATTTGGTCGTTCTCAAGAGACCAACCAGCAAGATTACCCACAAAAATCATGTTTGAGTGCGAAGACGATATTGTCACTTTTTTTGTATGATAATCACCTTTGCTAGATAAAATAGCTTGTGTTTTATACTCTTTGCCTCAGTTCCAAACTACGTTCCAAAAAGAGAACAAAAAAATATGCTTTACTTGCTCAGACCTTGTGTGGACCACTTTTTTGATACCTTTTGTGAAAAGCGTGTACCTGTTTTGGCTTCCTGAGCATTTGTTCATGTCGTTTCGCCACATTCTCTCCCGTTGTCTATCCATGGCTGCTTTTCTTGACAATTGTGCTGAGTGCAGCAGCAACAACGTTGTCGGCAAAACTACAAAAACAACATCGCTCTTCAATTTCAATTCAGTTTGGAAAGATACTGTGAAACTACTTGAACTTTGAAAAAATTGGAAAAAAATTTGGAATCCCATTGAATATTGCTTGGGACTATACATTGCTCCTCACTTCAGCAATTGGCGCTACAGCGACTAGCTACTGGTTAGGCACTGTTGTGGGCCTTGGAGGTGTGCCCCTTGCTCTATACATCGACCAAGATTAGAGAGGCTGTCTTTGGTGATAGAGGTCTTCTTTTTTTTGGCTGATTTATGGTCGATGATCAACAATTTGGTAGACATTCCCAGATGTGCCCCAGATTAAGTCTGAATTTGGTTCATTTTCTTGCGGGCAATATTGTGTGGTGCAGAGAACGCAGTGCTACATGGGTATGTTGCAAGCGCTGAGCTGTGGGCTGGCTGTTTGGATAAGACTTGCATTGATTTTCACTGAATTTCTCGAACAATGTATGTCATTTGTACCAGTTACGCTCAGATTTTGCACAGATTTTTGCTGAATCTCATCTAGGCCATACCCCCTCAATCTTCGGTGGCTACTTCAATCTTGGGGGACCTAACTGTAGCCTTCAAAGAGTGCCCACAAGCCTTGAAATCACAACAAACTGTAAACCCAAAGACAAAATATAGCACATTTGAAGACTTGTCCCTTTTGCTGCCCAAAGCTCTGCACAATGTGTTAATGTCCTGGCACCATGCATCTGTAATGCTTTGGGCAGCAAGCAACAGTGCAGAACATTGTCCCAGCCATTGCAGTCGATGCTTGGTCCATGGGGGTTGCGATTGCAATCTTTTTCCGGACAAATAGAGGAAGCCATGTGTAAGTCTGGGCCGTTGACAACACATATTGACAGAGCAACACATTCAGACTCTTCATTGTTGAGTTGCATTGTTCAGGCAGTGCAAAAATTAAACAAAAAAGTATTCCACATCTGTACAACTGACCTCTGTTGGGGGGGGGGGGGGGGCGGGAGGGGGGGGAGATAAACAGGAAGCCCCCCCCCTGCCCCTTGAGGCCCAGACCCTGTCACAGACAAACAACGGGGTGATCATGGGGATGTGCATGAAAGCCTGCCTTTTGTTTTTTTGGTACGTGATCCAGTTCAAACTGCGTGTTTTGCTAATTCTCCCTCGAATTGGGCAGGAAACCCCCCAGGGAGTTTGTCTGCCTGGATTCTGCAAGCAAAGAATCAAAAGCATTCTCAGATGTAGTTCGTCTGCACAGTCCAGGTGAGCTGCAGGATGGGTTCTGTGCTGGGAAGTGGAGTGTCCAGGGTCTGCAGAGTGGCTGTGTTGTGCTGTGCAGGGTAGACTTTTAACATTGCCAGAGATCGTGGCAGGCACATCAACAGCCCGGCCAAATTTGAAAGAATGCTGCACGCGGTGAAATTGACCCCCAATTCACATGGATTCACCAACATGTGGAAGAACCGTGTGCTGCCATTGTGATGAGATCCAGCACCCGCTACTGCCCAGCATGGGCAATGTTCCAGCACTTGTTGCCGGCAATGATAAATGAGGTCGCTTAGCTGTGCAGGCAGTCCAGGGCAGCAATCAGTTAGCGTTCCAGTCGGGTTAGAATTTCAAAAAACCTCTGCTGTAATCCTTTCGGCTCCTGTCTGGCTCAGAGACCTGTTTTTCTGTTGAGTAACACAGTGTCTGCGAATGCAAGGACGTTTGATATCTTGCGGGAAAAGGTATTTCACCTTCTCGTGGGGAAGTCCAATAAGGCGTGGCATTAAAAGATTGCAAGCGAATCAAAGGGGGAACTACAAGCTTTGGTGAAGAACGTGCACTGAGATATGTTGAGCTCCATTCTAACCCAGCTGCATAAGCTGGTTCCTCCACAGCTTCCTCGATCCCACGTCAGTTATGCTCACGCGCCTTGGCCTGTCATTGCTGTCTCTTTATTGGCTCCATACCACTGCTCACCCTCCCATCAGTTTGCACCACTGAAAATGCCAGCGGTTTTTCGTTTTGTCAAATGCACCCCTCGTGCGATTGTCGTCAAACTCCACCACGACTCATGACTGTACTGGTTTGCACAAAAACCGGAGATTGTTCAGAGAAGCTCCCTCTAAGTCAGAAGCGGCTTGGTAGTGCCGCTGTGCCCGTACCATGAACCCAACACCTGTGGCATGAGCCGGGGGTCCGGACGGGTGGGGTCGGGCGAGGGAGGAGGTCTAAAATTTTTCTCTGGGTTTCTCTGGCCATTTTTCAATTTCTAATTCTGAGCATTTTGAATGAACATAAGTGGGGCGGGCTAAAAACCAGTTCCCCATTCACCACAAGTGAAAGTAACATCCAATCACTCCCTGAGTTGCTGAAGAGGCTCATCGTGATCAGAGTCATCAGTCAAATCTTGCCAAAAAGTGCTCCTCCCATTTGGCGTAGGTTTGGGTGGTCTGGAGGGGGGAAGCAAGTTCTAGCCTGGCCCCAAAAGCAAATGTCCCCTGTGGCCCAGACACTGTTAAAACACTCTGGCTGGCCATTGAATTGGTGTGGTAAACCCATGTTGCTCCCACAGCAGGCGTGGGTGTTCGCCCAAACTCATACCATGGATTGCCAAGAAGTGGTATTTGCGCTTATGACTGAGTGCACCCACTGAGCTGCCCATTGTTGCTCCTGTTTGTACCATGTTTTGGTCATAAAGAGGTGACGTGGGGGTGAAAGACTGGTGATTCGGGTGTACCCTGATGCACTTCCACCACCATTGCCAGCGTATCCGCAGTTGCCAGCAAGGCACGATAGTCTCACAGCAACCCCCTTTCAGCTTCGGTTCTCGTTTGGGGTGATGGCAGCAAGGGCCTCCATGGCCGTCAAAGCCGACCTGTAGATGATTGGGGCCATTGATACCTCACAATGACGTTCTAATTTTGTTACATTTTTTTGGCTGACACGATGGCAATTTCTGTCTGTGTGTGGGGGGGGGGGGGGGGTCTCCATGTTGAGGGGGGAGCATCCAATTAAGAATGGAGTCGCTCTGCTGACTCTGAGGGGGATGACCCACAGAACATGTTCAACAAGGGTTCTGCAAGTCTGACTGGGCAGGGACCCCGGGTTCTGATGTCTGAGTGAGGTTCACCATTCCACGAAATTTTGTTTTCATGCTTAGAAATGGGGTTTCGGATGGCAACCAATTTTCTTAGCGTACTTGAAGCGTCGTCTCCTGTACTGATGCAAAATCACTATCGTGCATCACTTCTGTGAGATGGAATGGCGTGCACTGCAGGACACTCCATCTTAACCAAACCCCGGACCTCCTCAAATATTGTCCAAAGGACACAACGGCCCGTTCGTTCTGACGGCTCAAGTATTCACCAACTCGCATGACTGCGAGATAATTTGAATTGCAGGCCCCTCTCCGTTCCGGCGGTGCTGATGCTGTTCTCACGGAGCAATACAGTGTCACAAACATTGTGCACTGCATGTGTTGGTGTTAGCTGTTGGATTGCGCTTCTCTCGCCCCGCTCCAGGCCGCGGTCTCAAGAAACGGGTGCCCCCC
This sequence comes from Eutreptiella sp. 'Long Island Sound 2002', assembly GCA_964036045.1. Lineage (NCBI taxonomy): Eukaryota > Euglenozoa > Euglenophyceae > Eutreptiales > Eutreptiaceae > Eutreptiella > Eutreptiella sp. 'Long Island Sound 2002'. The sequence goes on along the minus strand of OZ038387.1, from coordinate 22,735,955 downwards.
CCAAAAAAAATCAGAACCGGTTGCATTTTTTTTTGCGCAGTTCCCTGTCTTGCACACTGAGGGAAAGCTGCGTCAGTTCTCTGCCCTCGTGCCATTAGCCTTCCCCCTCTCTGCCCCGTCATGACCAATGCACAGCGTAGGCAAGGGGGGGTGGGAGCCTGATTCCCGGGGGACAGTGCTCCCTCGCCTATCGATTCACTCATGACAGCACCGCTGGGGGCAGGAAAGGGTCAAAACGGAGCATCACAAGGCGCAAGAGAAGGGGTGCACAGACTTCGCATCAGCAAAAATCGCCGGATGGAACTGGTCCAATGTCGAGGGCATTGAAGGCCAATGCCCGACCAACTGCAGTGCCTCGTGCCAACTGCTGCACTGGTCCAGGCATTCCTAAAAGAAGCGTACGCCAAGAGGCAGTGCCACTGTGGCACCGTAAACCAAGATATATCATATCAGTGGCTTTGGGCCCAGGGGTATTCTCATCGCCATGTCGTACACAGTCTGCAGGGCACATTGTGTGGGACAGGCAGCTGCTGTAGCCAGTCCAGACACCAAATGAACACACAAACACCGGCAGCTTTTTTCCCCCGCTTAAGGACCCCCCTGATGACATGATGGCAGGGACGTGTACCCATTTTGATTCCTCCCGATTTTGGAGACCCTGAAATGGCGTCCCGCCCTTACCAATCCATTTGCCGACCTACAAGTGGGCGTAACCCCAACATTAACACATGACGTGATCTGTTGATAAGCGGCACGCCCAGGCACACGATCAAATGCCAACCGCCGGGCCACTTCTATCCTTTCTAATGCCCGATAGACAGCACGAAACAACACGGTGGCATGGCCACCAAATTGTTGCTGAACGTCTGTGGCATATGCCACGGCGGCCCAGCACAGGAATCCGTCGCATTGTGCTGAACACTACCCGCAGAAGTCATCCCCAACGAAGACGTAGCAATGGTGACGAACTGATGACGCCGCCTCCCCCATTCGGTGTTCAATGCATGCTGACTGTTGCCTGGGAGTCGATACGTGGCTACATAACTACTGCTGTATCAGGGAATCCAAAGCGGAGAGAAATAGCGTGGCTACACACACAACCTCCGATCCTGGGTTCTCCATAAAAAAGGCCGGGCGTTGCCGAAACCATCAGAGAAAATATGATGACGCAACATGTCCCAAAGACCTTCTGCCACGGCTGCACTTCGCAGAGCTACGGAAGCAACAACCAAGAAAAATATGCAACGGTGGCAGTTGCTTGACCCCCCACTGGCCAAGCAATCAAATGCATGAAACAAACAGCCGAAAGACAGTGACAAGGCATGAACACCGCGGTTGAACGCACTAGGGAACCACCCCCTGGGCCCTGCCCGTGCCCCTTACTTTTCCCACAGGGAGCGGCGGGAGTTAGTTGCGGGTGGGGCCCAAATGTGGCCCAAGTGGCTGCATAACCCCTGCCTTCTCGGGGATCCCCCCAAAAAGAAAGTGGAAATCAAACTGAGTGTATTTTTTTTGGTACACTCGCACTGACACTTAAAAAAAAAAGAATGCACGTTTTGTCTAATTTCTTTTCGATTGTCACGCAAGTGACTCGCGTGACACTCAAAATTAACATGTTTTGAAATATCCTTTTATATTTTTTGACACTCGCGTGACACTTCACTCTGACGCACGACCTTGACCAAGCAAGGGACCTCCATCTGACCGCCATTTTCCCTGACCCGGCCCGTGCTTGTGCGGGGCCGGGGGAGGGGTGGGGGTTGTGAAGAGGTTTTCCTGTTTGTACCAGCATTCCGCCCTAATCAAACGCGGGAGGGCTCAGCTTGGAATGCCCCATGCCATGATACAGTGCCCCCCAAATCAGAGGCCACGGCTGCATTCGTCAGGCCGCAGGTGCCTTGCGACATGACAACACCCAACGTCACAACGGCTACAACAAACACGACAGACTGTTTTTGCGCATAAGCACGGCCTTGTCCAAGCAGGGGATCCCCGTCTGACCGCCGTTTTGCCTGACTTGGGCCATGCGTGCGCAAGAGGGAGGGGGGCAACGACGTCCACGAGCGGACTGAGCCTCAAGACCTGCGGTCTATGACTTAACCACCACAGGCCCACGGAGGGTACACGACCAACGTGCCCGCCCTAAGTGAAGGGTGGCGGGGCACCTGAGAGCAAATCATGAGCTGCCGCAACACTTTGGATCGGTACATGGAACGCGGACCCGCTTCTTTTCCGCAATGGTCGCATTTCCACAGCTGCAGAGACCGCGCGGGTCGGAGGCGGGACATGTCACAATGCAGGGGACCGTATCAATGTTTGGCCGGATAATTCTGCTGATGTTCGCTTCTGCGCTGCTTTGTTCTGTGGTGACATTGGCAGTCAAACGGCAGCCCTCGGGGGGGGGGGTCAGGAGATACTTGTGACGCTGCAGGCTTGGCTTTGGCCGGGGGTACAGCGCGGCGGAAGATGCGGAGGTCATAGCACATCTGCCCCCACTGCGGCAGCGGAACGCGCTTCACGAGTTCATAGTTCGTTCGGAGCTCTTCGTGGAACGACAGCGTGGCGTTCATTCCTGGTCAATGAGCAGGACCGAGGCAGGGCCGCAGGCACAGGGCACGTACACAGCGAAGGGTGCGCTGGTGCGCACACCCTCAAGCGTGTCTGGCTCCCGCCACACCCTGTCTACCCCCGCTCCTGTGGACTCCTCAGCGGAGAAGAGTGTTGCGGTCCAGGGCCCTGATCAGTCACCGGTCGTTTGCTTGCCCCCCCTCCCACACACACGCACACTCAGACCCGCTCGCGCACACCGCCGCCGTGACTCTCCCGCCTCCTTCTGTGCCCAGATCGCCGGACATGGGCGAAGCCCTCCACAAGGGCATACGGCGGCACCTACACCCACCACAACGACAAACCTCGCGGGAGTGTGTGAGGGGAACCTCTTGGACTTGATGTTCAACTTAGGCCCTGAACCCGCCGCTGCTGGTGCCCACTACCGGGACCATTACCCCTGATTTCGCCGCCCCCGGGCCGCCCAGAGCCGCCCTTTGATTCCACCAGTGCTGGAGCTGCGCCGCCGTCCCTCTTCTCAAATCAGCGCAGACATGTCCGACTCATGTCCGACTCACGTTGTGGACGGAACTGCCGGACTACGACAGCCCGTCAGTTGCGCAGCAACCGCCCCGTCCACCGCCAACGGCCGGGGAGACGTGCTACAGGGCAAACCCAATGGAACGGGCGGTGCGTGACCTCAAAAGCCCCAGTCGACGCACAACGCACTCGTACCTGTGGCCCACTCCCCCACGTACACGACGTACTGGCCCGTGAAAGTCATCAAAGCGTCGTCGGCCATGGAGTCTCCGTCGCCCTCCCTCGGGGAGGGGAAGCACAGCAGCAGCGTGTTGTACGCCTTGAAACGCGGGGCCCCCAAATCTCTTGCGGCGCCCTGACAGACCTGCGGCGCAGCGGCAAAGGCTGCAATGTCAAGGGCCTGATCACGTACCCAGTATGGTCCGGTCCAAAGGACGTGGCAATGGAGGACAGTCGTCTGGAAATGGTCACGCGCACGCTAGCGCGTGAACATGCCCCTAAACTCGATGCCCATCAACGATTGCGTGAACCGTTAAAGCGCGCCTTAACATGCGCGGCAACATTTGCGTCAATCTTCAACGCGCGCGCGACCATGGGCGTACCATTCCCGTGCGCGTTCACACGTCTATGAACTGCGATACATTTTTGAGAAGGAGGCTTCCGGCTCACTTCACAGATATTGGCACTTCTCGTCTACAACATGTGCACGTTGCAGGCCATGCACGGTGTCTACAGACTATACATGGCACACGCGTGTGTGTGAGCGGTGACATCTTCGTATGGGCACGGAGCCTGTGCGAAGGCTACTGCTTGAGGACAGGCGTCTGCTGATTTTTCTCGTCTGTCGCACGCTGTTGCGTTCCAGGACACCCTGCAGCACAGCAATCACATTTTCTGATGGGATCCCTGTGTCCTGTGGCATACAGGCTTTACAACACGCCGTGCATTCCAGTTTGAAAGCCCCTCACGCTGTACTCTACAGACTGGATGTGCTTCAGCTGCGGTTTATATCGCGTCGCGTGAATGTGCCACGGCTACAGGAGGGTTCCCATGAGACAAGGGGGGTAGGCTTAGGCTGGGGAAAGGTACAGTGGAGCTGGGGAGGGTGGGGTCGGCCTTACAGCGGGGTGCCATAAAGGACTTGGGGGGGGGGGGTGTACAAGAATACATACTACATAATGTACATATGTGCAGAAGTGGTACGCGTTACCGGCGCATTGTTAGTGCGTGAACGGTGCGTCAATATTAAACGGTTAACTCGCGCGTTACAATGCGTGTTAATGCAACGTTAACGCGGAAACGCGTTAACCCGGACATCTTCGATGGGAAGCGTTCAGAGGACAGAGGACGGCATCATGCAAATATGCGGGGCGGCGGCCTGCAACGCACGCGGGACGGGGTACACCTCCGTGAACTTTTCATACGCAGCCGGCGGCGCGGCGTCAATGGGCAACACCTGCACCTTCTGTTCCTGTTGATGGGAGGCAATGGTTGTGTTCTGTTGCGATGGATAACGAATGGCACCAGCACCAGTAGTACCAGCACCAGCAGCATCAGCACCAGCATCACATAGTCTAAACGAGGATAGAGAAACGAAAGCGGAAAATCTGTTGGAATTGTTGGAGTGGCGTCAGGACCAGTGTTGTGACCGGAGGGTGATTCTCTCTCGCATGCAATCTGCTAAAGGACGCTTGTGAGGACCTCCCACGCGCATGAAAGCAGCTCTTAAGCATCCCCGTCGAAACAAAACGAATGAACCGCTTGGCCTTTGAGGCTGCTGCAAGGCCCCGTGAGCTGCCAACAGCCCTCCGGGTCACTGATAGAAGACAGCAGGGTTCCCATCCGTGACAGAAGTGTTGTAAAACCCCTCTTCCCGCGCATGAGTGGAACGGCATAACGCAGTGAACTGCGGTGTGATGCTCCCCACAGACGACGGCGACCGCAGCGCTTTTCACGAAACGAGTGAGTCATGCGGCTTGTGCCACGTTCTGATCACGTGATCAACAGACCAGCCGCCAGGAATAGAGCACAAAGAACGATAGCAAGACGGTCAGTATGTTCAGCCAGACACCGGCAGGTCTCCACTCCTGATGGTTATGACCCACTATACCGGTACCATTTCATTACATGAGATCCCGTATGGCAGCCTAAACCCCCCCTTTTTGTGGAAGATCCTCCGGTATCTCATAGAATGGGCTGCCTGGTGAAGTAGAGCGTGGCCAAAACGCCTGCTACTGTGCCTGCCCCCAATGGGGCCAGCGAGTAGCATCGCACGGTGTGGGTGGTTTGCAGAGGGCTGCCAATCTGCATAGATCGTCCCAAAATAGACATCGCCAGTCGGAGTACCCGGCTTTCTAGGAACATGGCTCAGACCATGGTTTTGGCCTGCGGGCATGGGAAAAGGGCACTCCGGAGCAGGCCTCAAAGTCGAGCGCCAGCCCCATGAAGCAGACTTGCCCCATGCCTACAGGAACCCATGCTGCCTCCCCCCGGGGTGAGGTATCCATCTCACGCCCCAGAACCAGGCAAGCAATGCCAGAAGGAAGGCCCGCTCCCAGCACCAATATTGGGACAGCTCAAGTCCTCCGGTGGCGGCCAGTCAAGCCTCGGCTCCACGAGCTGTTCCCAGGGATGCACCGATCGGGTGACTACAGGTGCTGATCGAAAAGAGGAGGATGCCCCAGTCTTGTAGTGTTCTGTGTGCGTGTGGGTGGGTGTGGGTGGATGGGGGGGGGACCACCGTCTGTCCGCCAACTCTCATTGATACTACGTATCAAATGGAAACCCTCCATGGAGACCCACGGCACCCCATTCAGATTGGACTCAGGCTTAGGACTGCGGGCCAAGAGGACTTACCGACTGGTCTGGTGACACAGTTCAGTGGTCGGCCCGTCTTCCAGGCACTCTGCTGAACACACCTGCAACAGACTGGCCCAGAACCCGGTAGAAGCTCCAACTTCCACAACTCCGGTGCGTTTGGGCAGGGAATGAATGGCCCGTAACGCGGCGGCATTCGGCACCGCGAACGCATACACGCGCGCAGCCCAGTCCCGGCTGCACTGGTGCCATTTTGTAACGACGGAGGGTGGGACCTGTACAGAGTGCGGGGGTGTGGTACTTGGGGAACCATTCTGCGAGTTCCCCTCTGAGATTCTGGGTACCGTTGCCTGTACGAGGCCCTGGGATTGTGATGCTGCCGAAGGTCATACTTTGGCGCAGCTCCCTCGTTGTTCGGGGCGAGCCAGACCAGTTCGGCCGCGACCTGGTTGCACTTTTGGATGATGTGACAACATTTTGGAGCAATGCCCATGGGAAGTTATGGTGCATGCTGAGCACATGCACCCTAGCAGCACAAAAGCCCCGCGGACCCTGAAACGCCGAAAAATTCGGCTCCGGTACTCAAAAATATGGTCACCTACCCCGCCCCAAACCCATAAATTTCTGAAACGGCGTTTTCTCACAGATTTCGAAAAGCATACACATAACCCCCCCCCCCAGGTGACGACATTTTGGTGCATTAGACCAAATTTTGAGAAAAGTCTGAAAAAATGTGAAAACGCTCCGTGTTGGCAGGAAACGGATGTCCCAGAGAGATATTCTAATGTTCCAACTAGTCTGGAAGTCTCTTTCAATTTTGTCCGAGCGTACGTAACTTTTTCAAATTAATTTTTTGCCAAAATGCCTTTTTGCGTGGATCTATTTTTACACCGTAATTCTCTGTTGATCTGTTATCTGCCTTGCCTTTACTCCTTCGAGGCACTGCATACCTGCCAGAATGCACAGCCCTCGTTCTTGGAGGCACCCCGTTTATTCTTTGGACACTGCACTCACCTTTGGATGATGTGGTGACACCAGATCCATTCTTGGTGGCACACTGCACGCGCACTGGACTGGCTTTAACGGTATCGAAGTTCCTGTGCACTGTAACCATCTGTGAATGCGCAAGCCCATGCCCCAGTCCCATGTTTGTGCATGTGAAGCCCAATTCAAATCACATGACGATTGCAGGCGGTATGTGTTGCATGTCGGTCCCAGAATTACTTAAATGAGCCCATCTTTTGTAAAATGTTGTCCAAGTGTAGGGCTCAAGCACCATAATTATATTAAAAGTTTACGTTTTTTGCTGTTTTAAAGTCTCATATTCAGGCAAAATATTTGTGTTTCACCAGTACTAAGACTTAAGTTAGTGAACACGAATAAACCACACTTTCGTATGGAAAATGGACGAATGTTTCTTCAACGCGGCCTTTTTTTCAAAAAAAAATTAGCTGGTCCAGCCAGAATGCTAGAACAGCCCGCTCGTACACAATAGGGCCTTAAGTTGTGTGTCAAGGGGGTTGTCACGAAGGTGTGTCACAACAGTTGGTGGGGGGGCTGTCGTCTGTTCCTTTGCAAAAATGCCAGCCCAAGTGCAATCCGCAGAGCTGATGCCCAAATCACATGGGGCCGTGTCATGGCACGAAGAGGGGGGGCCCACTTCGTGCCGCTGATGGAGCTCGTCACAGGGGCCGTTCGGAAGGGCTCCGGAGACAAAGTTCAAATAGAATTTGGCATTCGCCGAATTCCCTTGGGCCCTCTCAACACTGGCTTCTGGCTTTTCTTAAACCATACCAGACCCTCCCGTGGGATTGTGGGAAGACCAGCAGATTGTCTGCACCAAAAAGCCACACTCCTTCACTGAACCGATGCCTGAAGCAGGTCAACAGAGCGTTGGTCCCCTCGACATCCCAAGGCCGCTCCCCGCGTTGGGGGACATATCCAGGCCGCAGCCACTTGGAGCACAAACCCCAAACCTGAAAGACAGAGTGTACGCCCATGAACCCACCCTCACGAGCAGTGAAGCAGCGCCGCAGAAATGTAGTCGCGATGGTCACGGCACCTGCCGCAGCCTCCCAACCACCGTCGATCGGCCTCAAGCTGATCAGCCACAAATTCGCCTACAGCCGAAGACTGGCATCTAACGTTCAACCAGCCTACGAACGTTCAAATGTCGATCAGCCGACAAGCTGAAATAGCATTAACCGAGCCGTTGATGAACGTGCAACCGTCAATCAGCATACAGCCCATCGGATCATGTTTACCAGCCTCTGTTTTTTGGCACGTGCAGAAAGGGCAACGCTTGATTTAGAAGCGTCATGGTACCTCCTCAGCGCTTACGCCCTCAGCGTTGGTCGACGCTGTTTTCTTTGGGAACCGGCCAATGAGCGACAGATGGAGTCTACTGGGCGGTACTTCACAGCTCATGATTTTGACGGCTGCTGCAGTGCTGGCCGCGAGAGAGTATGTGTGGTCAAGAGGTAAACGCCGGAGAACAGCCCTGGCTCCACTGAGAAAGAGCAGAGGATGTCTCATACCTCCAACATGCGTTGTGCAGTCGGGTGCTGAAACACACGGCGCTGCAGCATTTGGCACAGTTTATGACCCAAGCCGGAGTGCCCGTAGAGGGTGGTCTCAATGAAATCAAAGTAGACGTGGGGGGGAGCAATGGCCTACGGAATAAACGGCACAAGAGCCTCCGCAGCAGGGACACCTCAGAAGGTTGCAGTTGCGCATTGGGTCAAAGGGAAAAGCCTTCCAAAATCCACAGCGTGAGCCCCATGAAGAAATCCCTCTCGGGGACATTCATAACCTGCCAACACAGAGCAAATTCGCGGTTTTTCAGGGTTTTCTCAATTTTTTGTCCAATGCACGAAAATGTTGTTCCCTAGGGTATGCTTTTTGAAATCTGTGAGAAAAGGGCTTGAAAATGAGCCTGGGGCCAGGGTCTATCTCACCAATATGTGAAAATGCCGGTCCCCGCACGAAACCTCTTTGGCCTAAAATGGCCCAGTTTTCGGACGCAAAACAGGACCAACTGGTTTTCGTGCCGGACGGGAATCTCAAACATACCGTCAGTACAGCATGCAGACCCAGGGTGTTCCAAATAGCCTTTTTCAAAGGCTTTCCGAATCTACCCCACATACCCCCCACTACGGGACACACGGCGGGCACAAATGAGGCAACACGGGCACCGACCCCTGAAAACGCTCCGTGTTGGGATGAACATATGGCACAACTAGTAACAGCCCGCCCCTCCACCAACCCATGGGGGACCAAGAGGGCCCACATACCTGCCCCCCTATCTTGGGGTACAGAGTTGCAGATAAATCAATTGTGAGGGGATTTGAGGCAGCGGGGGCCGGCAACGGGCCTTCAAAATTGCTAAAAACATGACATTCTGACCGAGTGACATACTTCCCAAAAATAGCCTGAAGACCCCAGTATCAGCTCTCTCTCTCTCTCTCTCTCTCTCTCTCTCTCTCTCTCTCTCTCTCTCTCTCTCTCTCTCTCTCGCTTACATTAGCCAGTCAAAAATCACTCTATGCCCCTCGACACCTTCCCCCACATCTCTTCCTTACTCCTGTGCACGAGGGGTTGGGGAAAGCCCACTTATGCCCCTCCTTATCACTTTCATGGTGAACTTTGCCTTTGGTTTCGATTTTTTGGCTGTTTGGTTAGGGTGTTGTCCACAGTGATACCACAGCCTATTTCTAGCCCTTCTTTCCCCTTTGTAAGCCAAAACACGCCATAGCAACCATTCAAAAGCCAAACATGTTTGGGCTCCCCACCCTCAGAATTGGGGTTTCAGGGCGGTGCAAGGGGGAAGGGGGGTTACCACAAAGGGGGGGAGAAACAGATTTCGAAGCTCGACGAGACAGTGGCGCGACTGTTGGAGTGGGGGGGGGGGGTCTCTCTCGTAGACTTTTTGCATTTGGATCACCAGTGGTATTTGGAGGCCACGCTCAGACAAGGGCAGTCATTGGTGCACTCTGCCCAACAACACACACCAAGAAAAGCCACTTTGAGCATGTTTGCAGGGTCATGGAGTGAGATGATCCCGAAAATTTTATCTTTTGCGACCCAGTTATCGTGTAGAAAGGGCTGCAGAGGCGGTTTTCGGGTGCATTCCGGTTCGAGTTAAAAAAAAATGTGAAAGTACCCTTGAACTGCCCAACTTCAACGCTTCACTCAGCCCGCCACAGTAAATTGCTTATTTCTCCATCGCCAAAATAGGGGTGGTTCATGGTTCCTTGCCCCTCATCAATATCATAGTGAAAACCAAAAACAGCCGAAATTTCTCTTGCGTCAGGGGGCAAAAAAAAAAACTGCGCAGGGAAAGATCCATGCACATCCTCTAATCTACACTCCTCTCCTAGTTTGACCAAGACCGCACGCCCTATGAAACGTGAAACGAGGCGCGGGGGGGGGGGGGGAGGTTTGGCGCTGACAAGGCGCACGGGGGGGGGGGGGGGTTGGCACTAACGAGGCGCACGGGGGGGGGGGGGGGAGTTTGGCGATAATAAGGCGCACGGGAAGGGGGTGGTTTGGAGCTAAGGAGGTGCACGGGTGGGGGGGAGTTTGGCGCTATCGAGGCGCAGGGGGTGGGGGGTTGGCGCTAATGAGGCGCACGGGGGGGAGGGGGTTGGCGCGAAGGGGTTTGGCGCTGACGAGGCGCGCGGGGGAGGGTTTGGCGCTAACGAGGCGCACGGAGGGGGGGGCGGGGGGGTTGGCACTAACGAGGCGCACGGAGGGGGGGGGGGGGGGGGTTGGCACTAACGAGGCGCACGTAAGGGGAGGTTTGGCGCTAAAGGGGCGCCCAGGGATGGAAAAAGATTTTTTTGCCCCCTGTGTCTATGACCTGAGTGATGTAGCCACTCTTGATTTTGTCCCCTCTTCTGGGTCCTTCGGATTTTGTCCCCTTGTTTGGGGACCCCCAAGAACGTAGGGGTTGCGTAGCAATTCCGCCCAGTTGTGGTCCCCCAAGAAGGCAAGGGTGAAGTAGCCACTTCCGATTTTGTCCCCTTGTTTGGGGACCCCCGAGATTGCAGTAGGTGCGTAGCAATTCCGCCCAGGTGTGGTCCCCCGAGAACGCAGGGGTGAAGTTGCCACTTCTGATTTTGTCCCCTTGCTTGGGGACCCTTGAGAACGCCACATGTGGGCGGAATTGCTATGTAACCCCTGTGAGCTCGGGGGTCTCCAAACAAAGAGAACAACATCAAAAAGTGGCTACCTCAGCCTTGCCTTCTCGGGGGCCCACAAGTGGGTGGAATTGCTATGTGACCCCTCCTTCCTCGGGGGTCCCCAAACAAGGGGACAACATCAAAAGTGGCGACCTCACCCCTGCCTTCTTTGGGCTCCACAAGTGGGCGGGATTGCTGTGTCACCCCTACTTCTAATTTCGTCCACTTGTTTGGGGACCCTCGAGAACGCAGGGGATACGTAGCAATTCCGTCCACTTGTGCGCCCCCGAAAAGGTATGGGTGAAGTAGCCACTTTTGATGTTGTCCCCTTGTTTGGGAACCCCCGAGAACGCAAGGGTGACGTAGTACTTCCGCCCAGTTGTGGGCCCCCAAGAACGCAAGGGTTACACAGGATTTCCACCCACTTGTGGGCCCCCGAGAAGGCAAGGCTGAGGTAGCCACTTTTGATGTTGTCCCCCTGTTTGGGCACCCCCGAGAACACAGGGGTTACATAGCAATTCCGCCCACTTGTGCGCTCCCGAGGCAGGGTTGAAGTAGCCACTGCTAATTTTGTCCCCTTGTTTCGGAACCCCCGGGAACGGAAGGGTTGCGTAGCAATTCCGCCCAGGTGTGCGCCCCCGAGAAGGCAGGGGTGAAGTAGCCACTTCTGATTTTGTCCCCTTGTCTGGGCATCCCCGAGAACGCAGGGGTTACGCAGCAATTCCACCCACTTGTGGGCCCCCGAGAAGGCATTGGTGAGGTAGCCATTTCTGATTTTGTCCCCTTGTTTGGGGACTCCCAAGAACGCAGGGGTTACATAGCACTTCAACCCCCTTGCGCGCCCCCGAGAAGGCAGGGGTGAGGTAGCCACTTTTGATGTTGTCCCCTTGTTTTGGGAACCCCGGAGAAGCAAGGGTTGCGTAGCAATTCCGCCCACTTGTCCCCCCCTGAGAAGGCAGGGGTGAAGTAGCCACTTCTGATTTTGTCCCCTTGTCTGGGCACCCCCGAGAACGCAGGGGTTACGCGGCAATTCCGCCCACTTGTGGCCGGAGGCCCTTGCGAATTGGATTTTTTAGCATCGAGACAACTTCAAGTCGTTGCTCTCCACCCCTAACTTGTTCGTTCGTACCGTCATGGCTGCCATGGACCGATCGGGAATGCGGGCTTCTAGGCAGGTGGTGGCCGATAGTGTCAACCATTTGGCTGCCTTGCTTGCACATACCGACTCGCTCATCGACTTCAACACAATATTTGGCATGCCTTTTACCAAGGCTTGTCTCCGATGCAGTGCTGCATTGGAGACGCATCATCGCTCAGCAACGGCATCGAAAACCCTTATGGGCCACCCGACGGCTATGAAATTTGTGTCATGCAAGATGCGCTGCCCACACTATCCGAATATTTATGCTTACAATAGCTTCACGGTGGGTGCTGGAACGCCGGATGAGGAGCACTTCAAAGTGACCAGCCCCCTCCCTTACGTTGTTGTTTCACAAAACTTGGTGTACACACGCCAGTATTTGGAGAAGCTGGAGGGCCGCACGGTTTTCAGCACGTTAGCATGTATTCCGAGGAGCTCTTGGAAGACTAGGGTACGGAGGGTCGGGCTTTGTGTTCGGCATTGAATGCTTATTGGGTCCTCAAATATCTTCATATGTATGAACAACGTAGCATTGTGTCTTTGAAGCCTTTCAACCCGATTGATATGTGGATTGTCACTTTGATGCGGCGTGTGTGTAAACACATTCAGGATGTTGGGTATCCTCACCGTGACCATGACTGTGTTTCAAGCAGCCCAGCCCATGCGCCTTTGAAGAAGGGGTGTGCCTTTTGGCAAAAATGGCTGTGACTATCATCGTTGATGGTAATATGAAGGCATGCTGTAAGATTTGCCAACATTAGTATGGTGAGGATTTCATTGATGCGACGACAGGGTTGTCCCTTCACGCACAGTGTAAAGCATGGCACAGCCGCGGTGTATTGCCCGAGCATGCACCGCTCCACGCGGGCACTCATTTTGACGAGGATGATAGCATCTCGACTCGCACTAGGCAGCAGGTTAAGCTCGGCAAGGATGAGGGCGCGTGCCAAAAGACACACACGGTTTATGCAAAGCATAGCGCGGGTTTCCCGGGAGCATTTTGCCCATGTGGGGTGTGTGTGGGGCGGCGCACACTGGCAACGGCAGAGAGTGAAAATGAGGTCGCATATTTCTTGCATACCTTGAGTAACCAGGGCGTCATTTTCAATGCTGCTAGTTACAACAACTGTTGTCACTTGGGACCAATGTTGCGGCGTCTCAACCTTCTAAATGATCGCGAATTTTTCATTCCCCGTTTTTACCAGTATTCTCACAAGTTTACCAAATATAAGGCAGATTTTTGACGCCCTAGGGGTAAACACTGGTGCCGCGGAGCAGCTCTTTCAGTTATTTCTCCGATGGCGGGTGTTGTCATGAATATGAATGAACTAAATTGGAACTTCCATGTTGATATGGTGTCGTTGACCTTGAATGAGTTGTGGCTGCACAGTGGGGTGGCAAGTGAGATGCACTACCGCTATGTGGAGCCATCGCCGGTGGAGGAGGACCCCAACAAACCCGAGACTTGGGCGTTGGACCGCTCGGCGGAGGTGTCTTTTTCCGCCGCGGTGCAAGGTTGTGTCCTGCACCTTGGGGAAAAATTGGACCGCCAGGCTGCATGGTGTGCACCTCCGACGCTGGAGGGTGCAACCGTTGACCAGGACCTCACCGATACCCCTCATCCCATGGCGGCTTTGGCTTTCCAGACACCAAACTAGGTGCCTGCTCCATTGCGCACGACCACTCCTGCGACGCCGGCTGCACAAGTTGTGGCTGGAACTCCGGGTGAAACGCCTACTAAGGTTGTCCGTGGTTTTCAGTTTGTGAGTCGCCCGTTTACTGCTCTTCACGAGTCACTTCTGCCCGATTATCCGAAACTGGAGTAGGAGTTTTGGACTGTGGGGCGGAGGACAAAGGTTTCCACGAGGCGACCACAAAGGCGGTGGAGCGTGATGGGACATGTGACTCCACATGTTTGACAACAGCGGGCAAGGTTTTGGAGCGGTCGCAGGATCACAAAGGACAAAGCACCAAGGCAATTCAACAATTCACCTCTGGCCGACCAAAACAGTCAGAGTGCTGCGGGCGACCTCATCGCCTGCAATAGATCTAAAGCTGTACTCGCCCATAGCGCCACAGGCCTTAGTGTGCGCTCTCCAAAAGACCCCGCCGGGTCTATGGGACACAACCACACACGTACACACACCGGCGATCCAAACACGTGAAGCAGCACTGATGCAGGCCTAAGCCCCAAAATTATAACAACTGACAGAAATATACCGCAAGTATCGACAACCCACCAACAAAGAATCTCAGACTCATATGCACCGCCGCACACAGTGAGGGGGCGGGCGCGGGGGCGGGTGGTGGGAACACAATAAATTTTCAACAAATCTGTACACACACAGAGATAGTGATCCCCTGTTTGTAAACGAAAAGGGGGCAAGACAAACAGGGGATCACAAAGGACAAAGCACCAAGGCAATTCAACAATTCACCTCTGGTACCCCTCATCCTTGTCCCCATGCACAGACCATACACGCTCACCAAGCTGGAACCTACATACATACGAACCCAAACTGGGTCAGTGCTCGGCGCACGCAGCCAAGCAGCCACAGCACCGGCGTGAACCCCAGCATGCGAGTTCATTGCGCTGTAGTCCCATTGGTCAAAATCCCCACCGATGCCTTCACGTCAGCGGTCCGTATCACTGCACGACCGCACCGCATCAGCACACATGTTGATCCTACTCAAGCAATCCAGTCCGGATGGTGATTCCAACCACCTGGATATAGCATATGCAATGCAGCAAACTCGCGCACCCCTTGGTCCCATATACAGGAAAAAGGCATGGGGCTGCAGCCATGGCGCCCGAATCCACAGGGGGGCCGCTTCCGGTGCCCGCAGACAAACGTCCACGGCGCCGGCGCCAATCACAGGGTACAGTGCTCGCATGCACAGGCCTCAAACTTCAGACCCCGCCTATTCAGAAACGGCGGGCGCTCACAAAGCACGGAACATGAAGCACACGCGCCGTACCAACACCTGCTTCCCTTGGACCCATATATAGGGCAGACGCTGGCCCCCAGCCTTCGTGTGCGACGACAGACTAAGGTACAGCCTACTATCCCCAACCCTCACAATCCAACGATGGCGGCACAGGTGATTCCCGCCCATCCCCTTAACATTCGCATCACCGGACGGGGTCTTCTGCTACTCCGCAACACCATGCAGACGGCCCGCCAGGTCCTGCGCCGCCAGCTGCAGCACCCCCGGAGCATCCTCCTTCGAGCAAGGCCGCATGAAGACCAGCCTAGCAGCCAGACCCAACCAGATCCGCTTCACCGGCCGCCAGGCAAGGCGCCTCTCCAGCACAACCCTGAGGTGCTGTTGCGCACGTTCCCGCCTGCGCTGCAGCGCCTCCACCGACCGGCGGTGACGAAATTTTCCACGCCTGCGGCGGCGGCGTTTCCCACGTTTAGGCATGGCAAAAGCACTGAGCACCGCGAAAATGGCGAATCATGTGTTTCTCTAAAACTAACAGAGAACACCTCACAATACCAACCCTCCCACCGACACCACCTCGCGAGGGTGCTTCAGCAACACCCGCCAGAGTTGAAACGCACGGAAACACGCCCGTTGCACATTAGACTGGAAATTGGAGTCCAACCTACTTGGCGGGTCAGCCGGCTGTAACACGCCCGGCACCAGCCGGACCTCGACAATCAAACCAGACTGCAATAACCTCAGAACCAGGGCCCTCAGTAGCTTTTGTTGCCTTGACAGCCACGTGGACGCCCGCATGGCCACCAGCTGGCACGCAGATACCTGGGAGTCCGTGACCAGCACAACATAACTCCACCCCAACCTGATTGCCAACCTTACCAACCACACCAAGACCCAAAGCTCAGCGCTCTGCTGCGTGTGACGTGCAAGGGGGATCACCTGGGAACGGACACCTGACAATCGCGGGATGAAAGCCCCTCCTCTATATCGAATGATATCCAATGCAGCATCCCCAAACATCACACAGTGTCGAACAGCCCATGAATCGGGCGTAGCAGACAATGCATGAAACACAGCAAGGCGTGCCGGTTTTGGGGGTTCCCAAGTATCCATACAACGGACGATCGCGGTACACAGCCCATGCAGCACCTTCAGTGGCGTGGGTCTCTCAAACCCCCCCCACCGATCACAACAATAGCTTCCCGCGAGCAGTGGGCCCCCCCCCCAGACAGGGTCTAAAGTGCCAATGGATGAAGCCCGATGCCTTGGAGAGTAACCGGGAAGAAGGCCTGGACCTCGTGGCCAGCCTGAGCCAAATGTTGAACATCTGAAGAAAGGCCCTTGGATGTGAACGGATCGTGCGCACTCCCAAATTGATGTACTTCCCCAGGAAAAATATATCCGTAACCGGCTCCAACGTACTCTTTCCCGACACAATAAAACCAGCCTCCTCCAGCGCCCTTACCACGCGAGCAGTTACAACACGCAAACGCGCTGGATCCGGCCCCAAAATCAAAAAATCATCTAAATAATGGAAGAGGGTGTACCCCTCCGGGATCAAGGGTCGCACTATCCTTCCCAACGCCGTCTGACAGAACAACGGGGAATGTTTCCAACCAAACGGCATTCGCGACATACAAAACACCCTCTCCACACCTTCCCAACGCATCCGGAACCGAAAGGCTCTCTTGTGTCGTCTTGGCAACTTAAAACTCCAAAAGGCGTTTTTAAGGTCCACATGTGTACAAAACATCGGCCTATCGGCCGGCCAATCCGCCAACTCTTTGGAGATTTGCTCCCAACCATCCAACGAGAAAGACAGCGGCTTATGTAAGCTCTCATTGAACTCAACGAGATTAAATATAAGGGACACTTTTTCTGTGGACTTTGGTATCACAAATGGCCAGCATGTCGCCCTCAAAGGGCAATTTTTATCCATAATGGTAACTATCTCCTCACGCAATAACCATTTAACCATGGGTCGCACCAAAGCCTCCCTATTAGACGAGTGACTTTCTCTCTCCAAGTGAAAATCGGACACAGACGCCTCAAAATCAGGGGGGGGCAACTCACACCACAGATCATTGGAAATCATGTAGTTTCCCACCGCCCCTAAACCCCTCTCCACCAGCTGCGGGTCCACCCTGCCCACCTGCGGCACTGGCGACGTAGACAAATGCAAAAGAGCCTGCCAAGACTCAGCGGTAAATTCTGACAGTGCGTTAAAAATTATATCCGGCGCTGACCGCAAACGGTAGTCCTCACACGTCACAAACAAGCGAAGCACAAACAAATGGAGTCGCTTCATGAGTAGCAGAACCCCGCAAGACAGTGCCTGGTGAAGCCACGGTAAGAATGTAAAGAAGGCTTGCAAAAACTGCACAAATAACGGAATTGGTTCCGAACGCACATACAACAGGTCTGCCCTGGTCAGAGGGCGGGCCCCCCCATCCGCCAATGTGATAACCTGCAGTGATCCCTGCGCTGAACTCAGCACTGGGCCACCAACAGGCTCATCACAGGCAGATGGGGTTTCGCGAATCGCCCCCACGGGGGGCGAATTTCCAGGCGACCCCCCCCCCGCGCTTGCCTGCCGCTGCACTGGCGCCTTGGCCCTGATTCTCCGGTGGGGAACGCACAGCCACTTTGCTGGCAGGCCCGACTGGAGGCCCATCAGGATGCCTCCTCTTGGGGGCAGGCCGTCTGGCTTTTGCATTACCCAGGCCCACCTTCGCGCTCGCCGCATGATGCCGCTGGACAGATACGGAACCGCCCACCCGACTCGCCGCTTGGGCCTCGGTTTACCGTCGCCGTCGACCTCTGCTGTGCCACTTCTCGGTGTTTTGCCGGCTCCCTTAGATCGCAGCCTCCTCTTCCCGCCCCCGACCTGAGGTCCGGTTCCCGGCGTGAATTGTGGAGGACGTTCCCCCGGGACATCGGGCGGTGCGGGCTCCGCCGGGGAGCCACAGGCGCTTGCTGCGGACACGGCGGAGGCCGAAGACTCTGAGTGGACGGACGAAGAATCCGAATCAGACTCCACGTCTTCCATTTCCCCTTGATGCGGCGCCACATCCATATCAGGAAGAGATACCACAGGCCCCGCAGGCACCGGGGCAGCGATTTCCAGCGACGCCTTCGGGGACTTCCTTGCGGGACTAGCATACATGGGGTCACCCCACAGGGCGGCCAGCAGCACAGCCAACCGCTCACCAGGAGTCTGGCCACCCACAGGCCATGGAAGCACCAAACCCCCAACCACCGCAGGGTCAGAGTAGCCCAGAGCGTACTCCAACGCCGTGGCCAGCCGTTTCCACCTCCCCCACCAAACGAAATAGGCCACATTTGGAGAGCGGTGGAAAGCGGCCGCAGCGCCCCCCCGCCGCAGTGAATGCCACCGATGGTCACTATACGGGGAATCACGGAGGAGGTCTGCGAAGATCTTCTCCACTGCCTCAACCCCTCCCCTAACCAACGGTTGACCCTCCGGGACGCAGCTTGCCGCGGCGTAGGATCTAAGGAATCGGACCCACGACCGTCCCCACTCATAAAGCGGGCGCCGCACTTCCCTGTGGCCCCCAACCTTGGTAGTGACGAACAGGACCACGGAATCGCTTGCCAGTCCCGCTGGCGTGATGGACACCGCTTCAGAGACTCGCAAGAAGAGAAGCCAACTGAGGTTCGCCAACGCCGCCACTGCCTGCTCAACTGGTGAGGCAGCTCTGGCCCACAGGAGGCTGAGGCCCTCCGGTCCCAGGTATGGCTGTCCCGGTGTCGGCTTTCCAGACTTTGCAGGTCTCCAGGGGATGGCCTGAACACAGCCCGGGAGCAGCCTGATATCTTCTGCCGCTCGAGTCGCGGACACATAACCCCTGAGGGTGGACCTGGCCTGCCCCATAGAGACCCTTGACGCCAAGAAGTCAGACAACGTGTCAGTAAGCGGCGTCCGCAAAGCCCTGGTTCCCTCATACTTCGCCACCGCGGACAGGGCGGAACGGTATCGGGCTTGCGTTTTTGGGGCCCAGCCCCGAACGCCCACGGCCGCCACCCTAAACGATCCAACAGCCGCCATCGCCATTGCCCACCCCGCCGCCGCCGCGCTGAAGGTCGCTCTGGTAGCAGGTAAGGCCTCGCGGGTGGGGATTGGACGCGCGGGTTGGGAATCTTCACACCAACACGGCCATCCCCACCCCGCCCTGTCGCAGTGGCGACAGTCCCGTCAGGACCAGTGGGGACACTGGAAATGCCAGTGCCGCAACTGCTCTGATGGGACGCCCCCTTTGGCGCATCTCTGGCAGTCGCCAGACGGGCGGCCGGATATTGGTACCCACCTTCCTTTCTTCGTCATCCAATGAAGGACGCCTTGTCGCATAGCGAAGTCGATGCCCTTATACTTAAAGGACGGTCCCCCGTTTTTGACCGCATCGGGCCAGCTCATCGCATCCAGCGGGTTGGACGGGTCCGCCCGACTGCTGGACTCCGACGCGAACCTCTGGGCGTACGCCTGCTGGGAGTCGAGGATGATACCCCAAATCCTGTAGGCCAGCCTGTCGCCCCTCGGGCATTCCATCGCATTGCCCATCACGTCGGACGTCCTGGCCGGTGCAGCACTTGCGCTTCTAACGTAGTCCCGCAGCGCCTCGCCTGACTGTCGCATCCAACTGGCTACTTTGTCGCCCCCAGCATATGCTCCACTGCCTCTGCGGTCAAGTCCGGCACCGAATTTCTCTCCGCGACGGCCAGGCTCTCCAACCGTGCTTGTAGGTGCCCGATCGCCTCTTGCTGGGACTGCAGCAACGCGCGCAGCTCCTCAGGCGACATCTGGCTGGTGTCCTGCACCGGCGCGTCCGCCCCAGAGCCCGAAGCTCCTTGGTCTGGGGCCCTAGACGACGCACTCTTAAACGAGGAGCGAAAGACCTGCATGCTGCTTCACGAAAACACAATAAATTTTCAACAAATCTGTACACACACAGAGATAGTGATCCCCTGTTCGTAAACGAAAAGGGGGCAAGACAAACAGGGGATCCCAATCCCGTAAAGGTGTCCGATGTCGTTCATAGAATTCGTACCGTGCTGGAAAAGACTTCTTACACCATCTTGGTGGTGGCACAGCACTTTGGTCTAATGGATAGTCTGATGACCATCATTGTGCCCACACGCAAGAACGGCAATCCCGCATACTTGCGCGGAAAGTGTGTGTTGTATGTTGTTCGTCACCCCTCTGTGTCTTTGATTGCTGCGGGTTTGGACTTCCTTCGGTTGGTGTCCATCACTTGTTCTGATTGGGATGGTTTGGCGGGAAAGGAGGCTAAGAGTCGCAAGCACCGCCGCACTGATTCCCCGGAGAACGGCCGGAAGAGCCCGCCTAGTGGGGATGTTGTCACCTCGGCCGGTCCTAGCCGTTCCAGCCCTCCTGCTATGTAGTTAATTCATCAAATGCAAGCGGTGATTCCCGCTTTCATTTCACATTCCTTGGCTTGCTTCGTTTCATGCATTGGTCATCCACCTGTCTTGTTCGCATACAAGACCACGCATGTGTGTTTTTTTGCCACTATACTTACATATCGGGGCTTCCCATGCCAATGCTCGTCACGCATAATATTCATTGCCCCACTTGCCCAACAGCATGTGTCATTGGCCCGCGCTATTTCATATATTTGCTGCAGAACACAAATCTTTTACCCGCATTAACCATTGTACCCTGCAATATTTTGCCGGCTTGCCTTTCGGTGGGCGCTTCTCGTTTGCGCAATGCATCATCCTTTTGCTGCAGATTTACAGTTTTGGTTCATATGTGGTCAGTCATCTACTTTAACTTTATATCATGCCATAGGGTGGGCACTACTAGAACAGACAACACTTCTAAGCCTTCGGTTTGCAGCATTCTTAGCATTTGCGCCCGTGTGCAGCCATATCTCTCTTACTTGTGTATGCCCCCTCTCCTGTCCGGGTACCTGCCTGCAGTCTACCGATGGGGGGGGGGGTGCAATAGACGGCCGAGCGAAGGGGAAAAAGAGGGTTTTGGGGGCAAAATTTTTTTTTGAGGTTTGGCGCTACCGAGGCGCACGGGGGGAGGGGGGTTGGCGCTAACGAGGCGCACGGGGGGGGGGGTGGCGCTAACGAGGCGTACAGGTGGGTGGGTGGGTGGGTGGGGGTTGGCGCTAACGAGGCGCGCGCCGAGCCCGATTTGTGCCTCGTATAACGAGGCGGGCGGCCAAACACTCACTCCTCTCCCCAACGCCACTTGGCTCCGAGCCTTGGCTCATAGCTTTGCTCTCTCCGAACCCTTCTTGTCCCACACTTTAATGATTTTTGCAGTCAAAATGGGTCAAAACGCATTTTTGACGCACAGGCTCGGGATAAGTCAAAATACATTCCAAGAGGCTCCGTGTCACTTATGCAAGAATGCAATTTAAAACCATTTCCCACCCACGTTTGCTCCCACAATGGCGTGCCAATGCTTCATGCGACTTTGCAAGGTGCAAATAAGGTTGTCAACCAACAGCAGCAGCAACAACAGCAAGAACAACAGCAACAACAACAACAACAATAACAGCAACACCAACACCACCACCAACACCAACAACAACCGCAACAAGCATTTTTGAGCAACCCCGCTGGTGTTGGTGTTGGTGTTGGTGTTGGTGTTGGTGTCTGTGGTTGTGGTTGTGTTTGTGCTTGTCCTTGTCCTTACATGTTTGCTTGTGCGTGTGCTTGCGGTTATGCTTCGTGCGTGTGTTTGAGTTGCAGTTTGTGTTTGTGTGCCGTGCCGTGCTGTTGGGTGTGGTGCTTAGGCTCAACCCATGCTCTGCGCAAATCAAGAGTTTGAGCCACAAACTCAACGGTGGCGGCCTGGGACGTAAGCCGAGTTGGGATGGGAATTCCCCAATGTGCGCAGTCTCAGGCCAAAAAAATACAAAGGGTTTTTCCAAGTTCGACCCTGAAAACCTTGTAAAAAAATGTCACGGGCAATCTTTAGTGGCACAAAAGGTGCTCTCAGCGACACTTGTGGCGAGGGCAATACTCCATGGAGTCGCAGACCCCATGTAATTGAACGCCATTTCCAGCCAGGCCGGCAGCGCAAACTCCTCCTCCCATGTGTCATGCCATTTATCACCCAAAATTTGTTTCTTTTGGTGCTCTTCCTTCTTTGTTCCTAAGTCTTTATGTTGCTATAGGGACTCGGAATCCCCGCTTTGTTGTGTGGCCCCTTGAGTTGGGGTTAGGGACTCGCAATCCACGCTTTGTTGTGTGGCCCCTTGAATTGGCGTTCGGGTTCCAATCCATGCTGTGTTGCGTGGCCACTTGGGCTGCAGTTAGGGACTCACAATCCACGCTTTGTTGTGTGGCCCCTTGAGTTGGGGTTAGGGACTCACAATCCACGCTTTGTTGTGTTGCCCCTTGAGTTGGGGTTAGGGACTCTCAATCCCAGCTTTGTTGCGTGGCCCCTTGAGTTGGGGTTAGGGACTCTCAATCCCCGCTTTGTTGCGTGGCCCCTTGAGTTGGGGTTAGGGACTCTCAATCCACGCTTTGTTGCATGGCCCCTTGAGTTGAGGTTAGGGGCTCTCAATCCACGCTTCGTTGCGTGGCCCCTTGAGTTGGGGTTAGGGACTTGGAATCCACGCTTCGTTGCGTGGCCCCTTGAGTTGGGGTTAGGGACTTGGAATCCACGCTTTGTTGCGTGGCCCCTTGAGTTGCGGCTAGGGACTCTCAATCCACGCTTTGTTGCATGGCCCCTTGAGTTGGGGTTACAGACACTCTTCATACTTCGGTGCTAATACATATTGTGCTTGCCAATATATGTCTTTCACACAGTTCTGGTTATGAAGGGGTTATGATATGGCTCCTAATGCGGTCTTACCATTCTTGGCCCACCTTTTTCTACAAGATTTTTGCGAAAACAACAACCCATTTTCGTTTTTATTGACAGGTGTCTTGACATTGGCCTTTTGTACTGACGAGGTTGCAGCTGTCGCCGCAAGGGAAAAATGATGGTTGAAAGTACTGTACACACAATGAACGTAGCGCCCATTCTGCAAGGTCGGGGTGCTGTTGCTTGCACAAGCCTGCTGAGTTGCAACAACGACCATACTGGCAGTCAATCCTGACCACAAACATGACACTCTTCTATCAGAAATGTCTGCTTTTTTGCTGACAACACAATTGCATGTGGATGCTTCCATCACAAACAAAAAACCTTCATGAATCTGAAAATTGCTGCGGCTGTGTCCAATGATGCGGGCTGAGGACATGAGCAGGAATCCGGCCCCAAATGCAAGAGGGAAGGCTATTGCAGCATGCACAAAAGAGAACACAGGACAACACGGTCCGCCACATTGCAAGCGCTGCACAACAAATGCACCTGCTCGTCACTACAGCGACTGATCGGGGCATAGTCTGGGAATGTTTTCCGAGCGTAGCAATAGAGATCGTAGTACAGCGCATCCAATTGCATCAAGAGCCTGATGCGGTGCTGCAGACAAAGTGCAGACGCACCGGATAAAATGCATGGGCCCCAGTTGACCAAAGGCGCAGCAGACAATCGGCTGTAGGCAGATTACACACACCACCGCTTCTTTTTTGTCCGACTTTTTTTGGCTACTCCGAAAAACTTGAACGGTCGCAAAAGTGGCCATAGTGTCCCGAAGCTCCATAGTATTTTGGCGAAACTCCTGTGAAGAGGCCAGCAGCATCCGCCTGGGGCAAGCGCAGCGGCTGCAAGCTGCACGCCGCAAACTGTCACCGAGAAATATGCACCTTGTGCACGCCGAGTCCTCAATGCATAGTATCAGCAGTACTGCAACATGCGTCATAACACTCAGTGTGTTACAGTCCAGTGCGTCACAGCAGCAGTCAATTTGTCGTGTCGCAGTTGAGCAGGCTGGGGCGGTCGGATGGATCAGGAAGGGTTAGTGGGTCGATCGGCCAGCGGGAGGGCTGCAACGCACGCGGTTTTGCAACAGCAAATTCACAGGAGCCTGCGTCCGTTGCAGATCACAGAGTGGTGCTGCTGGACGGCCAAAAATAAAAAATCTGTCAGGGTCCGAAAATGGTGAAGACGGCCAAAAAAAATAAATCCGTCAGGGTCTGAAAATGGTGAAAACGGCCAACAATAAAAAATCCGTCAGGGTCCAAAAATGGTGAAAACGGCCAAAAATAATAAATCCGTCAGGGTCCGAAAATGGTGAAAACGGCCAAAAATAATAAATCCGTCACGGTCCGAAAATGGTGAAAACGGCTATCCGCCATGTCCACCAGTGGGCCTCCGTGCTCCCACCCCATTTACTCCCTGTGGTTTTTCCGAATGCGCGCAATGCCACGTTTCCTCGCGAAGAATTTATTTCCGCTTCCTGTGACGCGCTGGTTTCATCCTTGAAACCCTTTGTTCGTGGCCACCAACCCCTCCTCTCCAATGACACACTAGCTGATTTGCTGCGCCAGTACTCCGCCGAGGTTCTGGAACAAAACACCACCTCAGACAATCGTAAACTCGAGGAAGCTAATTTGATCCTTCAAGGTCTACATCTGTCTTCGTCTGTGTGGGATAAACAGCCATGCCATCTGCATGCGGTATGTTCTGTACATTCCGACGTTTTGTTGGCTCAGCTCACAGTGATGTGTCCAGACTTTTCCCTTCTCGGTGCGGAAGTGTCTAAGGGGGGAGCTGAAATGTTCATTCTGAATTCCACACTTCAGTCCGCCTGTACATCAGGTATCCTGGATTTTGCCAACCGTCAAAGGCTGTGGTCTCAAGATCTCTTGGACCACAAGTCCATTGAAGCATGTGTTTTCCTGGGTAAACATAGGCACCAAGCTCCACGTGCAGTCCACCTTTTAAAGTGGAAAACCTGCGAGCATCTTGCTGACTGGAGATGGTGGCTAGCGGTGTCCCATAAATTCCACCCCCTCAGACGTACTTCCAGCCTCAACTTGTTCGTTTCCTACCAACGAACCCAACCTGCACCCAACGCACCGATCCAACAACCATAGCCCCCGAACCTGACAAAACCCCCAACTGCTACCCCGAACCCGGGTCCCGATCCAGGCTTTGGCCCCAGCCCCGAGCGATCTGGTCCGTCACCCTGGCCCCGTCCCCAGCCAACCGGGCAGCCGGGGGGGGGGGGGGCAACCGGCAGCCCCGATTCCTGACTCGACCGCTTGCCTCGAAAACGTGTGGCCGGAAATTCCGCTGCAATTTGAAGTACAGAAGTTCCGCTAAGCTAAATACGCTGCAGCTTCCCTGCTTGTCCCAGGAATGGTTTTCCTTCCTTGCCTTCATGTGCATTGCGTGTGCATTGCTTCTCGTGGCGGAGGGCAGCCCCGATCCCGCCCCGGCGTAACCCCAGTGCTGGGCCTGGCCCCGACCCAGCCCTGGACAGACAGTGCCCCAACCACACATCTGCCAGCCAGACACACACACACACACACACACACACACACACACAGAGAGAGAGAGAGAGAGAGAGAGAGAGAGAGAGAGACGAACCTGCGGCACACGCTGGCATGTCGCCATCGCTCATGTCCTCCAATTGTGCACATTCTACCTCGCACGGTTCACTGGGCCCCGTGCTGCACCATGGGGTGAGACTATCGTGTCGTGAGGGTGGGAATCTCCGACGTCACAATTTTCTCACTCTGATTACGGACTGTCCCAGTTTCGGTCCAATCTGCGTGGACAGTATTGTCGTTCGTTGCTCATGGTTGCATTCGTGACCGCCTACGGTCAATTGAAGTGGTCCCACTGACGAAAATTGGTGGGTCAAATACAGCAGACGGCAGACAGTCAATCAAACGTGATTGATGTTCCAGTTGGCAGACTGGAGCTTTTCTTGGGGTATCGCAGAGTCGTGCTGCTTTCGGGGTTTTGGGGGGGTGGGGAATGAAATCATTCAGTGGTTCCGGCCATGGTGTCTCTCCCACCATAGTCCATGCTTTGCACACGATTCACTGGCACTGTGGGCCACTGTTATCTGCATGAAACAGGGTTATTGACCGATCAAATGAGCAGCTGTATCCATGCTGGTCTTGAGATCCTGCCGGAGAATGGCAGGCTTGCAGAGTGGCGGGGGCGAGCTGTTCCGAGTCTAAGCCATTGCTCAGTGGGGATTCTACTCTACACCCAGGGGTAGGTGGGTAGGTTGGAGACGATACGAAAATTGCGAACCAAAAACCGGCTGTGGGTGCGCGGGTCAGCCGGGGTTGGCCAGGGCCCCATGGAGGCACCAGTGGTACCCACGCCAGCACCAACGCACTCCGCACTGCCGCCTGGGGGGTCTTCCAAAACCTCCAAGATGCGTGTGTAATGTGCAGTGTGCCAGGGCGACGCAATTCTCATCGATGAAGCATACCTGCCCCAGCACTTGCACACTGCGCATGGCTGCGTCCATTCGCTCTGTACAAACCACCAGCCAAGCCCGTGTTAGTGACAGGCTGACGCCAATGCGCACGCACTTGAGGATATCAAACGCCTGTTATAAAGAGAAATGTAACGGACGAAGCAGCTTAAGGTTCAAGGGAGCGAATCGTGCCGGTGCCGAGGATCAAGAGGAAGGAATGCCAAATAAGCCAAATTCGGGCACCATTATGGAGGCCACAAGCTGGTCAATGTAACGTCAACGGCATGCATCAAAACTGATATGGCGTGTTCGCCGTGGCTTTTGGCCACGGCGAACACACACCAACAGGGCCTTTGTCGGTGCAACCTCAGTTTTATATGGCGAACTGATATTATAATCAACTAGATCGTGGAGGAGGAACACAGGCAATTTGATCCAGCCCCCGCAACAGTTGTACCACTGTCCTTAAAGCACCCCACATGTGCAGCAAAGCACCCAAACACTACCTAGTACCGAGGCAGCAGATTATCCCAGCAAGCAGCAAATACAGGGATCTATTCCAAAGGCTTGTAAATGGAAGACCCGAGCTCTAAATTGAAAGTTAGTCTTTGGTGTTCGTTGTGTTCCGTGGCATTTGCCCTCTAGAATAGAAACCCTCTTACAACCACTTCCACGACCATCCACCAGCCACCAGCCAACTGCGGCCGCCGCTACTGCAAGCTGTTTGCGATGGCGATGGCGACAGCAATGCCGACTGCGACGACTTCCCCCGAGGCGACTGCCTGCTGCTTTGGCAATTCGGGCAATTCGCCCATTTCGTAGTGCTTGAGGATTTCAGGCTGGAGCAGAGGAATTCACGAGGCAATGCACGTGGCACATGGAATAACCCGCTGCACCTGCTTTCCAAACGCGAGCCATGCGCTGTCCCGATCCATGAATGCCACGCCACAGACCTGACATAAGCTATCACGCAGCGTTGCGAGACTATTGGGTGTGGGCCGCAGTACCACATCGACCTTTGCCCCAAGCACTTTGCGGACCTCCTGCTCCCATGGAAACACGGATACAGGGCTTTGGTCCCTGCAACACGCACAACACGCAAGCATTCCATTCTTTTTTTAAGGACAACGGGAAGCAAATAAGAGCTTCAGGGCATCTGGGAGCATGTCCTCCTCCAAGCTTCCCAACAGTCACCTACACTTCATTCATCCTCTCTGGATTGTCTTTTGACTTCAATTCAGCGTCACTCAAATTCGCAGTCAATCCGCAGCAGCCCCCCCTCCCCCGCTGCCCCCCTTCCCCTCCCCATCCATTCCGCCGAGAAACAGGTGGCAAGGCGGGTACCACCAGGGGGTGGCGGGAATTGCAGTCATGGAGCGTCCAATCCAATTGCGATAAAATTGCGCGAAATGGCGTGGACGTTGCTCCTTAAGCGTCAGGGAACAAGGTGGCGAACGGTTTTCCTTTGCGTCGTACTACATGGTCCACTGGCCTCACAATTGCAGGACCCAACCCTCAATACGCGACTGCACTAGTCTCAGCTGCTCTGAGCCATGAACAAGGCCCCCTCCGGTGGTCGCGTAAGCTCCACAAAGAGAAAAACCGACAGCGTTTCTTCAGATTATTTACAATGAAACAGTGTGTCCTCTTGCGTGAACCGCCTGAACCCCCCTCCCGCCTGCCGGGTCGTGCAACACGATAGGACAAGGGCGAATATCAGGTGTTATCTAGGGAGTCGGCTTTTCCAACGCTCACGCGGGACAACAGGGACCAGCTGCCTACTCCACTATTGAAAGCCCGTGGACCGCCATCTTGTGTTGTGATGGGTCTCCGTATGGCTTGTTGGGTTCTAATCCACTGGTCACTGCAGCATGTTCGAGTTTGCATGACACTACTCGCTGAGCAATACGACACCCCTCCCCAGCCCCCGACTCCAGTGCACAAATTTGCACACCCTCCCCAGAAAGAATCCGGATAGACGGGACTTGCAGATAGACGGGACCCCTGCAAGTGTGCACGCATGCCGTTGTCTATGCATGAGCCACCTTTCCGGCAAAGGTTGCGACTGCTTTCGCCGTTTCGACTTAGTAATAGTCGAGACTGTGGGATCAATGTTCGCGGCTTGAAGCATGGCCTCGAACCCAATCCATTTGTCTTCATCCTCCCAGGCAGCATCCACCACCTGGAATCAATGCAAGGATTGCTGGTGCTGGTGGCAGTGGCTGTGAGGGCTTTGGGGTAGACACTCAGTGAGACCGAAATAGACCACTTACCTTCCCTCCCGCCGGTGGCCAGTCGGTGGCAACAGCTGATGCAATGACGTGTGCAGAACAGCCCCACTTCCAACCCTCCGCGCACTGTATGCTCTCTGCGTTAGTTCAAGAAGTGCTTTCTATTGCAATGCGGTGTTCCCAGTCGTGGCGTGGGCAAACAGGACCGCCTGGAATTTTGAAGAGGTCAACAAAAGGTACACTCCTTAAACCCACGGCCGTGTTGGTGAATCTGAAGCGCACGGAGAGCGTCTCATACCTCTGACTGTGTTTCACGCCTTTTGCGTTTTTTGAGCTTTTTCGAAGGCCTTTCCATTCCTTGGGTTGCATACGTGGAAGGATCAACCCAGCACACCCTTCCTTCTGCCTCCCTTCTCCCTCCATAGCCCTTCTTATCATCCCTCCATCCTCGCTTTTTTTCTGTCATTCGCACTCTTTCGGTTTATCTTTCCTCCTTTCCTTCACTTAACCAACTTCAACTACCAAGGGATGAGTCTGTCGCTCTTCTATGCCCCGGGAAGGCCGCCAGGCAAGTCCCCAAGACCAAATGAGGAACCCAAACTTTACGCCAAACCGTTCCCGACGCGCGATTCACTGTTCCGCGAATCGCGTGTCTTTGGGACGGGGACGAAACATTTTGGATTTCTGGACACTCGGACACCACGATGAGCTTGACATCGTCCCACAGAGTGCTTCCTAAAGATTTTTGGCGTATTTTCCAACTGTCTGCGATACAAGTCATATATTTTTCAATTTTACCCTCTGCAAAGACCCCTTGAGTAGAAGACGGGGGAAGATAAGTCCCGTGCTCGAAAACGAAAACCACATTCGCAAATCGCAAACGTGAACTTGGGGTCATTGTACATTTGCGAGAGGACGACAAGTTGAGAGTAAAGAGTGACATGCGAAGAAGCGGGGGGTCTTAGTCCAAGGTTGAACATGCATTATGATTGTGAGAATTCGAACTGCGATTGAGGATCAGGTTCCATGGAGCAATTGTGTGTACTTTAGCGTTTTCCAACAAATTTCCTTCATTGATGATCCCTAGCCACTTTCCCCCATGCCCGCGGCTTGCGGGCCCAATTCGATCGTCTCGAATTTGCACACAAGTAGCAAAACATTGTCACTTTACTTCATCTCGCCTTTTTGCCATGTTGAGCTTGAGTTTAATTTCGGGCATAGAGTACCAAACAACCGACGACTAAAAAAGTTTACGACAACACTACCACCTTAGCGACACAAGCGGACGGCGTTCCAGATTCGCTCGTGTTTACGGTTTACTTTGAAACTTGTAGAATCCACACGGCGAATTGCAACACGATACATTGTGATACATGAGCGATAGGCATATTTTGAAATCACGAGGTGTACCCCGACAGCAAAGTGGAAAGTGGAAGCATAGGTTGCAATCCTTCAATAGAAAGATCTCAAATGCGCTTGCCATGCCATGCCTCAAATGGCACGTTGAACCGTTTCCGTTTGCCCTTTTTCGTTCGCAAGCGCGCAACAAGTTGTCGTGCGTTGTCTCGTTAGCATGAAACGTGAGTAACAATATCCACTTCAAGCAAACTCTCTTTCGGTTGCCGACGTGTTCACATCCAAAAAAGGAGCTCACGGCAAGGACGTCGTTTTTCCGGGACGTTCAACGGAAGGAATGCCCCCGCAACACGGTTTCACGTGCGCGAAAAATCAAAGATTGTTCACGCACGCTGCTTCCATTCGATTACTTCTCAATGCGGTCCATAATCGCGTGTCATCACAGAATAAGAGCTCATTTCGGATGGAAGGGGGCGAGGTGGTGTCAAGACCATGGCTTCCCGAGTTAGTTTGATTGTGGAACCCTGAAATGGAATCGCTTCTCAAACCGATTTTGGACCAAAATCTTCGTGTTTCGTGCTTTGTGACGTTAATGGTGGTTTTTGTGAACAAAACCCAAGAATGGCCCCACAATTTGTTGCACTAGGAATGGTGTGAACATGGCTCAAGGCATATGAATGCCATTCGCAATAGTCTAGCGTCCGAGAAGATTCCCCTCGAGTTCCGATTGACCATTGTTGAGTTGGTCGGGTTGCCTCCCAAATGCGAAGGTCAGTACTTCGTCGAATGGAAACGGGGAAGCAAGTCGTCGGACATGACAAAACGGATGCGTGCGGACAACAAAGGTAGGGTCTATTGGGATCAACAATTTCCTCCTTTCAAGGCATCCTTGTTCCGGAAGAAAGAGAACAATTTCCACGTGAAGAAGTTGAAGTTCTACGTCTTCCAAGAATTGCCTGGGGCTCGGAAGGCTCGCAGGTTCGTATTTGTAATTGGTGCGTCATGGTTCCGCCGATCATGTACTCTATATGCCCGTTCGGGAAGTGGATTCGGGAAGCATATGCCTTGAAAATCAAGTGAGCGGGAACGTTGTTGTGGTTCGAGATGCAACGGCTTCGCGGACTCTTTGTTTTGAGCGCCACATATCGTGGATGGGCATGGAGTGTTCTCGCCCCATCACGTTACACTGCTCCGTAAGAACAATTGCGTTTTGGGTAACATACTCGAGGGTAAAAAGTGGAATGCCGTTCACTTTGAATGAGGTGCAACCTCGTTTTCGTTTCAACCCCAAATTGACTTGTTTGGTCGATTTTATTTACTTTTCATCATATTTTACATTCATTGATCACAAGTGAGAGTGTTTAAGAGAGTGGGTTACATGCAATGCCACACGGCAAGGGGCGGGCAATGGTGCTAACACGTAGACCTTGGTGGTCATCGTGTGGCCGAAGGCGATTATTAGTTTTGCTAGGGCGCCAATTTTTGATGATGGCAATGGTTAGCGTGAGTTTCTTGCCGAAAATGCGTCACCCCCTTCGTATTCTTAGCATATGTTTTTAGCAGCCAGCCTCCACCCACCGTCATTTTTGCGCATTTAACACAACAACTTCGCCTTTTGCCATTGTGGTGTGTGTCAACGCTTTGGTGTCATGCATGTGCTCGATAAAATTCTTCTTGCACAGAGTGGCCATCGGGGCCATCGACTTGGCACAATTCCGGTTTAGCCACAAAATCTCCCTCGATACTAAACACGCTGAGGCCCTCATCCTTAGTGTTGCTCTCAATTGGGAGCACAAACAGCATGGCGACGCACGTTCCACGAGCAGCTCGCGGGCTGCTTCGGACCTTAGCAGTCACCAAGACGTAGATTCGATCGACACTGAGGAGGATGACGGTGGGGAAGCGGAGCGGTTGCGCGAGGAGGAACGGACGCGGCAACGGGAAGTCAAGGTGCAAGCACAACAGGTGTTGAACAGCCGTCTTTGCGGTTTGGGGACAGTGTGTGGTTGCGGGTAGTTTAGTTTTCAATGACGGTGGGAGGGATGGACAACCTTCGTAGTGGCTTGCGGTGGACCCTTTCTCGCCATTGTTTGGCCTTGCTTGGAGAGACTCGCCCCCGTTCCATGAAGCGGCACCTCCCAATACCCTCAATGGTGCCATTGACTAGCATATCCGCGGCTGCTGTACGGTTCTTTTGCTTGGTTGGCGCACAAACGAGACCAAGACCCACGGCATCAAGTCTGCATGGCCTGGCCGACACAACGGCAAAGGTTGGGCAGCGGTGCATCCCAAGCCCAACACAGTGACTTCGGTATGTGCCTGAACATTGCTTGGCCTTGTGGAGTGTTGGGCTGCGGAAAGGGGCCGGCGGTAAGCCCCCGCTCTCCCTCACCTCCAAGCCCCTGGTCCAACAGGAGCTCGGAGCGGGGATGGCCGACCCCATTCGCCTGCGTGCCAACGGGGCCCAGTGGGAGCAGCTCCGGGAGAATGTCGCCATTCTCGGGTACTCGCCCGAGCGGCAAACCCTCGAGCGCGGGCTGGCGAGGTGCAGCATTCTGCGCCGGCCGCCGCACGAAGTGACGGAAGAGGAGCGCCGCGAGGCCGAGAAGATGCTGCGGTCGTTGCAAGCCCAATTGCATGACATCAACGACCGACCGCCCGAGATCGAAAGCGATTGCCCCACGCGGTAGTCTCCTCCTTTTGGCCCGCACACTCTGCACTTGCATGTGATCTCCCGTGACTCACAAGACTGCCCCGCACTGTGCGTGCTTAGCCTTGTATTGTCCCACAACTGTACAGGCAGTGCGTGGCCACCCAACCCCACCATTCGTATCCCAACTGAGCAGCCACTCTTGAAACGAGTGGTGCATGCTGCTCCCGGGGTAACCGCGTGCTGCTAGAGTGGTAGGAGACATTTTACATTCGTCGGTCGGTGCATTGCACCGTATTGTGTACTGAAAGCACAGGAGACGTCCGAGGCTTGCACAACAGAGATTTACCTCAGCACCCGTTGATATTGAACACTGGGGAGGGCGTAAGGCCCGGGGCGCGTTCCGGACAGCAGTGCGGGGGCTGGGGCTCGGCGTATCCCGCGGCGCGTGGCACACAGCCAGCACCAGGGATGGGGACACCCAGGGGTTGGGTGGGCTGCCGTCCGTGGGAGTCACCCTTTTTACCCTGCATGTGCGCACTGCGGACCAGGCCTCGTTTCCAGGTCTCTGTGTGTGGGCTGGTCAAAGCCTGTGCCTCAACCCCCATGCGCGATGCACGATTTGCACGTCTGAACGATGGTATTCAATCATGCACGCCTAATTCCAGTATTTCATTGTTTTGGCAATGGCTTAGTTGAGGTGACGGCGGTTGATGGGCTGTCCTACAAGGAAAAGGAGGTACAATACGTGCGCAGGAAAACACACACACGCAAGGCACGGACGCGCGCTAGTCAGCCCCAATGGGGAGCATCACAGGTGCCGAGAATGAGAGCGCCGGACCCTGCCATCTCTGTCCCTGTCTTCAGGAGCCCCCGCAGGTCTTCGAGGTCCTCGCACAGTGACGTGGAGCAGAAGGTCCCGGAGTGGCATGACACGTCCGACATGTCGGAGATCTCGGGCTCCGGATCCCGAAGGTCCAATTGCCGAGAGGCAAAGCGGAACGATGCGGTGCTGCACCGCCAGCTGCAGCCCCGTCGTGGGGCGTCACAAACCCAGGCCCCATATGCCGTGCCGTCACGGAAGTCTCCGGCGACCTGCAGCGACCATGATAAGTTCTGTGACACGTGCGCCATCTTGTAGGCTTTGGGATCAGGCGCCAGGGAAATGGTGTCGTGATCGGAACCGATCATGGGCGGATTGTCCGCAGCCGTTTGTCCAAACACCCCACATTTTCGCAACCTCCCCCCCGCCGCCGCCCTAACCGCCTGCAGCCAGTGCATTGAAGACTAACCCTTGCAACATCTTTGTTGACAAATTTTTGTTGCTTCCGTCGGGGACTCGCGGACAAGAGAACATATCCTCCAAGCACAAGGTGGAGGAGGCAAGATGACGTGATCGAACCCTTGCAGTGGCTGTCGACGGTTTTGCATCCAGGGCATCCCCGCCCATCAGCAGTGACGCAGTGAAGTGGCTAGGCTTTGCTGCACGCAGGGACACGTGTTGGGGCACATTTTGATGAAAAAGTGCGGCGGCCAGCAACACAGTCAGGTGGACCTCATTGGCCGGTGCACAAGTGCAGGGAGAAGTGGGTGTGAAAAGGCATGCCCCCGCTCCGCCCTGGTCTGGGCGTAAGCCATTGGGTGAGCATGTTAGGGGCAGAGCGCGGTAGTGGCTTCGCAGAACAGGTTGACGACATTGGGTGTCGCCGGGACAAAACATTGTTTTCCAAACAGTGTTGTGCAGTCTCGATGGCCCTGACCTAAACACGCAGTCTGGTCTACGCAACGGGCTTTGGGGTCTCGGCCGATCCTCAGGAGGACTGGGGCATAGCACAGGTGTTAGAACAGCAGAAGAAAATGATCCTAGGGAAGCAAGGGATCAAGGTGACGCGTGACAACTGGCTTTCACCTGACAAGCACAGGGACCGTGATCGCCTGCGGAGCAGCACGCAGGTGCGAACGTCGGGCTGCGGGCGCAAGAACGGGGGGGGGTATGGCACAAGGCCTCGGTATCAGCTTGTTTGCCTTTGGCGGCGCCTATTGGCCTCTCGCCACTGCTCATTCTGACCCTCTGTGGGTCCGAACGTGTTTTGGTTGTGTCAACGGAGCCCCTGGATGCATTGTCCTGTTTGATTTCTCCAGGTTCGGCTGTCCCGGAGACGGGCTGTTGCCCGTGCCGTTGACCAGGTGCATCCAGATGCACACTCCAAGTCCATGCAAGAACGGGGGGGGGGTTGCGGGAGGTCGGATCGTTATGTTTTTGGGGTGCGTGCCCCCCTTCTTGTTGGGGCTTTCGAGGGTCCTCTGGCTGTTGACACACCAGCCTCGGGGGTTTGTATATTATTTCATCACAGCAGGGCTTTTGATTTGATGATCCCGTGCTGGCCAGACGCATAGTGCAGGTGTGGGTATCGCGTCCACTCTACTGCGTTCAGTCGACAAGATGGCCTTAGTTTCGCCCTTAATGCTGGCCTGTCTAGCATGAAACTCCCACTGCAGTGAAGATGCGCAAAATGTATCTCCGCCCATAAGCGAAATGCCCATCGTGACGCAAGCCACCATTCTAGGGTACGTGGTCGTATGCAATCAAGTGGTTGCACGTCTTCTGCGACAAATGCCTGTTGTATTTGGGAGCAACCACTCCAGATTGCATGAGTGTTTGATGAAGCTGATCTGGGCGTTCCGAAATGACACTGCTGCAGTCATCAGCAGTTTTGAGCAGTCGCAATCACTTGGCTTGCAGGGCAGTGGTCAGTGGTCAGCAGTTTCTGAGAGGTAATTCTACTTTGTTCAAGGGGTCAAGAATTCTGTCTTACCACTTCCAGAATCTACAGCACAAACCCTGCGGACACATGCGCCACTGATCTCCCGTTCCCCGTTCGGATTACCTGTCCGTTTGGCTGTTGCCGACCAACTGGTCGTTCTGGCCATGGGCTTCATGCTATTAATGTCTGGTACAGGGTGGCGTCTAGTAATTCACACATTTTGTCTTCCTGTTCCCTGGGACAAGCATGTGGGTTTCACTGTCTGTTGTCCAGGGATGATCCACCGACTGGATTTCGCCTGTAATATGATTGTGTCATTCCGCTGGTGTATCGCCGCTCTGACTGACTCATCGCTATATCATGAGCCGACAATCGCTCCGCGTTGACACACAGCCACCATGGCCCACACGCAATTTCTTATGCTGTTCACCACTGATGCAGATCGGAGCGACAAATCAGAGAGCCAAGAAATCTGCTTTACAGTGTCTTCCTAGTGTATGGTGGGAACACCCAGGGCACCAACACCCAGTCCCCTTGAGGTTTACCAAGGGCAACTGACAGTACAAGACCCCATTTGAAGCCTAGTGCTATGTGTGACTCGTTTTGCGAGCCACGCGTATTTGTTTCTCAATACCCGCAGAATACCACCGCTTTATGCCACCAACCTACGTCCACACTGTTTGTCCAACAGGGGGGACATGTTTGACCTTGAAAACACCAGGTGTACACGCAAGCTTGCTTGATGGCCGCATGGATGAACCCCACCCCTTTTTGCCCGCACAATTTATCTGTCCTCAACAGGCAAGCAATATGTTTTCGCCTCCACTGAGATGGAGGATCAGTGGGGAAAGCGAACGGGGGGGGGTCACAAGCATAAAAAAGGGGCGGAGACAGTGTGTGTATTTTGCACTGAATGGAAGAACGCAAGCGGGGCCATTGGTGTAACGACCCCTGCCGTTTGGAGGCCATTTATCGCTGTGCCTAGGTGCTTGTGTCTTGTGCATGTGTGCTGCCTTCACACAGGTGACAGATCAACGGCAGCACCAAAACCAACCCTGAAGTGGTAGGGATGACACCTCCAGTGCAATGCTCCATTTCTGGGATGCAGAAGTGTCCACGGCATGTCATGAAGTGTCATGACCGTATTTTGCATGTCATCACGAGCGCGGTGCACAAGCAGTGCAACTATTTGGCAACATGGGCTTATTTGAGTGCCGCAGTTTGCGGCACTCATGGGACAAAGTGATTGCAGCTGGTTGCACCAGCAAGTTGCTTTTAGCCTCCATTCTCCATATGTCAGCCTGTGACCCTAAACTCCAACACTATGACCCTGACCCTCCAACCATGCTCTGTCAGGTTCTAATGGCCCCTTTGCAGCCTGTGAATGCTGTCTTTCACCCTCTAAAGTTGGCACACTGAAGTGTTGTCTTGATTCTGTGTTTTGCATTGATGTTGTGGGTTTTTTGGGGTGTTCTTGTGTCTGTATTCGTGGGTTGTGTATTGTCAGATTTGAGTGTCATTTTGTTGCAATTTCATCTGCCCTCTATGTCATCCATTGGCCCCTGTTGAAAGGAAGCAACAGGCTTTCTTTGACATTGAATCTTCTTTCTTCTTTGACATTGAGAACGAGCAGTTGGTGACAGCATCACAGTGGCCAGGCTGGCCCCCCTTGCCCTCACCTGCATTCTTCAAATTCTAATTCTGTTTTATTTCTATTTCTACTTCTACTTCTGTTTTACTGTAAAGGCAGTGCGTGGTGCTTGGGCAGAGTTGTTGTTCTCGGGGTCTTGTGTTCTCTCTCATCCTGATTTTTTCAATTTCGTGGGCCATCCGACGTGGTGAATGTTACCAGCCATGATTTGATCGATTTTTTGTGCATGGATTCTGTGACCAGGGGGGGCGGGGCATTTGAGGAGAAGCGTCTGATCTTTTTGTCTGCAAGCAGTGGTGCAGGAGTGCCCTCTGCAGCCTGCACAGTTGGAGGGCGGGGATGGGGCTAAGGAAGAGGAGGAGGATGTTGGTGATGGGGATAAAGGTGGGGAGATACCAGGCAGGGAAGGCACAGACGGCAGGTCCATATAGAGGGTGCCAGCCTCCTCCCTCCTTCTTCTCCATGGGGATGGGGAGGCTGAAACTAAGCTCAGGAGCAGATCAGGAGTCCTGGCTTATATGGACGACAGTACTGGCTTTGGCCACGGCCTGTAATGCGAACAAGCTCTGCGGCAAAGCTCTGTCGCACATGTCACAGATTCCCCCATGAAGCAGCTGCACATATTGCCCTCTGTGTGAGTAGTGAGGGCTGGCATATAGCATTAAGTTTATTTTTTTATTGAATACCTTGGATTTGAGTGCCCATACGTGAATGGATATGTTCAGAAAAGAAAAGGCTTCAAGCAACAAATGCTGTAGAAAGTAACATTTGCAGCAGCAGCAGTACAATTAACATCAACCACTCACCCACTAATGCATCCAACATTCGCAAAGGTCCTCGGACTTCTTTGCTCACCAAATTGCAGGCCCTTCGAAATGATGAGCCTCCAAAAATGGGTTGCCCCATCGACTAGCTGACAATTCAGCTACCCCTCCCCCCCTTGCATAGTAATCGCCCTTGCATAGTAAGCAGGGGGGCGAGGGAACCGTCACTTTCTGTTTTGCATATTTACTCAGAAGGTCGGATACTGAGCTTCTCCTGTGCATTTGCTGGCTGGACAAGGTGGTGTTATTGGTGCACTGCTGTGTACTGCAGATTTCTTGCATCCAAAGCACTCCACCGTACCCTGTATCTTGCAGTACACTTCAGTGTTTCTCAATTTCAGTCACGGATGTTGATCATATGACACGTACCCAGCTGGTGCTGTTGTCAATTTCCAACCTTCTGGGGGCAGTATTGTGCCTGCCAAGATTTTCCTTGCCACAGGGGCTGGAGCCCACTGCCAAGCCCCCTGCCAAGCCTGCTCCCAAATCTGCTAAACCTCGTGCCAAACCCTCAACCAAGAGTGCAGCCAAACCTGCTGCCCAGGTGGCAGCCACGTCTGCAGCTGGAGAGTCCATTCTTTTGGCCCCTGTTGAGCATGCACAGCTCTTCAGAGTCAAATACTCCCACCAGGAAAAGTGGCACACAGAGTCTGTTTCTGAGCAGAGCTGAACATGCATCCCAACAGGCAGTTCCTGGCTCATTTTGTGGTTCACAAGCCCTTGTGTCTGCATGATTTTTTTCGTACCGCGGGGGAGGGGGGGCGAGGGAAATGTCATTTGGAGTATGTTCCCATGGGGGAGCAAGGATACCATCGCGCGCGCAGGTGATTACTATGCAAGGGGGGAGGGGGTAGTCCTGAACCTGGAGCCCCCCCCCCCCCCCAGCCAACAAACCAATGGTGTCTGGGTGTCTATTTTTTTTCGGTGCCATGCTTGCATGGCCCTGTGAGTCAGTGCACCAGTAATGCCGACACTTGCAAGACCACAAAGTGGAGTGCATGGATTGACTCGTTAATTCTGCTGTGCACTACCACTCACAACAGCACCTGGAGAAGGACAACGAACAGTCAATCACCGACAGCCAGAAAATCCCAGCCCGTCCCAGTCCCAATCCTGCACCCCATCTCCCCCCCCCCCCCCGTCCAAAGGTGCCAAGCTCGTGGGGGCTATTCTCCTCCCCCCTTTGTCCTGCCCCACCCCTTGTCCTTCTCCCAGGGGGGGGGGGGGCACTTGGTCAAGACAAAAAATTTTGTTACGGCTCACTGTATCCCTCGTACTCTTGGCAGGACATTTTGCTCATTTTCGCCGAAATGGAACTTGACAGCACAACCATGTTTACCCCTGGGAGGAATGTAATGTTCATCTGCTCTACAGGGGAACCTGGTTTGGCGCAGGTCGTTGGATATTCAGAGCACGGTGGTGCATATCGCCACATCTCTTATGAGCATGAAGGCAAGACAGTCCTGCCACTGTAATCTTTCGTTTTGCAGTGCAATTTCTGTGCCTGAAAATGTGCATGCATGGTGGTAGTGTGGTTCTCCAGGCGGGGACCGTCACTTGGCAGCCGTCCCCCAGGGGGTGGCAGGGGAACGTCTTCCCTGGGTGGGGCAGGATAAGGACAGGCAGAGAGGTGGGGGGGGGGGATGATGTTCAACACTCTGTGTGACTTGTCACATTTTCACACACCTTCTGGGGGGTGGGAGACCTCTTCCTTTGTGAAACTAACGACCCCTTGGTGACCACAATCTGGGTCAGAATTTGCAAACAAACAGGCACAAATGCGGATTGGATGCTAATAGGCACAACACACATTTTGAAGTCAGGGCAGTGATGTCTGGCTGGCGGACAAAGAGTGTAAACCTCCAGATCACTGATGTTGTTTGACACAGCCATCCACCAAGCCTCCAAGAATTGGTTCACTCAGAGCCACGTGTGACAAACAAAGCGGCTGTCTATGGCATTTCTCACCACTCTTGCAAGACACGGGCATCCGAAATTGAGACCCAATGTGACCTCCCTCAGGGAGCATTCCGGCAAGGAGGTGCAATTAGGTGTGAGGTTTTGGCTGGGCAGGCAAAGTAAATGACTGCTTGGAGCAAATTCATGCATTGCACAATGCAAGAAATATTGTTCGAACCACGACACCATGCCATTGGGCCTAAAATGGGGCAAAACACAGTGCCCATGCAATTTGCAATGCAAAAAATTTGCACCGTGCGCACTGCATGTGCTCAACTGCTGTTTGTGATTCTGGACCTGCAGGTTGTTCTGGTACCCCCCCCCCCCATGTCCATCCCCCCCCCCCCGTGTCCATCCCCCCCCCCACGGGGGGAACCGTCACTTGGCCCATGAACAATAAGAAATCAATAGGAAATCACAGGCGCCGAAGGCGCCGAAGAAAATTTTTAGTTGGGTTATACTAGAATTGGCTGGTCGGGAGTGGTGTACGGTTCCCCCCCCCCCCAGGGGGGGAACCGTCATTTGGTGACGGTTCCCCCCGGGGTGGGGGGGAACCGTGTACCCTGGGGGGGGGTTGGACATGGGGGGGGCGGGGTACATGGTAGTGCAGTGGGAACTGCCATGCCGAAGCATCCCATGTCCATGTGGTTAAAATTTAGGTGTTTGACCAATAGGAAAAACACCGACACATATAGGCAAACAGGCAGGCTAGACATGTGTAAAACATGTTGATGTGCAGTCCTGGCCCGCAACGCTGTGTTGCAAATCTCCGTCAGAGTACATTGGGATGAAAGACAGTCTTCGCATGTGATACATGCAGCCGTGGCAGAGACCGAGCCATCTGCCCGAGAGCCTATGTGCTTTTTAGCACAGGCCTGATGGCAAAAAGCGACCAGGAGGCGAATAGCGGAACTGGGCCTGCAGATCTTGTCCTCAGTTATGGAGTTGTCCGAGGACAGCCTGTCAGCCCCCAGTGTGCTAATGGAGGATGACCTTGTGACGTTGGCAGGCAAGGCAGTGTCAATGGGAAGCACGGGTTCCAGTGATGACATATAACCTTTCCCTCATAGTACAGTGGCACGCGTGCAGTGAAGGGGGGATTGGCCGAGTGTGCCAGTGTACGCAGTGCCGTAATTGCACCATAACAGGGGGCGCACTTAGCGTAGTGCAAGCGCAGTGCAACTATTTGGGCGCGTGGGCGTACTAGAGACCCATACTTTGATACTAGGGGGGCATCATTGTTGTTTGAGAGTAGGTTTTGATACTTCTTCCACATTGGGGATGGCATTTTTGGATTTTCACCTAGTTTCACCCATTTCCACCTTTTTTCACACTTGATCATTTCCACCACATCCACTCTTTTCTGGGTTGATTTATCCCCACCATGGGACCTCGAGAAGGAAGAGGTGATGTATCCGTCTTCCCCCCATCATGGGGAACGTGAGCAGGCACGGCTGATGTCGGACCTCAGGATCATGATCAAGGCCGAGGGACAATCCAACATCCTCTCCAAGTGCTATATCACGACCAAGTACTATAATCGAAGGTGACCTCATGGGCTTGATCAACGCCAAGGATCCTTTGTGCTAGTCAAGACGTACCATGCCGTCATTCCGAGACAGTCGGCAACGGGGCTACGCTAGACGGCCATACCCGGCACCCCCGGTTCCATCGTCCCACCCCCATTCGTGGAAGATGGACCACCTCCCACCCCCATTGAAGGATGTCTCCCA
Organism: Eutreptiella sp. 'Long Island Sound 2002'; assembly: GCA_964036045.1. Lineage (NCBI taxonomy): Eukaryota > Euglenozoa > Euglenophyceae > Eutreptiales > Eutreptiaceae > Eutreptiella > Eutreptiella sp. 'Long Island Sound 2002'. The sequence continues at coordinate 22,694,279 of OZ038387.1, read as the reverse complement.
GGGTCTACATTGGGACATGCTCTTGAGGCAGGGGTGATGTAAGGGCGTTTGGAAGGGGTGTGCTTGGGGACTCTTCATGGGGAACTTGGTCTAAAAAGTAGCGCGCAGTGTGCGCGCAGTGCAAGGGCGTGCCCATAGTGTAAGTTTGTGTGTATGGTGAAATGTAGTCACTAGCGATAAAAAGACCATGGAATGGATGCTTAGGTAAGCAAGAGCGGCACCACATAGACCAGTGAAGCCCTGCATAGCTGCATAGCTAATTGGGAGCAATGACTATAGTGGGCTGGAGCACCAACAGTTCAAGGACACTTTGCCCTGCTGTAGTCCCACTCTGAGATTTGAATGTGATGTTGCTCCCCCCATGCCCCGTTCGACTTTCTTGGAGCCAATACGGCGATGTTTGTATCGCCAACTTGGGCGATTGTTTTGAGCGCACACCCTGGCGGTTTTTAGGGGGAGCCTTAAGCGCAGTGCGCGCGCAGTGCAACTATTTGGGCGTCTGGCCGTACTAGAGACCCATACTTTGAGATACTAGGGGCCCCTAGGGGCATCATGGTGACCCCTAGCGGAGGTTTTGACTTCTGATTTTGTCCCCCTTTGTTTGGGGATCCCCGAGAATGCAGGGGTGGCGTAGCATTTCCCCCCTCTTTTGGGCCCCAACCTTCCTTGATCTTCCGCGATCTCGCATCGAGCACGCGCGAGTCTGCAGATGTTAATATGAAACATCGTCATGTGAAGGAACTGTTCCATCGAGATATGTAAGATACTTCGATGTCTTTTGAACAGGGTTTATCTTTGGATCGTGGAATTGGTTTCGAATTGGTGCCCCGCCTAAAGATCGTGCGAGAGTTTGTTGAGTTTTGGGAAAACGAGACGATTTTCAAGAGAGAAACGACACACGTGATCCAGCATGTCTTAACCCCCTTAAATCTTACGCATTATAGGCTTGCCATATGGCATGGCGGTTTTGCCTACCGCATCAGAGAGCCCTCTGGTATACGCATGTGAACTCTGGGTCTTTGCCATGTGCCCCGCGTTGCAGGGATCCACTGTATCATATGCCGGAGACGCACCTTTTCCCAAGCACAGTCTTGAGTACTCTTTGAACTTCTGGAGTCAGTCAAAAAAAATAGAAAACGAGACGATTTTCAAGAGAGAAACGACAATGGAACAGAACGACAGTTGTGTGTTCTTGAGGGTGGCAACCAATGCGCTGTTCATGGCTTTTCCAGTTGTGCATGATGTGTGTTATGTGAAGGGAAGGTAGTTTGCAACTTTCTTGAGCTGGGGCAGTTTGGGTCACCTAATTCTAAGGGCGTTTCCAAGGGGTGTGCTTGGGGGCTCTTCGGGGGGAACTTAGTCTAAAAGTAGCGCGCAGTGCGCACGCAGTGCAAAGATTCCCCCTTAGTGGACAAAAATTTCTTTTTTCTTGTTTTTGGTAAGAAAGATGACGACCTCCAAATGTTGTAGGTGTTGTAGGTGTTGTAGGTCAGTGTCTAACCGATGTTGGTTGCCCTCCAACTGCCGTCATTCATTCTTAACATTGGTTGCCCTCCAACCACCGTTGGTTGCCTTTCAGGTACCATCCACTTGTGTGCCTAAATAATGAGCTAGCAATTGGATGGCCCAAAGTTTGTTTTATTTCAATAAAAGAACGCTGTGGTCCACACATTGTGAATGGGGAACAGTTTTTTGCCCCCATTGAGAATGCTCAGAATTTTGTGGGGAATTCAAAAAACCCTCAAATAGCCACATCCCTACTCTCACCCCCCTCAAGTGGGAGCCTCCGGGCCTTGAGTGTTTGCTTTTTGTGTCTGCCATGGTGGGCTACCAATCATGGCGGCGGCGTAGCGAAAGGGCACACCCCCCACCCACCACACACACAACCCCGGAATGTTTGAATGTATCCCAACTGACGCCAACATGCCCAGTGGGTTTTATAAAAGCTAATAACACAGTTAATGCATGGTGGGCCACATGCCACTGCTCTCTAAGCGCAGAGTTGCATTTGCTTAAACTTGGCCCCATTCAGCTACGTGTTCCTTCCCTCAGGAGCTTCGTGTCATGTGTTGGGTGGGGTAGGTCACAGGGAGTTAGAGACACCACGACCCACATCTTAGCTCCCACAGATTCCAGATCCTACAGACTACGTTGTATCGTCGAGAAATACAACAGAGTATGATGATGGGATGAATCAACTAGGCATTGCTCTGACCCCAGCAAGGGAGGTTTCAAGGACCGGTGAACACAGCCTGGCACGAAGTAATACATACATACATACATGTTTGAGAACTAACATACCAAGGCAGGGTGGCTGGAGCAACGTGGCGGGTCCACACTTCACCTTTCGTAGCACCCCTCTGGTCTTGTGTTGCATTTCCCACATCAGTGGTGGTGAGCTTTAATGTCAAGGGAATCCCTGAATGTGAAGCATGCCGGCGTCAGAAGGGGCGCTGAGGGGCAGAAGCAGCATCTGTGAGCAGAGGGACACCTATGAACAGGAGGGTCCTTAAGGAACTAGTTTTTTCTTGTTAAGGAACGCCCTTCGGGACCGCCCCAAGGGGAATGGTGTGCACGCAGTGCACACGTAGTGCAAAGTTTTGTATGTCGGCAAATACTCGAACCCTGGTATTGGCCCCTTGGGGGAGCACCTGACGCGGCACGTGCGCGGCGCGTGCGCGGCGCGGAGATTCGGCCTTCTGGCCTACCAAGCACCCACAGTTCCTACCCCGGTGGCCCATCGTCTAGGGATTTTGGGCTTGATCCGTGCTACTCTTGAGTAAGAAATGTCGTTTGTTGTTGTCCATTGAACATCCGCGCTAGATTGGGCAAGACAAGGTGCGTAAGAAATGTCGATTGTTGCTCTTTGAAGATCCCACCCTTGAAGCTCAGCCCCGGCACGAGGTACCGGTTGGTGTGGGGCGAAAGTTGTTGTTGGGCTGAGATACTGTTGGACCCAGAGTTCGTTTCCGTGGTGTACATTACTGTTAAGATCCCGTGTGTACAATGGCCATCGCAATATTTGGAGGGGCAATGGGACTACCCTTCACAAATTCGCATCTTGTTGTAGCTCACCCAGTTTTGTATTCGGCGCCAGGTGCGCTACCCCTCGTATGGCCCTTGGCCCCATGTGCCACTTCATGTGTTGGTTGTTGTCTTGTGGGCTTTGCTGCTTTGCTGTGCTAGCAGACAGGTGGCAGGTGATCTTGGGTGAGTTTCCCAGGTGCACGCAGTGCCCACGCAGTGCAACAACTTGGCCAAGGGACCATCAACCGCCAGCCACCAACCGCCACCAACCGCCGACCGCCGCCAACCGCCAACCGCCAGTGGCAATCAACCGCCAACCACTGCCAACCGCCATCAACCACCAATCCCCAACCACCAACCGCCGCCAACCACCACCAACCGCCACCAACCGCCGCCAACCGCCAACCGCCAACCGCCAGTGGCAACCAACCGCCAACCGCCAACCACTGCCAACCGCCATCAACCACCAATCCCCAACCACCAACCGCCGCCAACCACCACCAACCGCCACCAACCGCCGCCAACCGCCAACCGCCAACCGCCAGTGGCAACCAACCGCCAACCGCCAACCACTGCCAACCGCCATCAACCACCAATCCCCAACCACCAACCGCCGCCAACCACCACCAACCGCCACCAACCGCCGCCAACCGCCAACCGCCAACCGCCAACCGCCAACCGCCCGCCGCCAACACATGGTGTGCCCGCGGGCATTTTTGGGAAAACAGTGCAACGGAACACTTTTTTTTTTCCTGTTACGGGCCGCCCTGCTTATGAAACACTATTCCCCACCGGCTGTTGATAGGCAATGTAGACAATTGCCTCCTGAAAACCCAAACAAGTGTGTACACCTGGGAGTACCAACAGGCACAGTTGCGAAACCTTTGTGGAAACCCCCATCCAGATATCCCTGTTCATACCGCAGGTGTCAGAGTTCAGAACTCGACTGAAACACCCTCCATGATGTGGATGGACGCAAATGGAAAAACGAGTCCCCATGATTTTCTGAACACGTCTCTGTCCCCTGCCACTGACAGTTGGCGAACTGATGGCCCTATGCCGCAGTTCTCCCCACAGGTGGTGCCAATGCCTCCCATCGACAGCCAACATTTTGGCCCGTTCATTGCCAGTCTGACCATGCTGTCTGCCACACCAAAGAAACCAGCGTTGGCAACCCGTGCAGCACATGGTGGGTTGCTCTGGGCGCCGATCCCAGGGTTTGCCAATGCCACATGGGCTGGTGTATTTGTTGGGCAGATCACTGCAGGAGACTCTTCCCGGGAGCGTCCAAAAAAACAGTGTCAGAACAAGGAACCGAAACAGGAGACAGCAAAAGAGCAGGAGAGCAGGAGAGTGGGTGGGGAAGAGGGACCCAAATATCACTGGGTACAGGAAACCTTGTAAATGTGAGTTCAGTATCGTAAACACCATGCAATGATTTTGTTTCACAGTCTCCAGTAGCTTCTGCCATGGCGTCTGCATCTCAAAGGTTGCTTCCAGTGGACACCCGGGAAGGTTCCCGGCCCTGGGCCAATTGGGTGGCTGCCGTCTCTGTCGGTATGTTTGCAGGCGCACTCATTGCAGCCACCACCGCGGCGCCTGCCAGTTCCCTCTACTCTACTGTTGCCCAGCCTGTTGCTTCGACAGCAACCACGACAACGAATCAGGCTGTTTACGGCCGGATGCCCACAGTCTATTCCGGGGCCCGAGTCAACCATGTCGCACCTGCAGCCGTCAGCGCTGGTGCTGGCATCCCTGTGGAAGTTTTGCAGATGAAACAGGCCCCTGTGTCCGGCTTGTCCCTGCCTTTGGCTGCCAGTGCGGTTGTTCTGCTTGTGGGCAGCGTGATCTACAACTACTTCAAGCAGCCACAGGTCCGATCTCTTGCAGTCCCAGGACCACTGCAGGCCGTGGTGGTCCCTCAAACCGCCGCCAGAAGCGTGAAGTTGTCGACGGGGCTGGCTGATGCGCGTACCTCGTATGCCATGATGGCTGTAACCTCCGAGAAGAAGGTGAAGGGCATCAAGAGCCCTGTGTTTGCCGAGACGTGCGACCAAACGGGGATCACCTTGTCCCGCTTCATGTTGGAGGTAGCGCGTGCGAACCCCGAGTTGGTTGAGCTGGAGTCTGTGTTTTCTTCCGTACAGACGGCCTGCAAGACCATTTCCAAGCTGGTGAAGCGATCGGCAATTGACGGCATGACCGGATACGCCGGAGGTGGGGGATCCATCAACGTGCAGGGAGAGGAGCAGAAGAAGCTTGACGTGATCACCAACGACGTGTTGAAGCGGGCGTTGAAGTTCACTGGCCGTATGGGAGTGATTGCCTCTGAGGAGGAGGATGCGCCTGTGAACGTGGAAAACAAGCTGGACGAGTCCTACGAGTCGGACGTGTTGGTTGAGGAGGGAGGCAAGTACATCTCGGTGTTCGATCCTCTGGATGGGTCTTCCAACATCGATGCTGGCATTCCCGTGGGCACCATTTTCGGGATCTTTGAGGAGGATGACGACTGCGTGCTGCCCGACGATTTCTTCCAGGAAGGCGCCGACATGTCCGAGGCCATGCAGCAGTGCCTGCGATCCACATTGAAGCCTGGCAACTCCCTGGTGGCTGCCGGGTACGCCTTGTACTCGTCTGCCACGCACTTCGTGTTCACGCTTGGTGATGGTGTGAACGGGTTCACGTTGGACGAGAGCATTGGAGAGTTCATTCTGACACACCCCAACATCAAGGTGCCACCCCGTGGCAAGATCTACTCCATCAATGAGGCCAACCGAGACAACTGGGATGAGCCCACCAAGGCATGGATCGACAGTCTTGCCAAGGGCACCAACCGTGGTGGCAGCGTGTACACCAGCCGGTACATTGGCTCGATGGTTGGTGATGTGCACCGTACGTTGTTGTACGGTGGTGTGTTCGGCTATCCTGCCGACTCCAAGAACGTGAACGGCAAGCTGCGACTGCTTTACGAAGCCGCACCGATGTCGTACCTGATTGAGCAGGCTGGAGGGAAATCCACGACGGGGATGGCCCGCATCATGGATCTTCCACCCAAGGACGTTCACCAGCGTGTGCCGCTGATGATGGGTGGCTCTGATGAGATCGAGGAGTTGGAGGAGTTCTACGAGAAGCTGGCTGACGATGAACTGAAGGCCTCGCAGGCGGCCCGTAAGACGGTGAAGTTGGCAACGGCGTCTGCTGATGCCACCACCACGGTGGCGATGATGGCCATCAGCTCCGAGAAGAAGGTGAAGGGCATCAAGAGCCCTGTGTTTGCCGAGACGTGCGACCAAACGGGGATCACCTTGTCCCGCTTCATGTTGGAGGTAGCGCGTGCGAACCCCGAGTTGGTTGAGCTGGAGTCCGTGTTTGCTTCCGTACAGACGGCCTGCAAGACCATCTCCAAGCTGGTGAAGCGATCGGCGATTGACGGCATGACCGGATACGCTGGAGGTGGGGGATCCATCAACGTGCAGGGAGAGGAGCAGAAGAAGCTTGACGTGATCACCAACGACGTGTTGAAGCGGGCGTTGAAGTTCACTGGCCGTATGGGAGTGATTGCCTCTGAGGAGGAGGATGCGCCTGTGAACGTGGAAAACAAGCTGGACGAGTCCTACGAGTCGGACGTGTTGGTTGAGGAGGGAGGCAAGTACATCTCGGTGTTCGATCCTCTGGATGGGTCTTCCAACGTCGATGCTGGCATTCCCGTGGGCACCATTTTCGGAATCTTTGAGGAGGATGACGACTGCATGCTGCCCGACGATTTCCAGGAAGGCGCCGACATGTCCGAGGCCATGCAGCAGTGCCTGCGATCCACATTGAAGCCTGGCAACTCCCTGGTGGCTGCCGGGTACGCCTTGTACTCGTCTGCCACGCACTTCGTGTTCACGCTTGGTGATGGTGTGAACGGGTTCACGTTGGACGAGAGCATTGGAGAGTTCATTCTGACACACCCCAACATCAAGGTGCCACCCCGTGGCAAGATCTACTCCATCAATGAGGCCAACCGAGACAACTGGGATGAGCCCACCAAGGCATGGATCGACAGTCTTGCCAAGGGCACCAACCGTGGTGGCAGCGTGTACACCAGCCGGTACATTGGTTCGATGGTTGGTGATGTGCACCGTACGTTGTTGTACGGTGGTGTGTTCGGCTATCCTGCCGACTCCAAGAACGTGAACGGCAAGCTGCGACTGCTTTACGAAGCCGCACCGATGTCGTACCTGATTGAGCAGGCTGGAGGGAAATCCACGACGGGGATGGCCCGCATCATGGATCTTCCACCCAAGGACGTTCACCAGCGTGTGCCGCTGATGATGGGTGGCTCTGATGAGATCGAGGAGTTGGAGGAGTTCTACGAGAAGCTGGCTGACGATGAACTGAAGGCCTCGCAGGCGGCCCGTAAGACGGTGAAGTTGGCAACGGCGTCTGCTGATGCCACCACCACGGTGGCGATGATGGCCATCAGCTCCGAGAAGAAGGTGAAGGGCATCAAGAGCCCTGTGTTTGCCGAGACGTGCGACCAAACGGGGATCACCTTGTCCCGCTTCATGTTGGAGGTAGCGCGTGCGAACCCCGAGTTGGTTGAGCTGGAGTCCGTGTTTGCTTCCGTACAGACGGCCTGCAAGACCATCTCCAAGCTGGTGAAGCGATCGGCGATTGACGGCATGACCGGATACGCCGGAGGTGGGGGATCCATCAACGTGCAGGGAGAGGAGCAGAAGAAGCTTGACGTGATCACCAACGACGTGTTGAAGCGGGCGTTGAAGTTCACTGGCCGTATGGGAGTGATTGCCTCTGAGGAGGAGGATGCGCCTGTGAACGTGGAAAACAAGCTGGACGAGTCCTACGAGTCGGACGTGTTGGTTGAGGAGGGAGGCAAGTACATCTCGGTGTTCGATCCTCTGGATGGGTCTTCCAACGTCGATGCTGGCATTCCCGTGGGCACCATTTTCGGAATCTTTGAGGAGGATGACGACTGCATGCTGCCCGACGATTTCCAGGAAGGCGCCGACATGTCCGAGGCCATGCAGCAGTGCCTGCGATCCACATTGAAGCCTGGCAACTCCCTGGTGGCTGCCGGGTACGCCTTGTACTCGTCTGCCACGCACTTCGTGTTCACGCTTGGTGATGGTGTGAACGGGTTCACGTTGGACGAGAGCATTGGAGAGTTCATTCTGACACACCCCAACATCAAGGTGCCACCCCGTGGCAAGATCTACTCCATCAATGAGGCCAACCGAGACAACTGGGATGAGCCCACCAAGGCATGGATCGACAGTCTTGCCAAGGGCACCAACCGTGGTGGCAGCGCGTACACCAGCCGGTACATTGGTTCGATGGTTGGTGATGTGCACCGTACGTTGTTGTACGGTGGTGTGTTCGGCTATCCTGCCGACTCCAAGAACGTGAACGGCAAGCTGCGACTGCTTTACGAAGCCGCACCGATGTCGTACCTGATTGAGCAGGCTGGAGGGAAATCCACGACGGGGATGGCCCGCATCATGGATCTTCCACCCAAGGACGTTCACCAGCGTGTGCCGCTGATGATGGGTGGCTCTGATGAGATCGAGGAGTTGGAGGAGTTCTACGAGAAGCTGGCTGACGATGAACTGAAGGCCTCGCAGGCGGCCCGTAAGACGGTGAAGTTGGCAACGGCGTCTGCTGATGCCACCACCACGGTGGCGATGATGGCCATCAGCTCCGAGAAGAAGGTGAAGGGCATCAAGAGCCCTGTGTTTGCCGAGACGTGCGACCAAACGGGGATCACCTTGTCCCGCTTCATGTTGGAGGTAGCGCGTGCGAACCCCGAGTTGGTTGAGCTGGAGTCCGTGTTTGCTTCCGTACAGACGGCCTGCAAGACCATCTCCAAGCTGGTGAAGCGATCGGCGATTGACGGCATGACCGGATACGCCGGAGGTGGGGGATCCATCAACGTGCAGGGAGAGGAGCAGAAGAAGCTTGACGTGATCACCAACGACGTGTTGAAGCGGGCGTTGAAGTTCACTGGCCGTATGGGAGTGATTGCCTCTGAGGAGGAGGATGCGCCTGTGAACGTGGAAAACAAGCTGGACGAGTCCTACGAGTCGGACGTGTTGGTTGAGGAGGGAGGCAAGTACATCTCGGTGTTCGATCCTCTGGATGGGTCTTCCAACGTCGATGCTGGCATTCCCGTGGGCACCATTTTCGGAATCTTTGAGGAGGATGACGACTGCATGCTGCCCGACGATTTCCAGGAAGGCGCCGACATGTCCGAGGCCATGCAGCAGTGCCTGCGATCCACATTGAAGCCTGGCAACTCCCTGGTGGCTGCCGGGTACGCCTTGTACTCGTCTGCCACGCACTTCGTGTTCACGCTTGGTGATGGTGTGAACGGGTTCACGTTGGACGAGAGCATTGGAGAGTTCATTCTGACACACCCCAACATCAAGGTGCCACCCCGTGGCAAGATCTACTCCATCAATGAGGCCAACCGAGACAACTGGGATGAGCCCACCAAGGCATGGATCGACAGTCTTGCCAAGGGCACCAACCGTGGTGGCAGCGTGTACACCAGCCGGTACATTGGTTCGATGGTTGGTGATGTGCACCGTACGTTGTTGTACGGTGGTGTGTTCGGCTATCCTGCCGACTCCAAGAACGTGAACGGCAAGCTGCGACTGCTTTACGAAGCCGCACCGATGTCGTACCTGATTGAGCAGGCTGGAGGGAAATCCACGACGGGGATGGCCCGCATCATGGATCTTCCACCCAAGGACGTTCACCAGCGTGTGCCGCTGATGATGGGTGGTTCCGATGAGATTGAGGAGTTGGAGGAGTTTTACACCAACCTTGCTGACGATGAACTGAAGCAGTCCCAGTCTGCACGTTTGATTGTTTGATTGTAGCAACACACCCTTTCCTGGTCGCATTCACTGGCGGCTAATTTTACTTCCAAATTGGTTGATCCATTTCTTACTGCTGCTTTTTCATTTTGATATATATTCATCACAACCTCACCCCGGTTATTTGGTTGTAGTGGCACTATTATTTTTAGCTTGCACATCCACCTTCGTTTAAACATCTTTCTGCCACGATTTTGTCATCAAGTTTAACTCATTTACTCAATTTTTTTTCGGCCACAGGTTTTCACAGTTATCTCCTCTCATCTCCAACCACCAAGCATTATCATCCATATTCCTTCTTTCACACCGCCCCCTTTTTTGATCCTGTTCCAAAGACGGAATGTAGCATGGTCTGCAAAAGTTGACTGGTGGTTGATGTCTGTGGGAGCACACTGCAGGCCAGCTTTTCTGTTGGGGGTGACCTGTCGAGATATACGCTCGTGCAGGGCAGGTACGACATTCTGAGTGCAAAGTTTATCCCTGAATTCAAATACGAATCCTCCGATACACGCCAAATTGCATTACCTTGGCAGGCCCCCTGTTGCCTTCATTTCAAAGGAGGGCCAAATTTGCACAAGTAGTACCAGTATCGGCCGGATCGGATTCTGTTGCATACCCAGTCAAATGCAGTGAATGGGATCCAGCATGATATGCAGGCAGCAATGCGCAAACTACCGCAGGGTTGTGGGTGCAACCCTATGCCCCAATTTGCATCACAACCTTGCCTGGATGTTCAGATTGGTTCTTTTGTTATTTTGCGCTTGTGGAGGGCTCCCGCCACATTATTGCTTGCTCCCTTCCCCCCTGTCCCCTGTCCCCTGTTTCACAGTGTGGGGTGCCTTCTGGGTGGCTCGTATTTCTGCAGCGTCTAGTCGCTTTGACCATGCACTAGACTAGACCCCCAAGTCTTTGGATGGCCACTCATTGAACTGAGTGTCAGATTGCATGCAGTGACACCTGGTAGGAGTTTCTGTTGATGCATATCAACAAGACACAAACCATTGTACAGTTGCCCCACGCCTTTCCTGCGCCCCCTCCGCCCAAAAGGCTGTTTGCTGCATAGTGGAACCTTGCAGTTTGAGCACAGATTGTAATGAGATCATGGCCCCCAAAGGCTACATCGCCAACCACTGCAGGGGGGGGGGGGGCTTTGGGAGGTGAGAATTTTGCGGGGAAAATTTTGCCGTGAAGAAAAGTGGCAACCCCCTCCCCCCCGCGAAATTTTCGTGCTGTGGGACCCAGGGTTCTTCTTAGTACACCTGTGGGGGGGGGATCTCAGAATTTTAGCCAGAGCTATCGCTAATGAATGCGCCTGCACTCACAAAGTGTGGTGTCTTGGATGGCCGCCCACTGAGGATTGTGGATGCTTTGAAAAGGCGGAAAGGTCGCCCTTCTCAACCTGCAACTACTGGACCCGGGGCAGTAGATTTTATGCATCATCGCAAGAAGCGGATGGGTAAAGCACGTTCACAGCTGCGTGCTCCGGTATATCAATGTACTGCTTGTGAAACAGCCACTAGGAGTTGCAATCTCGAGCTGTATTTTCTGGTACAGTGCCTTAGCAACCCTGTGGTGCGACAGAAAATTGTTTTTCATTTATTTATTGTGCAATCTTCATGCCGGTGAAACACACCAGGAAACAACAGCAACCATCTGGAGCCCACCAGGAAATAACAGCAAGCATCCACGGCCTACAAGGAAATATCAGCAAGCATCCAGAGCCCACCAGGAAACAACAGCAACCATCCAGAGCCCACCAGGAAATATCAGCAATGATCTGGAGCCCACCAAGAAACAACAGCAACCATCAACAACCATCCAGAGCCCACCAGGAAATGACAGCAACCAGCTCAGGACCACCAGGAAATGACAGGGATCGTCCTTAGCCCACCAAGAAATAACAGTGTGTTTGAAGCTTCAGGATATCTGGAGGTGGCGAAATTTTCCCCTTCAGAAATTATCCCTGTTGAAATTGTCCCCTGGCAAACCCCCCCCCCCCCTTTAGTGTGGGCACACAAATGGAACCAATAGTCGTGTATCAGCATGAATCAATGCCACCCCACCACCACCACCACGAGGCGGATGTGCTCACTAGTATTGATGGGGCGTGCCTTTTTCCACTAACTCTGTTTCACTGCTGGTATGGCACGTCCATGGCTCTCACATTCATATTTCACTTCCAAGTGTGTGTAGCTGTTGACGACGCTCTAGCAAGTTGCAGATTGGTTATGCATGCGTTGCATAGCGCTAAGTTGCATGTATCTTAGCATGTGCGAATTGGCCAATATGCACATCCACGCTCAACATATCACAAGATTGGCGAAGCACTGTTTCGCGGTGCACTTAACCATGGATCACCATGGTGCTGCACCCTTTCCCTGCTTAGGTGATTTGAGCTTTAATTGGTGTTCCTACTGAGCAAGTTTTTGTTGCACAGGAATGTGAGCCGCCAAAAGAGGAAGACTGTGTGTGTGTGCACTGTACTTAGCACAATCACTGCCCTGGCAGCTCATGGCACTTTCGGACTTGGCATATTTGATTAAAAAAACATTGTGTGTGTGCACTGCCTGGATGATGCAAGGATGAGTCAGTGTCAGAAGGCAATGCCATTCTCATTTGTGATGGTGTGCACCGTAGGTTGGCCTCAGCTTTGCTTGACTCCCATTTGAAGAATCTCCCCAACGATTTTTTGGTTGTGTCCAACTTGCATTGGTATCAGTGTAGAGACCTAATTGGTGTGTTCATCACGACACGGCAAGCCACAATGGGTTGATTTAAAGGACTGGCCTGGCAATGCACCCCCAAAGCCTTCAGATAATTACCCCCCCCCCCCTTTGTCCGTCCCCAGGGGGGGTGGGCAACCGTCACTTGCTCAACCCAAAATTTTTCGTTGCAGCTCACTGTGTTGTTGTGGCAAAACCACCACCCAAGAGTGCTGCCCAAAGCATCCCAGTGGAAAGTGGTGAGCATGTGCAAGAGTTCAAGGTCAAGTGGAGCAGGACCAAGAAAATTTACACTGAGCTGGTCAAGGAGTAGGTCTCTGTACATTAGCAGCCCGTTGAACGTATCTTGTGCTGAAATCTTTCGTTTTATGCTGCAATTTCTGTTTCTGCAAATAAAGCGACGAAAGCTTGTCACCCTTGAGGACCTGTGGGGAATGGCACACACGTGATCCAGCATGTCTTTTCTCCCCCCTTAACTCTTACGCATTATAGGCTTGCCATATGGCGTGGCGGTTTTGCCTACCGCATCAGAGAGCCCTCTGGTATACGCATGTGAAATCTGGGTCTTTGCCATGTGCCCCGCGTTGCGGGGATCCACTGTATCATATGCTGGAGTCGCCCCCTTTTCCAAGCACAGTCTTGAGTACTCTTTGAACTTCTGGAGTCAGTCAAAAAAAAAGAAACCTGCATGGTGTATTAGTTGCACACAGCACCAAAGGGGGCTACGGTTCACCAAGATGCTACTGTGCATTGCATCATGAAGGAAAGCGGACGAGGCTTGAGGGGACTAGTTGGAGTGCAAGACCACTTCAGCACAGCCTTCATCAAAACAATGGTACAAACAAGAAATCGGAGTTTTCGATCATGCCATACCTGCCACAACCTGAAACAATAAGCCTCAATGTGGGGACCCGACCAACACCTCCATGTGACGCTGACAATCGACACTCCCTCGCCAACTGCCAGCCCCATGCCTCAGTCGCCCCCACAGGCCTCTCATTCGCTGCCAACATTTTGGCTCTGCAAGAGGGATGTAGGCTGGACATCTCCCTTTTTTCCGGCCCCACCACATGACCCTTGTGTGGATAGATGGGGAGCGTTAGCGCGCCGGGAGCGCGCCAGGCATCTTTTTTTGACCATTCCCCACCTGTGCCTGTTTTTGCCCCCACCTCACAAAACAATTTGGAGTACCTTCTCGCTGTGTCGAAGAATTTGGCCCATCCTTTGCACCCAGTTTATGACGATGGCAGTGGTGGTGGTTGGAAGTGGTGGGAGTGACATTTTGTGTTGTTGAATTCTCATACTTCGGCTTATACAAGGTGCCTTGCAGGGAAGGTTTGCAGTCTAGTGCGGTCTACTTGGGGGACCTACCAAGGTGAGGATAAACTTGGGGCTAGAGGTAGGATACTTAATACAAAGGTAGCGCGCCGGGCATGCGCCGGGCGCGCGCCGGGCAAACATTCCCCCAAAGGGTCATGGTGAAACATTCCCCCAAAGGGTCATGGTGGATGAAGGGGTCCTATGGAGGGTTGTGCGCACCCTCATTAACCCCAGGTATGGGAAGGGAGGTCAGTGGCAGGCCAAAAAGGAGGCCTGTGGCTGGGAAACCCCTGTCACCAGTGCCCCGGGGCATCAAAGTGTGGGAGGCTCACGGCTCTGTACGTTGTGAGGGGGCTAGAACGTTGGGTCTAGGCTTTTCATTTTCATTCAAAATTCCAATGGCATCAGTAGCTCATGTCTCGTCCCCTGAGTCTTGCAACAGCTTGCTGGATTCCTGTGAGTCATCCTTGCGGTGGGTTGTCACCCGAAGACGCTATCAAACGTTGCCATTGCGATGTGGAAGACTGCGCTACATGCTGATGTCATTACCTTGTTGGAGCACCAATATGATGTTTCGTCGGCCGCATCTTCCAGCTTCTGCCATGGCGTCTGCATCTCAAAGGTTGCTTCCAGTGGACACCCGGGAAGGTTCCCGGCCCTGGGCCAATTGGGTGGCTGCCGTCTCTGTCGGTATGTTTGCAGGCGCACTCATTGCAGCCACCACCGCGGCGCCTGCCAGTTCCCTCTACTCTACTGTTGCCCAGCCTGTTGCTTCGACAGCAACCACGACAACGAATCAGGCTGTTTACGGCCGGATGCCCACAGTCTATTCCGGGGCCCGAGTCAACCATGTCGCACCTGCAGCCGTCAGCGCTGGTGCTGGCATCCCTGTGGAAGTTTTGCAGATGAAACAGGCCCCTGTGTCCGGCTTGTCCCTGCCTTTGGCTGCCAGTGCGGTTGTTCTGCGTGATCTACAACTACTTCAAGCAGCCACAGGTCCGATCTCTTGCAGTCCCAGGACCACTGCAGGCCGTGGTGGTCCCTCAAACCGCCGCCAGAAGCGTGAAGTTGTCGACGGGGCTGGCTGATGCGCGTACCTCGTATGCCATGATGGCTGTGACCTCCGAGAAGAAGGTGAAGGGCATCAAGAGCCCTGTGTTTGCCGAGACGTGCGACCAAACGGGGATCACCTTGTCCCGCTTCATGTTGGAGGTAGCGCGTGCGAACCCCGAGTTGGTTGAGCTGGAGTCCGTGTTTGCTTCCGTACAGACGGCCTGCAAGACCATCTCCAAGCTGGTGAAGCGATCGGCAATTGACGGCATGGCCGGATACGCCGGAGGTGGAGGATCCATCAACGTGCAGGGAGAGGAGCAGAAGAAGCTTGACGTGATCACCAACGACGTGTTGAAGCGGGCGTTGAAGTTCACTGGCCGTATGGGAGTGATTGCCTCTGAGGAGGAGGATGCGCCTGTGAACGTGGAAAACAAGCTGGACGAGTCCTACGAGTCGGACGTGTTGGTTGAGGAGGGAGGCAAGTACATCTCGGTGTTCGATCCTCTGGATGGGTCTTCCAACGTCGATGCTGGCATTCCCGTGGGCACCATTTTCGGAATCTTTGAGGAGGATGACGACTGCGTGCTGCCCGACGATTTCCAGGAAGGCGCCGACATGTCCGAGGCCATGCAGCAGTGCCTGCGATCCACATTGAAGCCTGGCAACTCCCTGGTGGCTGCCGGGTACGCCTTGTACTCGTCTGCCACGCACTTCGTGTTCACGCTTGGTGATGGTGTGAACGGGTTCACGTTGGACGAGAGCATTGGAGAGTTCATTCTGACACACCCCAACATCAAGGTGCCACCCCGTGGCAAGATCTACTCCATCAATGAGGCCAACCGAGACAACTGGGATGAGCCCACCAAGGCATGGATCGACAGTCTTGCCAAGGGCACCAACCGTGGTGGCAGCGTGTACACCAGCCGGTACATTGGTTCGATGGTTGGTGATGTGCACCGTACGTTGTTGTACGGTGGTGTGTTCGGCTATCCTGCCGACTCCAAGAACGTGAACGGCAAGCTGCGACTGCTTTACGAAGCCGCACCGATGTCGTACCTGATTGAGCAGGCTGGAGGGAAATCCACGACGGGGATGGCCCGCATCATGGATCTTCCACCCAAGGACGTTCACCAGCGTGTGCCGCTGATGATGGGTGGTTCCGATGAGATTGAGGAGTTGGAGGAGTTCTACGAGAAGCTGGCTGACGATGAACTGAAGGCCTCGCAGGCGGCCCGTAAGACGGTGAAGTTGGCAACGGCGTCTGCTGATGCCACCACCACGGTAGCGATGATGGCCATCAGCTCCGAGAAGAAAGTGAAGGGCATCAAGAGCCCTGTGTTTGCCGAGACGTGCGACCAAACGGGGATCACCTTGTCCCGCTTCATGTTGGAGGTAGCGCGTGCGAACCCCGAGTTGGTTGAGCTGGAGTCTGTGTTTGCTTCCGTACAGACGGCCTGCAAGACCATCTCCAAGCTGGTGAAGCGATCGGCGATTGACGGCATGACCGGATACGCCGGAGGTGGAGGATCCATCAACGTGCAGGGAGAGGAGCAGAAGAAGCTTGACGTGATCACCAACGACGTGTTGAAGCGGGCGTTGAAGTTCACTGGCCGTATGGGAGTGATTGCCTCTGAGGAGGAGGATGCGCCTGTGAACGTGGAAAACAAGCTGGACGAGTCCTACGAGTCGGACGTGTTGGTTGAGGAGGGAGGCAAGTACATCTCGGTGTTCGATCCTCTGGATGGGTCTTCCAACATCGATGCTGGCATTCCCGTGGGCACCATTTTCGGAATCTTTGAGGAGGATGACGACTGCGTGCTGCCCGACGATTTCTTCGAGGAAGGCGCCGACATGTCCGAGGCCATGCAGCAGTGCCTGCGATCCACATTGAAGCCTGGCAACTCCCTGGTGGCTGCCGGGTACGCCTTGTACTCGTCTGCCACGCACTTCGTGTTCACGCTTGGTGATGGTGTGAACGGGTTCACGTTGGACGAGAGCATTGGAGAGTTCATTCTGACACACCCCAACATCAAGGTGCCACCCCGTGGCAAGATCTACTCCATCAATGAGGCCAACCGAGACAACTGGGATGCGCCCACCAAGGCATGGATCGACAGTCTTGCCAAGGGCACCAACCGTGGTGGCAGCGTGTACACCAGCCGGTACATTGGTTCGATGGTTGGTGATGTGCACCGTACGTTGTTGTACGGTGGTGTGTTCGGCTATCCTGCCGACTCCAAGAACGTGAACGGCAAGCTGCGACTGCTTTACGAAGCCGCACCGATGTCGTACCTGATTGAGCAGGCTGGAGGGAAATCCACGACGGGGATGGCCCGCATCATGGATCTTCCACCCAAGGACGTTCACCAGCGTGTGCCGCTGATGATGGGTGGTTCCGATGAGATCGAGGAGTTGGAGGAGTTTTACACCAACCTTGCTGACGACGATCTTAAGCAGTCCCAGTCTGCACGCCTAATCAGTTAGGTTTTTTTCATGCAATTTTTACATCTGGTTCTTATTTTCACACCGCGTGAAAATTCTATCGATTCACTCATTTTTGGCTGCTGTACATACCCCTCACCCATCTTCCCCTGCCACACGCTCTGCATATCCTGCTGTTATCCGGGCCGGCTAAGGCTGTATTTGTGCTCCCGTCTAGAGCGCTTCCATCCACATTTGTGGGTGCCTTGTCCCCTCAAGGTTAGCTCTTTTTTCTTCGTTCCACATTCCATCCTGATTTCAACTCATGGTTGTACGTCTCACGGGCATCTTTTCTGCTGCACTCTGGGCTTTGTTCGGGAGATCTGCTCTCGTGACTGGCACACGTCAGCCGTTTCTGTATTCGGCACATTTGTCACTAGTCCATCGGAAGTGGCAAAGCATCAGATTAGTATCTCCTCTGGACCGCGCAATTTATATGCCCCCTTTATATAACCAAAACCGACAACCGTCCCGTGGGATTTTCTGTGGCGCCACTATGGCTTCGGATTTGAATGGCACGATTTTTATATGCAGGACCTGGGGCCTTGTCACGTTAATAATGCTCATTTACAGAGTCGTTATGTTTGCTGTTGTGCTGCTTGACCCCTGCTACAAATGAATTACACAACGCAGCCTTGGGTTGCTGCTTCAATTTCAGAAATGCAGAATTACAAATTGCTGAAATGATGTCACGTACAAATACCACCTACCACTTCGAGGCATGGGCTGACCCCCACACACGTCTGGCTGTACACACGACATCTACATGCTGATCACTTGCAGAGGGATGGTAATCAGCCCGCTTCGCAATATTCTCCTGCTGACGTCACAATTTGTTCCTCGTGCACCAATCTTCGCCCCAGCCCCATCAAATGTCAGTTCTTTAGAAAAAAGTCGCCCCTTATGCCCACCACCCTTGTCATTAGAGTTTGCAGGATCGACTTGCATACCTTTTTTGGCCCAAGTGTGAGCACAGTTTTGAAGAGCATGCAAGCAGGCAGCAAGCACGGGAGCCATGGTGCCGAATTCATAAAAAGCTTCGCTGTGTGCTTTGTTTTCTGCCCAATTTTTGGTAAAAAGCTTCGCTGTGTGCTTTGTTTTCTGCCCAATTTTTGGTGGAAGATGCTATGATGTGCACTCTGAAGGTTTCAGCCCTAATGCCAATCCAAGCTCTGAGTCAGAGTGAGAATTGTTGTTGGCAGGCCTGTGAGTAGCAGGCATGGTATTGTGCATAATCTGTAGCAACCCTCCACCTTCAACGTCCCGAAAGATGTGTACCCTGCCAGTGTGCTTCGAGTGCGGGTGTGGTACAGGTCTGGTATGCGCTGGGCCCAGGTCCGGGCCCAGGTTCGGTTGTCACGTGCAAAGCCTGCCAGAAGAGGGAATGGTATGAGGGCATATAGGCAGCGAGGACGGCAGGCTCCACCACCAACCAGCCAAAGCCTCAAAATAGCCTTTCTTCCGAAATGTCTAAATTTAGCCCCCATTTGAGCCAATTATGTTGTTTTTCCTTTGCCCTATACAGCATGGATGAAAAAAAAAATGCATTTTCTGGGGGACTGGTCGTGCGACAGTGCATTGCAAAGCATATGAAACCCTATCGGAATTCTGTTGAGTGATCTTGAAACACAAGAACCTTCAACACTACAAGATGCCCAAATTACTTCGCTTGGTTAAGATTTAGATGACCTGTTCTGCACAGAAGGGCAGCAGTATGAAAAGAGAATGTGGCAAGGCACAGAGTGCATCGTATTCCTACTATTTTCAAGTCATAGTATGCTGAGAACGTAGTAAATGGTAGTGAATGGTAAACAAGAGGAAGAAAGACTCCTAACAATGAAGTTGACAACCGGTGTGATGGCCAACACAAGGTTCATCTTGACATCTGTCAGACAAAGTGAAGAAGATGTTGGATAAGGAAAGGATTGAGGCACACAAATACTAGATGGGAAAGTATGAAATATGAATATTTTTCTCCTACCCCTACCTCCTGTACTTGAATGCCACCTGATAGTTGCACTTGGCATCCCCCCCCCCCCTTGTCCAAGCACTGCCTTGTCCAAGCACATGAGCCCGTCTGACCGTCATTTTTCTGGATTTTTCTGACCACGGTTTTTATGGTCAGAAATGTGTCGTTACAGAGTTGTGGTTCAATTGTAGAGGGAAAGGGGAGCTGCATCATGCTTCTGGTGGTTCGTCCTGCTCATACCAACATTCTACTTGCAACTACAACCCAATGCTACTTGTTTTGGTGTCATTTTCAGCTATGGCTGATGTTGCCACTCCTGGCAAGGCTATTACGTATGTCCGGTCCACTGGTGAACATGTGCCTGCTACAATTGTTGGTCCTTCTACTCATGAGTTGTGCTCCATCATGAGGAAAGCCATTTTCCCCAATGGGCTGAAGTTGAGCCAATTGGGGGATGTTGATTTCCTGGAGCACCGCGCAGCAAATGCAAAGCCCGACTCCGATTCTGATTCTGACCATAGTGGTGGCACAGATTCTGATAGTGACCTCCTCACTTCGGATGATTCATCGTCTTGCTCAGGGGAGAATGATGAAGTGCAGATTGTGTGGGCCAAAGCGGGCCATGGGATTTGGGGCCTTGGCCATGTGTTTGAGGGCAAGCTTTATTTCACCAAAGATATTGTTGATGACAGTTTTGTCCCAAGGAACAGGAAGCCTAACCTCATTCCAAAACTTGAAGCCAAGCCTTCCCCAAAGCCTGCCCCAAAGGGCAAGCATGTGCAATTGTTCAAGATGAGGCGCAAGGTTGGAAAGGGCTTCTGTTCCACAGCTCGTGATGCCCCTGATAGGTAGTGAGAACCTGCAGAACATGCTGAAATTTGCCTGCACACCGTGTTGTAGTGCCCTGATGCAGCAATTGTGGTTAGGGTGAGGTATGGGCAGGTTTTCGGCGACATACGTTCTTTTGGGGAATGCCGTGCATGCAGTGCGCACGTAGTGCACACACAGTGCAAAGTTTTGTATGTCGGCAAACACTCGAACCCTAGTTTTGGCCCCGGGGGAGCACCTGACGTGGCAAGCGCGCGGCGCGTGTGCAGTGCCAAGGGCCATACGAGGGGTAGCGAACCTTGCGCCGAACACAAAACTGGGTGAGGTACAACAAGATGCGAATTTGTGAAGGGTAGTCCCATTGCCCCTCCAAATATTGCGATGGCCATTGTACACACGGGATCTTAACAGTAATGTACACCACGGAAACGAACTCTGGGTCCAACAGTATCTCGGCCCAACAACAACTTTCGCCCCACACCAACCGCTACCTTGTGCCGGGGCTGAGCTTCAAGGGTGGGATCTTCAAAGAGCAACAATCGACATTTCTTACGCACCTTGTCTTGCCCAATCTAGCGAGGATGTTCAATGGACAGCAACAAGCGACATTTCCTACTCAAGAGTATCATGGATCAGGCCCAAAATCCCTAGACGATGGGCCACCGGGGTAGGGACTGTGGGTGCTTGGGTGGGCCAGAAGGCCGAATCTCCGCCCCATGTGCCCCCTCATGTGTTGGTTGTTATCTTGTGGGCTTTGCGGATTTGCTGTGCTAGCAGACAGGTGGTAGGCGATCTTGGGTGAGTTTCCTGGCAGGTGCACGCAGTGCAACAACTTGGCCTTGGTACCACGCGTCTTGCACATGAACCCCCCTAATTGTTGTTTTTCTGACTTTTGACGTGCTTGGACAAGGGGGTTGGGGTTACAATGCAGTATGGGTGCCCCTGTCTCTTCTTAACAGCAACATTTTCCTCTGCAAATTGGTCTCCTGGCGAGACTACCCTTCTTTCTATGCAATTGGCCATGTACACGGGGGGGACGTCTCCTCGGTCCCGGTACGCGACTCCCCCCCCCCCCCTCTGGGCCCTCCGGGCCCACTTAGTTACCAAGGGTCAATGGCTACTAGCCATACATAGGGGGAACGTAGGGGGTGCGCTAAGGGGGCGCACTTAGGACAATCTTTGAATCCACGCTTCGTTGCGTGGTGCATCATGGTGACCCCCGGCATAGGTTTTGACTTCCGATTTTGTTCCCTTTGTTGGGGACCCCCGAGAATGCAGGGGTGATGTAGCATTTCCGCCCTCTTTTGGGCCCCAACCGTCCCGTGCTATTGAGGAAACCGGGACAATCTTTGAATCCACGCTTTGTTGTGTGGTGCATCATGGTGACCCCCGGCATAGGTTTTG
Source organism: Eutreptiella sp. 'Long Island Sound 2002' (assembly GCA_964036045.1). Taxonomy (NCBI): domain Eukaryota; phylum Euglenozoa; class Euglenophyceae; order Eutreptiales; family Eutreptiaceae; genus Eutreptiella; species Eutreptiella sp. 'Long Island Sound 2002'. The sequence continues at coordinate 22,672,590 of OZ038387.1, read as the reverse complement.
ACTTCCGATTTTGTTCCCTTTGTTGGGGACCCCCGAGAATGCAGGGGTGATGTAGCATTTCCGCCCTCTTTTGGGCCCCAACCGTCCGGTGCTATTGAGGAAACCGGGACAATCTTTGAATCCACGCTTTGTTGCGAGAAAAAAAAGCTAAGCCTAGCCCTGTTCTATTTACGTGCTCCCACTTGCCGTGGGAAGAAGATGCCCGACGTGGCCACTGCTGAAATTGAGCACTCTTCGGTCATTATGTGTCATGGCCAGTTAATGAGTGTCGAAGAATTTCTTGTTCCCAAGTTGCATGCATGGAATGGCATGCTGGTCCAGAAGGTATTGAAGTTTAGAGGTGAAAATTGCCGTTTTGTGAAGTTGAGGGCCAATGAGGACCACATGTGGTTTGAGTCTTCTGCACGATTGAGTGCACTCACCTCCGAACTTCTTTTGAATCCTCCTGAGTATGCTCCTACGATTGGTGTTCCTCCGTACCCCAATTTACCAAGCTGTGCCATCAATGATGCATCTTGTACCGTGAAGGTTGGATCGGCCGCACCTACCTCGGGTACATGCGTAGTGTGTAACCATGTTGTCCCGTTGCACAGCATGCGGACACATGTGGGGAGGCACATTTTGAGGGACGAATGTGGTGCAGATGCCTGCGGATTTTGTGGAGGCAATGCGTGCACCACAGAATTGCTCCGCAATGGCCAGGGTAAGCTTGTCTCTATCATATTGACAAGCTGTCCCCTTGAGCCCACCAATGTTCGTTGGGGGGCAATGGCCAAGGCTTCGGCACGCAATCCGTGCACAAACCGGCCAATGCACTGCACCTTGTGTAAGGCCACCGTGTGGTTGTACGGCATGAAGATGCACTTCGATGCAAAGCATCCCGATGTCGCTCCCCCCGCCACCCTTTGTGCCCCAGCCTCAGAGCGGGATGTTGTCCTCGCTTGGACTGCACATGATGAGAAGAAAGAGAAGAAAAAAACAGCAGATGATGCGCAGGTGGATGTGGCAATGGGCCCGCCTTCGGCAAACCCCCCTACCAATGTCGCGGACCCCTCTAACTCCTCCTCCTCCTCCTCCTCCTCCTCTTCCTCCTCCTCCTCTTCCTCCTCCTCCTCGTCCTCCTCCTCCTCGTCCTCCTCCTCGTCCTCCTCCTGCACTGAGGCGTCATCAGGTGCGGAACGCTCACGCCCTTTGGAGAGTGTAGGGCAGCGCAGGAAAATGGACTTGTCATGGACAAGGCCCCGAAAGCGGCGGAATACAAATGTCTCTGATTCCGACTCGTCGTCGGAGGGAGAAATTTTTAAGTGAGCCGTGGGGTAGTGGAAAAAAAAGGGACGGAACGAGCTGCATTTGTGTATACGGCGAAGGAAAAAAAAAACCATTACTATAGAGCGGTACTTGTGTGTACGGCGAAGGAAAAAAAAACCTACTCCCACAGAGCTGCATTTGTGTATGCGGCGAAGGAAAAAAAAAACTATTCATATAGAGCGGTACTTGTGTGTACGGCAAAGGAAAAAAAAAACCAATCGGGTGCCTCGTAGGCTTGGGCAACCTGCAAGGCACCCAGCTGCTCTCCGGTGTGATGGGCCGTGTCGGAGAGACCAGCATATATATACGGCCCTCCCCAGGCAGGGGGTGTGGGCGCCTACAACCACCATTGCAATGGTGAGGAGGTAGAGTGGAGGCCTCCGTTGTTGTAGAGTAACCCCTTAGGCCACCGCGTCTCTGCCAGACTGGACTAGACCTCTGCTAAACCCTCTCCCCTAGCCCCCCCCCCCCTAGCAACTAGCAGCGACTAGCTAGTCCCCTAGGGAGGCCCTCCTCGGCGGCTAGCCCCCCCCCCCCCCAGAAGCCCCCCCCCCCTGGGGGCCTTCGGCCCACTTCTACTGGGGGGGGGGAGTCGCGTACAGAAGCGAGGAGACGTCCCCCCCGTGGCCATGTACCTTTGATGAGACCTCGCAGACTGCTGGGGCTACAGGGCTGGGTGTGGAAGTCAGCTCACGCACCCCATCTGCATCCCTAGCACGAGAGCTCTTTTTGCAAAAAGAACTCCCTCCCCATATGTGGATGCAATAGAAAAGGCATGCCCAGCCAACAAAGATCTCCACAACATAATTGAAAGAGCCAAATGGATGGGGTAATGGGGGGCAATCGCACCAGGCCCTAAATTGATTTCCGTATGGTTACATCCACATGCATGCCCTGCGCAGGGGTGTGGTGAATGGCAATCCCTGTCTGACCTAGTTTTGGAAGTGGGCACAGCATTTTGAAGTACTGATAGGGTTCTCCACCCACATTCTGTTCTATTCCACAAAGCCAAATTGCAAAAATCCACAGGTCCAAAATTGACAGAACGTAAACTTGGTGTTATTTGGCTGCATTGCGCCGATGTTCGTCACTTGTTGTTGCTTTGACAAAGTGGTGGGTGTGCAACGGGATCTCAGCAATAAGTGGTTTTACAATTTCAACTTGTGTTGATGCATGTTGTTCTGTCAAAGTAGTTGTCAACAAGCAAGTTACAGGGGGGGGGGATTTCATGGGCAGTAAATTTCTCGTGGGAAATTTGGCGTTTCAAATTGGCCATGAACTTTACCACACGAAATCGAGGGGCTTCTGCGAAATTTCCCACGCACTAGCCGCACATGGTTGCCAAGGACAGGCATAAGAAGGGAGTCAAATTTCCGGTGAGGATGTGGGGGGGGATGTTGTGATGCAACTGGGGTCCCCCTTTCATTGTGGGGACCTGATCTTGTCATAGAGTGTGTGTACCCCTTATTCCCCTCTCTGTTCCCCGATTCCTTGGAAACAGATAATCTCTGTTAAACACAGGGAGCCTTAGATGGCGTCACTTCATCAATTTTACACTCACTTATTCTTGGAGAGAGGTTGATTTTGGCCATAATCCTAAAGTTGGGCCTATCCTCCCCTCCCACTTTGGCAGTCACCACCCTGCTAAGGGGAAAATGTGTAGCTACATTGAATCCCACTGTCAGTAAGTGAGTAAGTGAGTAAGTGAGTAAGCGAGTAAGTGTCAACGTTTGAACACACATCAGGAGCTGAGACCAACTTGACGCTCATCACTGGCAGAGTGTGGCAGATGGGTCTCCCCTGCATTGTGAGTGGCGCCTGTGGCCAAGCTCCACCGAGCCTCCAAAGCCCTACACACCACAGGTTTGTCCAGTGACCATCCCTGGTCAAATGCACTTCTTTACTGTCAAAAAAAGTGCATACAACCAGGGAGGTAACAACGAACAACGTGGTTGTAGCGCATGGGCGGAGGGCTCCTAGCATGGCTGCAAATACACCTCAGACGGTTGCCAACAAAGTGGGATTCCAGCCTCAGGGTACAGTTGCTCGGTTGCAGGCCAACAGGTGATCAAGACTCATTTTATCATGCAACCCAACCCTTCATAGTAAACAAATCACCCCCAGGGACATGCTGCACCTGGGTGGGGCCAACAGGGGTCTCCAAGGATTGGGTGAATTTGTAGGAAGCTGCCTCCAACTATCTATGGGTTGCCCAGGTTTTTTCAGGTGTCAGGAACTGATGCGTGTCCACTCCAACAGCACCGCAGCCTGCAATCCAACTGTATATCACTCTACCTAATACTGGTGCTGCGTCGAAGGATCTGTGATTGCTGTCGTTGGTGTGAAGATCTGTTTTCTGCCATGGCGTCTGCATCTCAAAGGTTGCTTCCAGTGGACACCCGGGAAGGTTCCCGGCCCTGGGCAAATTGGGTGGCTGCCGTCTCTGTCGGTATGTTTGCAGGCGCACTCATTGCAGCCACCACCGCGGCGCCTGCCAGTTCCCTCTACTCTACTGTTGCCCAGCCTGTTGCTTCGACAGCAACCACGACAACGAATCAGGCTGTTTACGGCCGGATGCCCACAGTCTATTCCGGGGCCCGAGTCAACCATGTCGCACCTGCAGCCGTCAGCGCTGGTGCTGGCATCCCTGTGGAAGTTTTGCAGATGAAACAGGCCCCTGTGTCCGGCTTGTCCCTGCCTTTGGCTGCCAGTGCGGTTGTTCTGCTTGTGGGCAGCGTGATCTACAACTACTTCAAGCAGCCACAGGTCCGATCTCTTGCAGTCCCAGGACCACTGCAGGCCGTGGTGGTCCCTCAAACCGCCGCCAGAAGCGTGAAGTTGTCGACGGGGCTGGCTGATGCGCGTACCTCGTATGCCATGATGGCTGTGACCTCCGAGAAGAAGGTGAAGGGCATCAAGAGCCCTGTGTTTGCCGAGACGTGCGACCAAACGGGGATCACCTTGTCCCGCTTCATGTTGGAGGTAGCGCGTGCGAACCCCGAGTTGGTTGAGCTGGAGTCCGTGTTTGCTTCCGTACAGACGGCCTGCAAGACCATCTCCAAGCTGGTGAAGCGATCGGCAATTGACGGCATGACCGGATACGCTGGAGGTGGGGGATCCATCAACGTGCAGGGAGAGGAGCAGAAGAAGCTTGACGTGATCACCAACGACGTGTTGAAGCGGGCGTTGAAGTTCACTGGCCGTATGGGAGTGATTGCCTCTGAGGAGGAGGATGCGCCTGTGAACGTGGAAAACAAGCTGGACGAGTCCTACGAGTCGGACGTGTTGGTTGAGGAGGGAGGCAAGTACATCTCGGTGTTCGATCCTCTGGATGGGTCTTCCAACGTCGATGCTGGCATTCCCGTGGGCACCATTTTCGGAATCTTTGAGGAGGATGACGACTGCGTGCTGCCCGACGATTTCTTCGAGGAAGGCGCCGACATGTCCGAGGCCATGCAGCAGTGCCTGCGATCCACATTGAAGCCTGGCAACTCCCTGGTGGCTGCCGGGTACGCCTTGTACTCGTCTGCCACGCACTTCGTGTTCACGCTTGGTGATGGTGTGAACGGGTTCACGTTGGACGAGAGCATTGGAGAGTTCATTCTGACACACCCCAACATCAAGGTGCCACCCCGTGGCAAGATCTACTCCATCAATGAGGCCAACCGAGACAACTGGGATGAGCCCACCAAGGCATGGATCGACAGTCTTGCCAAGGGCACCAACCGTGGTGGCAGCGCGTACACCAGCCGGTACATTGGTTCGATGGTTGGTGATGTGCACCGTACGTTGTTGTACGGTGGTGTGTTCGGCTATCCTGCTGACTCCAAGAACGTGAACGGCAAGCTGCGACTGCTTTACGAAGCCGCACCGATGTCGTACCTGATTGAGCAGGCTGGAGGGAAATCCACGACGGGGATGGCCCGCATCATGGATCTTCCACCCAAGGACGTTCACCAGCGTGTGCCGCTGATGATGGGTGGCTCTGATGAGATCGAGGAGTTGGAGGAGTTCTACGAGAAGCTGGCTGACGATGAACTGAAGGCCTCGCAGGCGGCCCGTAAGACGGTGAAGTTGGCAACGGCGTCTGCTGATGCCACCACCACGGTGGCGATGATGGCCATCAGCTCCGAGAAGAAGGTGAAGGGCATCAAGAGCCCTGTGTTTGCCGAGACGTGCGACCAAACGGGAATCACCTTGTCCCGCTTCATGTTGGAGGTAGCGCGTGCGAACCCCGAGTTGGTTGAGCTGGAGTCCGTGTTTGCTTCCGTACAGACGGCCTGCAAGACCATCTCCAAGCTGGTGAAGCGATCGGCAATTGACGGCATGACCGGATACGCTGGAGGTGGGGGATCCATCAACGTGCAGGGAGAGGAGCAGAAGAAGCTTGACGTGATCACCAACGACGTGTTGAAGCGGGCGTTGAAGTTCACTGGCCGTATGGGAGTGATTGCCTCTGAGGAGGAGGATGCGCCTGTGAACGTGGAAAACAAGCTGGACGAGTCCTACGAGTCGGACGTGTTGGTTGAGGAGGGAGGCAAGTACATCTCGGTGTTCGATCCTCTGGATGGGTCTTCCAACGTCGATGCTGGCATTCCCGTGGGCACCATTTTCGGGATCTTTGAGGAGGATGACGACTGCGTGCTGCCCGACGATTTCTTCGAGGAAGGCGCCGACATGTCCGAGGCCATGCAGCAGTGCCTGCGATCCACATTGAAGCCTGGCAACTCCCTGGTGGCTGCCGGGTACGCCTTGTACTCGTCTGCCACGCACTTCGTGTTCACGCTTGGTGATGGTGTGAACGGGTTCACGTTGGACGAGAGCATTGGAGAGTTCATTCTGACACACCCCAACATCAAGGTGCCACCCCGTGGCAAGATCTACTCCATCAATGAGGCCAACCGAGACAACTGGGATGAGCCCACCAAGGCATGGATCGACAGTCTTGCCAAGGGCACCAACCGTGGTGGCAGTGTGTACACCAGCCGGTACATTGGTTCGATGGTTGGTGATGTGCACCGTACGTTGTTGTACGGTGGTGTGTTCGGCTATCCTGCCGACTCCAAGAACGTGAACGGCAAGCTGCGACTGCTTTACGAAGCCGCACCGATGTCGTACCTGATTGAGCAGGCTGGAGGGAAATCCACGACGGGGATGGCCCGCATCATGGATCTTCCACCCAAGGACGTTCACCAGCGTGTGCCGCTGATGATGGGTGGCTCTGATGAGATCGAGGAGTTGGAGGAGTTCTACGAGAAGCTGGCTGACGATGAACTGAAGGCCTCGCAGGCGGCCCGTAAGACGGTGAAGTTGGCAACGGCGTCTGCTGATGCCACCACCACGGTGGCGATGATGGCCATCAGCTCCGAGAAGAAGGTGAAGGGCATCAAGAGCCCTGTGTTTGCCGAGACGTGCGACCAAACGGGAATCACCTTGTCCCGCTTCATGTTGGAGGTAGCGCGTGCGAACCCCGAGTTGGTTGAGCTGGAGTCCGTGTTTGCTTCCGTACAGACGGCCTGCAAGACCATCTCCAAGCTGGTGAAGCGATCGGCAATTGACGGCATGACCGGATACGCTGGAGGTGGGGGATCCATCAACGTGCAGGGAGAGGAGCAGAAGAAGCTTGACGTGATCACCAACGACGTGTTGAAGCGGGCGTTGAAGTTCACTGGCCGTATGGGAGTGATTGCCTCTGAGGAGGAGGATGCGCCTGTGAACGTGGAAAACAAGCTGGACGAGTCCTACGAGTCGGACGTGTTGGTTGAGGAGGGAGGCAAGTACATCTCGGTGTTCGATCCTCTGGATGGGTCTTCCAACGTCGATGCTGGCATTCCCGTGGGCACCATTTTCGGGATCTTTGAGGAGGATGACGACTGCGTGCTGCCCGACGATTTCTTCGAGGAAGGCGCCGACATGTCCGAGGCCATGCAGCAGTGCCTGCGATCCACATTGAAGCCTGGCAACTCCCTGGTGGCTGCCGGGTACGCCTTGTACTCGTCTGCCACGCACTTCGTGTTCACGCTTGGTGATGGTGTGAACGGGTTCACGTTGGACGAGAGCATTGGAGAGTTCATTCTGACACACCCCAACATCAAGGTGCCACCCCGTGGCAAGATCTACTCCATCAATGAGGCCAACCGAGACAACTGGGATGAGCCCACCAAGGCATGGATCGACAGTCTTGCCAAGGGCACCAACCGTGGTGGCAGTGTGTACACCAGCCGGTACATTGGTTCGATGGTTGGTGATGTGCACCGTACGTTGTTGTACGGTGGTGTGTTCGGCTATCCTGCCGACTCCAAGAACGTGAACGGCAAGCTGCGACTGCTTTACGAAGCCGCACCGATGTCGTACCTGATTGAGCAGGCTGGAGGGAAATCCACGACGGGGATGGCCCGCATCATGGATCTTCCACCCAAGGACGTTCACCAGCGTGTGCCGCTGATGATGGGTGGCTCTGATGAGATCGAGGAGTTGGAGGAGTTCTACGAGAAGCTGGCTGACGATGAACTGAAGGCCTCGCAGGCGGCCCGTAAGACGGTGAAGTTGGCAACGGCGTCTGCTGATGCCACCACCACGGTGGCGATGATGGCCATCAGCTCCGAGAAGAAGGTGAAGGGCATCAAGAGCCCTGTGTTTGCCGAGACGTGCGACCAAACGGGGATCACCTTGTCCCGCTTCATGTTGGAGGTAGCGCGTGCGAACCCCGAGTTGGTTGAGCTGGAGTCCGTGTTTGCTTCCGTACAGACGGCCTGCAAGACCATCTCCAAGCTGGTGAAGCGATCGGCAATTGACGGCATGACCGGATACGCTGGAGGTGGGGGATCCATCAACGTGCAGGGAGAGGAGCAGAAGAAGCTTGACGTGATCACCAACGACGTGTTGAAGCGGGCGTTGAAGTTCACTGGCCGTATGGGAGTGATTGCCTCTGAGGAGGAGGATGCGCCTGTGAACGTGGAAAACAAGCTGGACGAGTCCTACGAGTCGGACGTGTTGGTTGAGGAGGGAGGCAAGTACATCTCGGTGTTCGATCCTCTGGATGGGTCTTCCAACGTCGATGCTGGCATTCCCGTGGGCACCATTTTCGGAATCTTTGAGGAGGATGACGACTGCATGCTGCCCGACGATTTCCAGGAAGGCGCCGACATGTCCGAGGCCATGCAGCAGTGCCTGCGATCCACATTGAAGCCTGGCAACTCCCTGGTGGCTGCCGGGTACGCCTTGTACTCGTCTGCCACGCACTTCGTGTTCACGCTTGGTGATGGTGTGAACGGGTTCACGTTGGACGAGAGCATTGGAGAGTTCATTCTGACACACCCCAACATCAAGGTGCCACCCCGTGGCAAGATCTACTCCATCAATGAGGCCAACCGAGACAACTGGGATGAGCCCACCAAGGCATGGATCGACAGTCTTGCCAAGGGCACCAACCGTGGTGGCAGCGCATACACCAGCCGGTACATTGGTTCGATGGTTGGTGATGTGCACCGTACGTTGTTGTACGGTGGTGTGTTCGGCTATCCTGCCGACTCCAAGAACGTGAACGGCAAGCTGCGACTGCTTTACGAAGCCGCACCGATGTCGTACCTGATTGAGCAGGCTGGAGGGAAATCCACGACGGGGATGGCCCGCATCATGGATCTTCCACCCAAGGACGTTCACCAGCGTGTGCCGCTGATGATGGGTGGCTCTGATGAGATTGAGGAGTTGGAGGAGTTTTACACCAACCTTGCTGACGATGAACTTAAGCAGTCCCAGTCTGCACGTCTCATCATCTAACTGCGCATTGTACAATGCCTTCTCTCGCTCTAAATTCATCCACCCCGCCCCCTTGCTCAGCGTTTGGTTTACTCATTGCTGAAATTTATATTAGTTGCCCTCGTCTCTTTTTTTCTACTATTTATGGGACGTGTACTCCTTCCAATTTTCCTGTCCACGGAAGTCCTCAGAAGAAGACCCAAAGTTACATTTTTTGCATTTTTCCGAACGGTCGCATTGACTGATTTTTGATCCACAATCTTTACCTCAGCTATGCGCTACGTTTGGTCTCATCGTAGTACATCCTCACTGCCAACTTCTTTCACAACCCTGGTTGGGGGAATCGTGGCACATGCTCCGATCATGCATATGTGTAGAAGTGCAACGCCGTGCCGGTTGCGGGCAGCCCTCCGGTTTCTCTTGTACGCAGGCCAGGCATGTCCATACTGGAATTGTCGCAGATCGCGGAGCCTCAATAGCTCAGATCTGAAACCATAGATTAGCAGCCGCACCTGATGCCGTCTGTTTATCTTCATCTAACGAAAACCGGCAGCCGTCGGATTGGATTCATTTACAGTATTATGGCTTCGTTTCATACATATGCTTTTCCAGTTTATTGCATCACCAGCAAGCAACTATTTGCGAGCAGCAGTGCGCTAACCACAGCTGTGTGACCACATTGAATGGACCGCAGTCTTGTGTCACCAATTTACTTTGAGCTTCAGTTCGTGTGCTGTCATTCCTGCACATCGTTTTCTTGTGTTTGTTACGCCAGCCTTATCCCTGCTACTGTGTACTCAGACCTTTTTGATGCACCAGCTGCCATTGAGAATCCAGAGTGGCGGTAGGACCCCACTGATTTGTTGCGTCAATGCCTGAGAGCCTGTGGCATGTGCAGCATGCCGCTTATGCCTTTCAGACCACCGTTGTGAAGCACAGTGCCGGCAGGGGGCTCCTTAAGAAGCCTGAATTCTTTTTTTGTTAAGGACCGCCCTTAAGGACAGCCCCCAGGGACCACCAACCGCCAACCGCCAACCGCCAACCGCTGCCAACCGCCAACCGCTAACTGCTGCCAACCGCCAACCCCAACCAACCACCAATCGCCGACCACCAACTGTCGCCAACCGCCGCCAACTGCCACCAACTGCAAACCGGCAACTGCCAATTGCCAGCAACCACCATCCGCCAACCTTTGAAGTAGAGACGGTCATATGACCAGGAAGCAGAGAGCGTCCCCCTGACCGTTCGTTTATGTTGGCTGTACAAAGGCTTCCCCCCCCCCTTAAGGACCCCCCTGAGTGCCAGAAATGGAACACAGGCTTAGTCGCCTTCAGTGGAAATGTTGTTTGCCCGGCACCTGCCGGGGGCGCCCAGCATCCAAATGAATGTTCCAGCCATCTATCACAATGCTTTACCCCCAAACATCACTCCCTCCTCTAGCCCAGGGACCCTAAGCACAAGCACATTGTATGACTGTTGGCAATCCAATAACTTCCCATTTTTTCGCCAAACAAATGGGACGATCACATGCACCCTGCCCTTGTAGGCCCCACCATGGCCAGCCTCCTCAAAATCAAAGAATCCCCTTGTTGTGTGCGACGGACCACTCAAGTGGCCGCACTGAAGATTGGGAGTCCTTAACCCCAACTCGAGGGGCCACACCAAAGCGTGGGAAAACTTTGCTTCCCCATTGGTCCCCCCCCCCCCCTCTTGATTGTGGCAGCTTGCTTGGCCCCTTCTACCTGCCCAGTGGCCAATTAAGTTGTGGGATAGACAAGATCTGGCAAGCAATGCCACCAGGTCCCTTGGTAGTGACCAAAGCTAATGCTCCATCCGCCAGCGATGATTCAAACTGAAATGAAATTATAGCTGCTGCATGCTCCCATACGGACACCACCGCAGGGACGTTGAATTTCCCTGCGCAGACTTGGAGGGCTCTGCAACATCCGATGTTTTGAAAACAAGAACTCAGGTTGTCTTTGTCGGTTGCCCAGACACCTAATCCCTCGGCCAAGACCAATTGTGGGAACAAGGGGATTAAGGAGCAGTTGACCTGTAATGGCGTGAAATCCATCCGGCGTACACCATGAGGCAGAAGGCAATAGTAAGTTTGTCAAAAAATACTGACAAGGGTCCGCAACCCTGGGTAGAACCAAGCCCTGCCAACTGTAGTGGTGTTTTCAAGGCACTCAGGGGCGCCCTTAGCGCAGTGCGCGCGCAGTGCGGACGCAGTGCAACTATTTGGGTGTCTAGCCGTACTCGAGACCCATACTTTGTGATACTAGGGGCATCATTCTTTCCCCTAGCATAGGTTTTGATGCTTTTTTCACATTGGGGGTATGGCATTTTTGGATTTTCACCCACTTTCACCCATTTCTATTTGCACACTTTTTTGCTCATCTCCACCATGGGGGGAGCGTTGGCGCGCAGGGCATTTTTTTGACCCGTGCACAAGGTGATAGTGGTGGTGTGGGGCTGGAAATGTTCCTTTCCTTTTTCCAATGCCTCATCATGAATCTACTTTTCCAAGGCATGGGTTATGTAGCCACTTTTGAATTTGCCCCCTTTGTTGGGGACCCCCGAGAATGCAGGGGTTATGTAGGGAGGGTGTGCAGTCCAACATGGTCTATTTGAGGGGCGTCTCCATGAGAGGGTAAATTTGGGGCTGAAGTCGGGATAGTTAATAGAAAAGTAGCGCGCTGGGCAAACATTCCCGCATGGACTCCCACACTTTGGTGTGGCACCTTGAGTTGGGGTGATGGACTCCCACACTTTGGTGTGGCCCCTTGAGTTGGGGTGATGGGGGGAAGAATGGGGGCTGAATGATGAGGAGGTAGCAGCGCTGGACTTACGGGGTGCTACCAAGCCCTAATGAAGTGGAAGAAACTCTCCCTGACAAGAATGCCGAAGAAATGGCTAAGGAAGGCTTCCACTTGGTGAAGTCAACTTTCCGCCATTGCTACTATTAGGGTTGGCACTTCCTTACCCTCTGGGAAGGGTATGGTGTGGATGAAGCCACCTGGGAGTCCTGCTCAGCATTTCCTTTGCCCAATGGGCGTTTGAGCTCTGTTGTGGTGAACTGCTGAGGCTAGCTGAGTTGCTTGCAGAGAAAGCCTAAGGATTGGCGCTATTTGCGAGTCTCGCCCGAGAGACTCACTCCCTTCTCCTTTCATGTCTTTGACCTATGGTGGGTTATGGCAAGCATTGGGCTCTATGTGTAGGGGCACACCCTAAGCTTTCCGCATTTTGCATGATGTCTAATGTGAAGGGAAGGTAGCTTGCATTTGTCTTCAGCTAGGCTAGTTTGTATGACCTAAATTTAGGGGTGTTTGGAAGGGGTGCTTGGGGCTCTTCGGGGAGAACCTAGTCTAAAAGTAGCGCACAGTGCGCGTAGTGCAAGGACTCCCCCTCACATGCCCTCAAAGGCCATCATCTGCCCACCAAATGTCATGTCATACATGCCGATTTGTTTACATGGACCAATGTATGGTTTTAGCCTACTAACTCTCACACATCCAGTGCAGATGGGTCCTACTAGATGGGTCCTACTGAGTTCCTTTCATCCCTTGCGTCTAGTTTAGTGTGTGTTGAATTGCGGTGGAGTTCATGTTCGGGATTTCCCACTTTTGTAGGTCCTAAGATGATACACCTATCATCATTTAGCATTTCAATTGCTCATGAGTAAGATTCTTGTCCCCTATTGTCTGATCATTGGCATTTTCTGCGTGCATGGGGGGACCAAATCCATCCACCTACCCGGCCCCAAACCTCAGGGGGGGGGTGCAACTCCGCGGGTCCTAGGGCACCCCCCCCCCCCTAGGGGGCCTCCGGCATGCAATGCAAAACACTGAACTATGTGGTGACGACCATGTGCCTGTGACACGGGGGCAGCCCAGTATCCGTTGCCTCATGGCCTTGGGGGCCTCCGGCCAACAGTTAGTTGTCAAAGGTACTAGCCTAAGGAGTTCCCGAAGGCGCCCGATGGTCCACAAACACCAGAACCACATGTGTTTATATACTCACCGCTTGGAGTGCCACATTGTGCAAGATGACTATACCACCAAGACCCCACCCCCCAGATGGCAAGGTCACGGGGGGCGCCTTAAGCGCAGTGCGCGTGCAGTGCGCGCGCCGTGCAACTATTTGGGCTTCTGGCTGTAGTAGAAACCCATACTTTGTGGTACTTTGGGCATCATTGTTGTTTGATAGTAGGTTTTGATGCATTGGGGATCTGCCATTTTTGGATTTTCACCCTGTTTCACCCATTTCTACTTTTTTGCACACATTTTTTTCCCATTTCCACCACATCCACCACATTTTCTCGGTTGCTTGATATGGTGATACACTTTGAGAGTGCTTGCTACAGGACACCATACTCCCCTCCTCATTTCTCGGGCCCACTTTCTCCATGGATCTCAGTATTGGGGATAGGGCGTACCTGCTCCAATGGCCTGCGACCTCCTGCCACGGTGGTTGGGACGGGTGAAGATGGACTCCTCCACTTGGAATAGTACCAAGATGGGTTGAGAGTGGTGAATCGGTAATGCAAGATGGAGTCCATCTCCTTTGCCATCCCAAGTTCAACCTCGCCACGTGACTGCTCTCCATCTCCGCCGCCCAACACACAATCAAGTTCCCCCCCAAAGGCCCCTGGTCCTTCACCACGGCCACAAGAACCGGAAAGGTCCCCCTCAAGGTCCCCTCTAGTCCAGTTTGGGTCGCCTAATTCGAAGGGTGTTTCCAAGGGGCGTGCCTAGGGGCTCTTCGGGGGGAACATACCCCCCCCCCCTTGTCTAAGCTACGCCCTTGTCCAAGCTACAGTAGGCGTAGGGACCGTATTAATTTGGTACCTAATTTTAATTCGGTACCAAATTTAGTGCAACCACATAAGACATGGGTTTGACGAATTTGCCGAACATTTGTAGGCTTCTCATGCTTCATTGCTTGTGAGAAGATTGGGTGTGAACCTAAATTTCCATGTTTCAATCCCTTTCTTGTGTTTGCATGCCTTTGGGAACATGGGTGGAGGTTGAGGTATACTCATACTATGCGCTCATTTACGTGTGTGTCGGTAGTTGTATATGTCGCGCGCAAGCTACGCCCGTGTCCAAGCTACAGTAGGCGTAGGGACCGTATTAATTTGGTACTTTGGCGTAGCTTAGACAAGGGGGGGGGTAGTCTAAAAGTAGCGCGCAGTGTGCGCGCAGTGGGTGCGCAGTGCAAGGATTCCCCCATGTAGCCACCAAGCTCACATCGCTTTCCGAAGGTCCCGTGGAGGATGGACATCCTCTTAGTGACACAAATACGCTGAACATATAGGGGAGGACTCCCCGGCTGCCCCCCTTTCTACGGGAATGGACGTCCCCGGGGCGTGAGTGAAAACAACGAACCCATTCCTCTATTGGTAAGTGATGTAGTGCGGAGATGCTGGGATGCCGTTTCATGGTCTATTGAGGACCAAAACTTTGAAGTCGTGTGCGTGTGTATCGTGTATTCGGTGTTGCCCCTACATGCATCACCCACCCAGCCAGCCCCCCCCCCCCATTGCCCCTCTCAGCCCCCCCCCCGCCCGCCCCCCCCAAGGAGGCCTCCGGCCAACGGTTAGTGGGGGGGGGAGTTGGCGTCTAGACCCAAGGGATCACCCCCCCCCCCCTTGCCCCGCTGCCAACTCGGACCACAAGGCAATCCTGGCTGAATTCACACCCCCATCCTTCGAAACAGAGGACACAGTTCCTAGATTCTACTGCCCAGAGGCCATCCTCCAAGACTCTGAGGCAATGGAAGATCTGGAGACCTCTCTCAAGTCTATCATCTCGACGGGAGATCAATGGTGGGAAGATGCACTGGGCTGCATCCAAAAGAAGGCGGTCAGCTACCAAAGGGAGCACAAAAACAAAAAGCAATCGGTTGAACTACAAGCCCTACGGCTCTTACGTGGCTCCACAAGGGAATCCGTCACACCAACGGTCTATCAATGTCTTTCGTCACTGGGAATTGCAGCGACAGAAGCGGCAACGGCTTACACCCTCCTTGTTGGGGTATATGAAAAGGCACAACGTGACAGAACGGGCATGGAAACACTCTCCAAGCTCAAGGGGGTGATCACGTCGGGGGAAACCTCAGGGGATCTGAGAACGCGAAGAAACGAGTTGTACCGGGTAATGCGGGAGCTGCAGGAGCGAAAGAAACTTCAGCAACTGGTGTCCCGGGTAGGCACTGCAATACGCGGAGCATAGGCGGTGGCAAAAGAGCTGGTGGAACATTGGGATCAAGTGTCCACCCCAACGGGAGCCACGGAGGAAGAATGTGTGGCCTATCTGAAAGCGTTTGGAGTGGAGCAGCGGCTGCGCAAGGCAGGTCGACTCCTTTTCAAGCAACTTTCCCTGGACATAGTACATGAAGGTCTTAAGAGGCTGAACAGCAACAACTCCCCTGGATTGGATGGTTTCTCGGCAAAATTCTTCAAGAGGTTCTCGGAAATTTTCGAACCGCAAATGTATGAGTCACTGAAACGCTTCCTCGACGTGGGTACAATGCCGGAGACATGGACTTCGGGAGTGGTGATAATGATCCCCAAGACAAAGGCAATGCAAACGCCAGATTCTCTCCGACCAATTGCACTGCAAACGACACGGCAGAAGTGAGATTCTCTCCGACCAATTGCACTGCAAACGACACGGCAGAAGTGGCTCACCAACATTCTCCTGATCCAGCTAGAGGACGTACTTCTCCACTGCATCCCATCACAGCAAACGGGTTTCCTTCGCCACAGAAGTATCCTCCAGCATGTCTATGGGTCACGGGCACTCTGGGATGGCTTACGTGAAGGAGCGGCGTTGTCAGTGGACTTCAGAAATGCGTTCCCCACGATGTCTCACGAGATGGTGTCGGCGGCACTGGGTCCAATGTGCATACCGTTCCTCTACATCCGGCTGATACTGCATCTTTTACGTGCACCGTATCTGTACTCGGTTGGTAAGGGATATGTTCCAGGTGTCTATCACCACCCGCGTGCAGGCACGCGCCAGGGAGACCCACTCTCCCCGGCACTGTTCTCCCTGGTGGCATCCTTTGTGATTTTCCCGCTACAAGACCTGGGTCCAGGGCTGACTATCATGATGTATGCGGACGACCTCATCATCTTCTTGGATGGATGTGCCAACCCACAGCTGCTGAGGAGGGTATAGGAAGTGGTGTCCTGTTTTGGACAATTTTCTGGGCTGAAGGTCAACCTGAGCAAAACGGCAGCGATAGTTCGCAGCTGTGGGGGAATGGAGTGGGCGAGGTGCTTTCGGGACATTGGGGTGGACGTTAAGAACTTCGTTAAGTATCTTGGTGTACGCTTGGGGAATATACGGCACCAACAGGATGACCAAGGATGGGGGCTGACAATAGAGCAGGCTTTTAGACCAGCACTGCAAGAGGCCTTTCGTCGCGCACGGGTGGTATCCACGCTGCAGTTGTCGATGGACGAACGTGTATTCATGCTGACATCATGGATCCTGCCGGTTGTGGCTTGGGTATCCAAGGCATACTATGCCCCAATCTCAGTGGTTAGACAGCTGAAGTTCGTGTACCACGGGGCCATGGGTACCAACAGCTGGGGAATCACTCTGCCAATCCTCTCACGGCCAAGAACGCAAGGGGGACTGGCACTGCCGGAGCCACAGCTGTTTCTCATGCAGGCAGCGGCTCCGTTCGTCAGCCTTTTGGGGGAGCCTCACAAGTATCCCGACAAGGCAGTGGAGACCTTCTATGCATGGGCGACAACCATCGGGTTCACACCATCCAAAGATAACCTCCCATATATCCAGCTGGGCATGGTCCGGACGGCGGAGCTGACGTTCTTGGGATGGTCGGCAAAGGCCCACTCAAATATCCAACGGGTGGCCCCACAGGTGGCCCCCCCGGCAAACCGGGACCAACTGCCATTGTGGCACTCTGTGTACTTCCGAAATGAGTTCAACTGCTCCTACTACAACACGAAAATGATCCGGCAGGGGGTGCTGACGTGGGGTCAATTGCAATCCTTGGAGGACGTAAGGCTGTTGAATGCAGTGCCTCGAACATGGAAAGGGGTGTACAATTATGGCGGACGACTCCTCAATAAAGTCCCGTCACAAGGGGGATTTGATACCCCCGCAGTCCACGCCCAAAACTGGACCAGGGCATGGCTGCTTCAATTCTACGCCTCACAGCCAGGGGTCCGCGACCCACAAACACCGGAGGTATGGGAACAATGGGCTCAAGCACAACTACCGCCGAGGGTTCGGGACTTTGCGCAAAAAGTGCCGTGGCACAAACTGACTGTGCATGCAAGAGTCTACAAGAGGCTCGGCACGGACAAGTGCCCGGTGTGCTCTCAAAAGGAGACGGTCAAGCACGCGATGGTCGAATGCCCCATGTTCAAAGCGGCGGCGGCGGTTATACAGCACTATTATGGCCCGGTGGACACTGGTAACGGGAAGTCTGCAGTCCGAGACATCATGGAGTCCGACCACCAGGAGTGGTTGCTGAAAACGAATCAAGGCTGGGCATTGTGGTCGGCAAGAAGTGCCCACTGGCCATATCGATGCGAAGTCAAAGCAGGAGCATCACCGGTGTTCACATCATACCTGACAACCTGGCTAAGGGAGCTGTGTGAATGGGTGGGGTTTTACTCAGGAGAGCGCAGGGAACAGTGGAGAGGCTTCCAGCAGTCACTGGAGCAGCTCCGAGATACCGGAGTGCAGCCGCAACAATTCACCTCTGGCAGCCAAACGAAGTCAGAGTGTTGTGGGCGACATCATCGCCGTCAAGAGTCTCAAAAGCAGTAATCGCCCATAGCGCCTCAGGCCTTAGAAAAGCGCTCTCCAAAAGGACCCCGCCGGGCCTATGGGACACAACCCTACACCGACTCACACCGGCGATAAAAAAAAACGTGAAGCAGCACAAATGCAGATCTCCGCTCCAAAATTATAACACCTGGCAGAAGTATACAACATGACTCTCCAACCTAAATCCAATATAACCCCAAGCCCCACTCTCACCGACGAACACAGTGAGGAGGCGGGCGTGGGGGCGGGTGGTGGGAACACAATAAATTTTCAACAAATCTGTACACAAACAGTAGAAGTGATCCCCTGTTCGTAAACGAAAAGGGGACTAGACAAACAGGGGATCACAGAGGACAAAGCACCAAGATAACTCAACAATTCACCTCTGGTATCCCTCATCCTTGATCCCAACCAGTCGCCATACAACCTCACCACACTGAAACCGGTAATCTTCACAAATCCACAACGGGGACAGTGCCAGGCGCCCGCAGCCAACCAGCCACGGCGCCGGCGCCAGTCTCCGTGTGTAATGCCTGCGCACGACGGTCCCATTCCTCTAGTCCCCACCCACAGGTGACATCACATGGGCCAGAAAACAATGCACGGTCGCTATGCATCGAGACACAACTTCCTGGAATCCATGAAAAACTGCAAAGCCAGTACGGCGGTCGCTCACAACGCGTGGAACATGAAGCACACTCGCCGAACCAACACCTGTTTCCCTTGGACCCATATATAGGGCAGACGCTGGCCCCCAGTCTTCGTGTTCGACGAGAGACTCAGGAACAACCTACTACCCCCAACCCGCACGATCCAACGATGGCAGCACAAATGATCCCCGCCCGCGCCTTTAACATTCACATCACCAGACGGAGTCTTCTCCTGCTCCGCAACTCCACGCAGACGGTTCGCTAGGTCCTGTGCTGCCAGCTTCAGAACTCCCGGAGCATCATCCTTCGAGCAAGGCCGCAAGAAGACGAGCCTTGCAGCCAGACCCAGCCAGATCCGCCTCACCGGCCACCACGCAAGGCGCTTCTCCAACACAGCTTTGAGGTGTTGTTGCGCACGGTCCCGCCTGCGCTGCAGCGCCGCCGCCGACCGGCGGTGACAAAATCCTCCGCGCCGGTGGCGGCGGCGCTTCCCTCGTCCAGGCATGGCACAAGCGCTGAACACTGCGAACGTGCAAAACATGTGATTTTGACGAAATCAAACAAGTACGCCTCACAGGACCAACCCACCCACCTGCAGCACCTCTTGGGGGTGCGCCAGCAACACCCGCCAGAGTTGAAAAGCACGGCTACAGGCCCGCTGCATACTAGATTGGTAATTAGAATCCAACCTACTCGGCGGGTTAGCCGGTTGCAACGCGCCAGGCACCAACTTGACCTCCACAACCAACCCCGTCTGCAGTAGTCTCCAAACCAATGCCCTCAGCAACTTTTGCTGCCTGGACAACCACGTAGAGGCTCGCAAGGACAAAAACTGGCAAGCGGACACCTGTGAATCCGTGACCAACACCACATAACTCCAACCCAGCCAAACTGCCAGCCTCACCAACCACACCAACACCCAAAGCTCCGCGCTTTGCTGCGTGTGACTTGCCGGGGGTATAACTTTGGAACGTACACCCGACAACCGCGGTACGAATGCCCCCCCCCTATACCTAATGGCGTCCAAAGCAGCGTCCCCGAACATCACACAATGGCGAATGGCCCACAAATCGGGCGTGGCAGATAGCGCACGAAATACAGCAAGTCGTGCCGGTCTTGGCGGCTCCCATGTTTCCATACACCGTACGATGGCAGTACACAGTCCATGCAAAACCTTCAGTGGCGTAGGCCGTTCAAACCCACCCCAGCGGTCACAACAATAGCTCCCAGCGAGCAGCGGACCCCCCCCCCAAACGGGGCCTAAAGTGCCAATGGATGAAGCCCAATGCTTTAGAGAGCAACCGGGAAGAAGGTCTCGACCGCGTGGCCAACCGTAGCCAAATATTGAACATCTGGAGAAAAGCCCGTGGATGTGAACAGAATCGTGCGCACTCCTAAATTTATGTACTTTCCTAGGAAAAATATTTCCGTAACCGGGTCCAGTGTACTCTTTCCCGACACAATAAACCCCGCCTCCTCCAAAGCCCGAACCAGGCGCGCAGTGACAACACGCAACCGCACTGGATCCGGCCCCAGGATCAAAAAATCATCCAGGTAGTGGAAAAGGATGTACCCCTCCGGGACCAGGGGACGCACTATCCTCCCCAACGCCGTCTGACAGAACAGCGGGGAGTGCTTCCACCCAAACGGCTTCCGCGACATACAAAAAACCCTCTCCGGCCCCTCCCAACGCATCCGGAACCGAAAGGCCCTCTCGTGCTGTCTAGGCTATTTAAAACTCCAAAATGCATTTTTGAGATCCACGTGTGTACAAAACAACGGCCTATCGGCCGGCCATTCCGCCAACCTCTGGGAGATTTGTTCCCAACCATCCAGTGAAAAAGACAACGGCTTATGCAAGCTCTCATTAAATTCAAATAAATTAAAAATAAGGGACACCTTCTCCGTGGACTTCGGGATCACAAACGGCCAGCAAGTTGCCCCCATGGGGCAGCCTTCATCCATGATGGAAACAACTCCCTCCCGCAGCAACCACTTAACCATGGGTAGCACCAAAGCCTCCCTAGTAGAAGAGCGACTTTCTCTCTCCAAATGGAAATCCGACACCGATGCTTCGAAATCAGGGGGCGCCAATTCACACCACAGTTCGTCGGAAATTGTGTAGTTACCCACCGCCCCCAAACCCCTCTCCACCAATTGTGGGTCAACTTTTCCCACCTGCGGCACCGGGGATGCAGAAAGGTGCAAAAGAGCCTGCCAGGATTCAGCTGTAAATTCCGACAAAGCGCCAAAAGTTATATCCGGCGCGGACCGCGAACGAAAATCCTCACACGTAAGGAACAAACGCAGCACAAACAAATGGAGCCGTCGCATGAGCAACAAGACCCCGCAAGACAAAGCCCGGTGAAGCCAGGGCAGGGCAAGAAAGAAAAGAACGCCTGCAAAAAGTGGACAAATAACGTAACTGGTTCCGAACGCACATACAAAAGGTCTGCCCTGGTCAGAGGGCGGGGCCCACCATCCGCCAACGGTTCATCCGCAGCGATCCCTGCGCCGAACTCAGCACTGGGTCACCAACCGACGTGTCACAGGCAGATGGGGTTTCGCGAGTCAGCCCCGCGGGGGGCGAATTTCCAGGCGACCCCCCCCCCCCCCACCCTTGCCGGCCTCCGTTCCTCCGCCCTCATCCTTACACTCCGGCGGGGAACGGACAGCCACTTTGCTGGCAGGCCCGACTGGAGGCCCATCAGGATGCCGCCTCTTGGAGGCAGGTCGTCGGGCTTTTGCACTACCCAGGCCCACCTGCGCGCTCGTCGCATGACGCCGCTGGACAGATAAGGGACCGCCCAAACCAACGACTCGCCGCTTGGGCCTCGGTTTCTCAGCGCCGTCGACCTCTGCTGCGCCGCCTCTCGGTGCCTTGCCGGCTCCTTTCGATCGCCGCTTCCTCCTGCCGCTCCCGTCACCCTGAGGTTTGGATCCCGGCGTGAATTGTTGAGGGCGTTCCCCTGGACCAGTGGACGGACTGGGTCCTGTGGTGATGTTACGGGCACTTGTTGTGGAGACATCGGAGCCCGAAGACTCCGAGGGGACGGACGAAGAATCCGAATCAGACCCCACGTCGTCCACTTCCTTCCGACTCGTCGCCACATCCATATCAGGAAGAGATACCACATGGCCCGCAGGCACCGGGGCTGAGACCTCCATTGTCGCCTTCGTGGACTTCCGCTCAGGGCTTGCATACATGGGGTCACCCAACAGGGCGGCCAGCAGCACAGCCAAACGCTCATCAGAAGTCTGGCCACCAACAAGCCATGGAAGCACCAAAGCCCCAACCACCGCAGGGTCAGAGTAGCCCAAAGTGTACTCCAACGCTGTGGCCAGCCTCTTCCACCGCCCCCACCAGACAAAGTAAGCCACATTTGGGGAGCGGTGGAAGGCGGCCGCAGCGCCCCCCCGCCGCAGGGAATGCCATCGGTGGCCACTATATGGGGAATCACGGAGGAGGTCTGCGAAGATCCTCTCCACTGCCTCAACCCCTCATCTAACCAACGGTTGACCTTCAGGGATGCAGCTGGCCTCGGCGTAGCATCTGAGGAATCGGACCCACGACCGTCCCCACTCATAAAGCGGCCGTCGTACTTCCCTGTGGCCACCAACTTTGGTAGTGACGAACAGGACCACGGAATCACTCTCCAAGCCCGCTGGCGCGATGGACACCGCTTCAGAGACTCGCAAGAAGAGGAGCCAACTGAGGCTCGCCAATGCTGCCACTGCCTGCTCAACTGGCGAAATTGCTCTGGCCCACAGGAGACAGAGACCCTCCGGTCCCAGGTATGGTTGCCCCGGTGTCGGTTTTCCAGACTTCGAAATCCTCCAGTGGATGGCCTGGACACAACCCGGGAGTAGTCTAACATCCTCTGCCGCTCGAACCGCGGCCACATACCCCCTGAGGGTGGATCTGGCCTGTCCCATGGAGACCCTTGACGCCAAAAATTCAGACAGCGTGTCAGTAAGCGGCGTCCGCAAAGCTCTGGTACCCTCAAATTTCGCCACCGCGGACAGAGCGGAGCGGTATCTCGATTGCGTCTTGGGGGCCCATCCACGAACGCCCATGACCGCCACCCGAAACGATCCAACAGCCGCCATCGCCATTGCCCACCCCGCCGCCGCCGCGCTGAAGGTCGCTCTGGCGGCAGGTGAGGCCTCTTGGGTGGGGGTTGGACGCGTGGACCTGGAATCCTCACACCAACAGGGCCAACCCCACCCCGCCTTGCCGCAGTGGGGGCAGTCCGGTCAGGACCAGTGGGGACATTGGAAATGCCAATGCCTCAACTGGTCCGATGGGACGCCCTCTTTGGCGCATCTCTGGCAGTCACCAGACGGGCGGGCTGATATTGGTACCCACCTTCCTTTCTTCGACATCCAATGAAGGACGCCTTGCCGCATGGCGAAGTCGATGCCTTTATACTTAAAGGACGGTCCCCCGTTTTTGACCGCATCGGGCCAGCTCATCGCATCCAGCGGGTTGGACGGGTCCGCCCGACTGTTGGAGTCCGACGCGAACCTCTGGGCGTACGCCTGCTGGGAGTCGAGGATGATACCCCAAATCCTGTAGGCCAGCCTGTCGCCCCTCGGGCATTCCATCGCATTGCCCATCACGTCGGATGGCCTGACCGGTGCAGCACTTGCGCTTCTAACGTAGTCCCGCAGCGCTTCGCCCGACTGTCGCATCCAGCTGGCCACTTTGTCGCCCCCTAGCATCTGCTCCACTGCCGCTGTGGTCAAGTCCGGCACCGAATTTCTCTCCGCGACGGCCAGGCTCTCCAACCGAGCTTGTAGATGTCCGATCGCCTCTTGCTGGGACTGCAGCAACGCACGCAGCTCCTCAGGCGACATCTGGCTGGTGTCCAGCGCCGACGCGTCCGCCCCAGAGCCCGAAGCTCCTTGATCTGGGGCCTTAGACGACGCACTCTTAAACGGGGAGCGGAAGACCTGCATGCTGCTTCACAAAACACAATAAATTTTCAACAAATCTGTACACAAACAGTAGAAGAGGTGAATTGTTGAGTTGTCTTGGTGCTTTGTCCTCTGTGATCAAGGGGAAGTACGAGTCCATGGGGGATTGAATGCATGGTGGCAAACACACACAGAGTGCTTCACGCAAGAGCGATAAGCCAACAAGCACAGTTGGCATAGGGAAACGGAATCACGCCCGAAGCGCCCGAGGCAGGCAGGCCCGGGAGTGCTACAAGGAGTGCAAGATCTGACTGCAGAACTGGTAGCAAAGGGTTACAGGATTGTGTACACGGACGGGTCGTCAAAACGACTGAGCCACAAGGACATGCGTAGGGCCGGGGGCTTTGGCGTATTCGCAGCGGAAGATGAGCAAGGACCGGAGGTGCGCTTCTGCGGCTACGTACCAACACGCCACAGGCAAACAAATAACGGAGCGGAGCTTTGGGCAGCCCTGGAAGCCCTACAGGGGTTCTGGGTGCCAAAACTGGCAATCCTCACCGACTCACAGTACCTGCAGCTGGGAGCGAATGGCAGGGCCCAGCACTGGAAGTCAAAGGGATGGACAACCACGTCTGGTAAGCTGCAGGTCCACGTCCCCGTCTGGGAAATGCTCCTCCAGGAAATGGTGACGCCAGGAAGAGAAGTCAGGTGGGAGCATGTCCCAGCTCATGTCAACGTACAGGGGAATGAGGTGGCGAATGGATTGGCGATGGAAGGCATGTGTTCCAGCCCGTTGTGGTCTCAACATGTTGCACCACACTCATCATCAGGGTCGGATTCTACGGTAGGCTTGAGGGGAGGGTCGGGATCAGATTTAGAGGACACCAAGGCACTCTGGTCATCCTTGGGTATGGTACCCATGGATAGTGATGAGCTGACAGGGGAAGCATCCGGGGAACCAGCGCCACGTGGAATGGGACCATACACCTCAAGCAGTTCAGAAAGCGAGGACATAAGGACAGGACACACACACCAGGGAGGATTGTTGAATGAAATGTCTGCAGCGGACACACTGTCCTTCAGCACAGAAGTGAGCGACACCAGGCGGCAGCGCAAGAAGCGAAAGCTCAGGAAAAGCAGGAACCCAGGACAGGGTCGATAATGACAGAACCTGTAGCCCCTGCATTCTGGTGCGGATATCTCACAGGTTTCAAGCTCAACAATGCATGCATGTCTGAAATCTGCGTTCTGACGCAGAGCTTTTCGTCACAAGAGCCGCGTCTTGTCGCGGCGAGCAGCAGCACACAGAAGCGACCACAAAGCGGCTGAACCCCGCGTCCTGTCGCGGGAGAGCATCCGGGCGTAATGCCGCCGGGAAGGACATGGCAGGAGAAGGGACCACGTCAGCAACGGCATGGCCCTTACACACACATCCAACCAGCCCCAACGAAGGTCAAGCCTCAGATAGAACGCCACCGTTTCAAGGTGCAAGCATTGAGCCAGCTAGACGCCATCGCGAATGAAGGACTGCGAGCAGTCGAAGCAGAGCTGACCACAATGGCCTGGGCCCGCAATCAGCAGATCTGGCTCTGACTGGACCAACCACACAACACTAGGATGCACTGTGAGATTGTGGACAATCATGGGGAACCATTGCTGATGAGCAATCAGGAGCTCTACTCGGTGATGGTCCAGATCAACTGGACCCTAAAGACTCAGGCTCTGGCGAACATGTAGGTCCAGTGGCGACCCAAAAGTGCAGGCAAGTGGCACCCGTTCCAGTGGGAGGCGATCCTCCACTGTCCGACGGCAGAGGGACACAGAGCGGTGCCCTCCTCTGTGAGCAGAACTGGAGACTGCATGCATGTGTGGCTGGCGGGCCGAGCGGACCTCTTGAGGCTGTTCCAGAGAACATTTTCAGGCAGGCGGACCCGGTACCCGGGGACGCTGTGCGGTTCCTCTACACGCTGCTGAGCACACCCCCATGCGAAAGGAGATACGCATGACAGGGGATGACACGCAGGGGGGAGTAGGACAAATTGGAGCAAGTGATGCAGATAACCAATCGTCATAGCCCAGTGGATTAACCGCACCTCTTCTGTCCTGTAGAGGATGGTTCGAACCCTGGGGGGGATAGAGATACACCGAACGTTCCAAAAACCCCTTTTATGCGAGAGAGAGAGAGAGAGAGAGAGGGACGCAGTGGGAAAGGAATGGAGAGGAGAGAGAGAGAGAGTGGGGCGCAGGAGAGAGAGAGCAGGAGAGAATGAGAGGGAGAGAGTGGGAGAGAGACCCACAGGGCAAGAGTCGGGGGCTAACCGGCACAAAGGGAGGGTGGTGGGTTCGAGCTGACCAGGGTGTATGGGACGCCAAGGCAGCACGGAGTAGTTAATGGTGAAATAACAGGGCGCCAGCCGTCTTGGTGAGGGTAGGTCATACCAAACCCATACCCAAAGTCGGCCCTGTCACTGACCCATGACCTGCTATGTGTACTCTCAATGGACACTTGGTGGAACTTCGGTCACGAGTTAAAAAAAAAAAAAAATAACAGGGCGCCATTGCGCCCCTGGAGCACAGGCGCGACACGTCGTTACGTGTTGGAAAGCCGAAGCATGGCAAGGGCCGCGAGAATGCGGCCCATGTGAGGGCGTTGGATGCGAGTGGGCATGAAAATGTGGGCGGCTTGTGCACGCATGGTGTGGTGCTGAAAAGGTAAGCGCCACACACAGTACAGCAATGATCTGTTGAGGTGTCCGGCAGCCGGAGCTTTTGTTGAAATGTGGAGACGCCTTTGCGCCACCAAAGTCGCCTTTGCGCCCCCGAGGTTCGGGTACGACACGTCCTCACGTGCCAGAGAGCAAGTGCTTGACAGGGGCACGACCTGCAGGGCAAGGGTTAGAGACTAACCGGCACTGTGGGAGGGTGGTGGGTGCGAGCTGACCTCAGTGTCCAGAGGACCAAAGCTAAAGCACAGTCAGCAACCACCTGGTGTGGTACAGAACTGGTCTGCGCTGCAGTGCAGCAAGAAAAACACTGAACAATGTGGTTATGACCATGCGCCTGTGACACGGGGGCGTATGCGAGCCCAGTTTCCGTTGCCTCATGGCCCCTTGCCCCGAAGCCCATTTTGATAGTTTCACGAGTTTGGTGACTAGGCGCAACAATGGTGATATGCAACAATTCTCTCACATCCCTGAAGGAACATGCCCAAAGAGACCCCCCCCCCCCCCCGAAAACCTAGAGGGCCCAAATTTCAACCACCACAAAGCGAGGGTGCAGGCCGTGGGCTGGTTCCCCTTGGGGACCAGGAAACAGGGGAGCAGACCTTTTTTGTGCCCCTACCCCCCCCCCCCCCCAACAGAAATGGGGCCAGACTGAAAGCAGGCCCGGCACCCCCCCAGCATGCCCTCGCACCCACACTGCAGGCGGACACATGGTCATCGAAGTCCCACCCCTCGCGGAAAGGGGGCGCTGAACGACGAGAATGTTGGGATCTGGGACCCGCATGGTAACCCAACAGGTGGTCCTCCTCTCCCAAACAAGTGAGCACCACGATGCCTTTCTTGTGATCAAGTGACTACCACCCCCCCTCCATATCCATGGATGTTTCTTCCTTTTTTTTTCCGGGGGGGGGGGGGGGGGGGGGGGGGGGTTGGGTTGGGTCTCGGCTTGCGCCAAAGGTGGTGACCCACGGCCAGCGTGCCTGTACCTCACCGGCTCGACTGAGCACCCTCCTCCGGTTGTCTGGTCTCCCAACCGTCCCAACCGTCCAGACTGCTGATGACCCCCGAAACCCCACCAAGGCGCTGGTGGGAGGGAAATGTCGCCGTGCCTGTGTGTCCGCGCGCGCTGGGGTCCTTGGGGGGGGGGGGCATTCAAGGCAGGGGCACACCTTTGTCGTTCTCCAGCGGGCCGTGGTTGGCGCGTGTGGGGGGTTGTGTGTGCCCGGTGCTCCAGGCCCCAGCAGCGGGGCATGGGTAACCTACCACGAGGCTGCTGAGGGAGTCTGTGGGTCGGGTGACCGGCAGCTTCCTCCAGCCCACGACTGAACCCCAGAGGGGTGCACGGGGCGTGTGGTCTGAGGTGCTCCTTGGCTGACCCAGAGGGAGACAGGTGGTAGCGCTGCACAGAGTGCCAGACCGGCTGGGAGCGTCCCAGTAGAAGGAAGGTCCTGGGGTGCTGAGCACTTCCCTCCCCAGGAGCACTCAAGGGAGCGGAGCTCCCAGTGAGCCTGCTGCGCCCTCGTCACCTCTGACGAGGCGGGACCCCGAGGGTGACACCGTTCGCCACCCCTCCTGGTAAGGGAAAGGGGGGGGGGGGGGGGGGCAGGGGTCGGCAGGTGGCTGTCTGGCCTCCAGGGGTCGCCCACAACTGCACTGGAGTGCACGGGGCTGTGCTGGCCTAGGCGTCTGTGATGAAGTTGGAGGGGCGCGCACACCTGGAGGTTCCCTAGGCAGGCCGCTCAAGGGATCCCCACAGCCGTCAAGCCTTTACAGCCACCACTTTTCAGGCCCTGAGGGTGCCGACTCCGTGCACCCCTCCCATCGGGGGCGCAGGCTGGGGGGGGAGAGTGGTGGATGAGCCTACCTGTCCGTTCATTGGTTAATGTATGTAGATGGCATGAGGGGGAGTATTAGTGTGCTGGGTGCGCGCCGGGCATCTTTTTTTTACCATTCCCCATCTTTGCCTGTTTTTGCCCCCCCTCACCAAACAATCTGGAGTGCCTTCTCGCCGTGTCTAAGAATCTGGCCCATCCTTTGCACCCAGTTTATGAGATAGCAAGGGTGGTGGTTGGAAGTGGTGGGAGTGACATTTTGTGTTGTTGAATTCTCATACTTCGGCTTATGCAAGGTGCCTTGCAGGAAAGGTTTGCAGTCTAGTGCGGTCTACTTGGGGGACTTCCCTTGGTGAGGATAAACTTGGGGCTAGAGGTAGGATACTTAATACAAAGGTAGCGCGCCGGGCAAGCGCCGGGCAAGCATTCTTCCTCCGCATTCCCATGGCTATAAAAGGTGTCATAGTTCACAACGAGCAACGACGATTGTCAAGTCACTTTAGGTGCTACTGTAGTAATCAATCGAAATAGAGAATAATAACTCCGTCGAGAAGCCTTTCCTCTTTTCCTTTCCCTTATTTTTTAATAATGTAGCCCGGACTGCTGGGATGTTTTCCTTATCTTTTAATGCTGGACATCATCGCAGGATGTATTTTTAATACCCTTGCGCTGTGCTCAGCGATTGCTTAGGCCGCTGCGCACGCTGATCGCTGCTGAAAATTTTAAAAAAAAGTGCATAACAGCCCTACTTACCGTGCAAGTACCAGGAATCGAACCAATGTCTGCCAAGTCGTACCCGAGCGCGATGGCCGCTAGGGTACTCCCTCTCAGCAGGGTGCGCGCAAATCATTTGTATAATCCCTGGGTTTATCCACGCAGGAGCCGTGCCGGCTGCAGCGCCGAACAGCTTTTCTGTAAATCGGATTTCTGTACTTTTTAATTGGCAGAATTTCAATTCCTGTAAATTTTTTTCTGTATTTTTAATGAAAACCGCCGCTGCCAAATTCTTGATCTGTATTTCGATTGATTACTACAGTAACCCGAGTTGAAGCCAATAGTCCCCCCCCCCCCCCGTCCCCCTTGCAAGAGCAATGCCCACGTTCGAGCAATAGTAAGTGTCATTTCCGCAACTTTAGGAGGTGTCTGCACTTGCACATGTTCTGTGAATGAACTGCACTTGCACATGTTCTGTGAATGAACTGCGGTGGTGACACTGCACTCGACCGAGGGCATGAACACACCAGCGACCCACGGCGAGGTGAGGCCCAGCTTCCACCCACCTTGGATGCCCTACAGCCTCTCATCAATGCGCTGCGGGTGCCGGGGACGCTCACAGCGCTCATGCAATTGTATCACGCCCCATGCGTCACAGATGGGACAGACGAGTGGCCCCAGGGCCCGGAGGCCAAGTAGAATGGTGAGGAGTGGCCCGCTCTGCCCACTCCCTCCAGGGCGCTAGCCAGGCGGCCTACGCGGCTGCCATGCAAGCACTGCCGCAGGCGACAAGGTTGCATTGCAACGGCCGCTGCTGCGGCCGCTGATGAAGAAGCAGAGGCCCTGGATGGCCAAGCTGTCAATGTCTACGAGATCAAGGACAAGGATGTGGCCGGGGCGCCCGATAGTGATGATGCAGCCGATGCAACTCGCTATGTGTGGGCTGCTTTACGCGAGGGTGGCGTGTGGGTGGCAGATGTGGGTGGTCATGGCAGCTCAGTGTGGGTGGCAGATGTGGGTGGTCATGGCAGCTCATGCGCGCTTCAAGCTGCTTTTGACTGATGCAATGGCCGCCGGAGGGCACTGATACTACTGTGTTCTGCTGCCGTAGTGCTTGGCGACCCAAGGGGTAGTGCTACAAAGTGAGTGCATTGCCGTGGGGGCAGCATGCCCACAATGATTACAACTCCATGACCCTCTCGGTTTCTAGAGGCCCGAGATGGCTTTTTGGGCCAACGAGCCTTACGACTTGGTGTAGGGACTCACCGGCACCAATGTGGTAGTCACTGGTGGTGCAGCGGCATAGTTCGAAGCTATGGCCGCCGCAAAATACGACACTGCAGGCTCGGCTGGAACTAGGCACATGGCCAGTGGTGCACGCCCAGCTGTGGCTGGGCAAGTGGATAGTGGGGTTTCCTCTCTGCTGCCGTCGCCACATGCAGGCGGCAGCGGGAGTTGCAGCGCTATGGGCAGTGCTGCAAACTCCAAAACAAGGGGGCGGCGGCAGGCCTTCGGACATAGCTCACCCCCACCCACCCCCCTCCCCAGGTGTATTGGGCGATTTTCTCGAATTCACCTTGCCAGATTTCGTTTTCATGCACCCATGCAGGGATGCTGACGCCTCGGGGGCATCACTCGCGCCTGAGGTGACAAGATTGGAGGACCAAGGTGGGTCCCAGCTCGGGGGTCATGGCCTTGGAAGTCACGCCAGCAGAGGGTGGGGGGGGGGGGGGTGAGGGCATGGCTAGGGGGGTGGTGCCGTGCCACCACCGGTGCTGCAAGGGGTTTTGTTGGCAAGCCCAGCCGTGGGGCTCAATGGAGGAGCATGCCACCCGCTGTGGGGGCCATGAGGTCTGACCAATCCCCACCCCCCACCAAGGCAGGGTCAGGGTGGGGGGCTAGGCGTGCCGCGAGTCGCCATGGTGGGATTGGGGGCCATTAGGATTGAGACCCCCCCCCCCATTGGAGATGGAGATGGGGGGCCGGGTGGTCGAGTGGAATACCGTAGAGGAGGGGGGGGATCACAACTTCCTCCTGCCCGTTCACAACAGGGAGAAGCCGCTGGGCGTCGGCCTGTGGCTAGCCCCCAAGGGGGGGCACGAGGGAGCGACTGACCACAACTTCCCCCTACCCTAGGCAGGGTCCAACTGGGTGGAGGGGGACCACAATCACCCCCCCCCTATGCTAGTGTACTCCTTTCATATAGCTAGCCCATGGTTGGCAGCTGCAGAGGAGCCCCGTTCCCTCCCTCCCCAAGTGGGGAGCACATTAGGGCACCACAAAGGGTGCAAGGGTCACCAAGGCCACAGGGAGAGAGCAGGGTGTCACAAACGACATCCCATAGGGTGCAAGAGCTAGCATGGGTGAAGAGGGATGAATGGAGGGCCCCAGACGGGCGCATGGGAGGGCGTCTAGCGAAGTGACTTGAGCCCTTGGCGCGGGACCTTCCCTTGCGCCGTGTGCATTAAGGGGGAGACATACGGAGTTGGCACGCCGGCAACACCGGGTGTGGTCTCTACGCTGACCTCTGTACGCACAGCGTGCAAGACCAAAAATAGTGTGACCGGTTTCCGCAACATTTTTGTAGGATCCCTGATGTGCTCTAGCGGGCTACCCACCGGACTAAAGGCCGCCAGATTGATGGTTTTGAATCCCGCCTTGCGCCAGGTGAATGTGGGGGAAAGAGTATGGTGTTGGCCGGCCAACTAGTACGGCAAGGGCAACTAGGGTTCGCACAAGCGAAACGCTGGTTGTGTGCAGCCATGGCTCGTACCCTGGTGATCGGGTACAATTGAGCTATAGTATTGTCCCTCCCGATGAGCTAGCTTGGCAGTGGCATCGGAGCCTCAAGGGTCACAAGTTCGGGGACTGGAACCCGACTGGCACCAGAGTCCTAGGCTGCACTGGGGGTCTTGTCCGCCATGGTGCCACTAGGAGGACCGCACATGGATCGCACCCTCTGGGAAAAATCCGCGGAACACTCCGGCACCACTGAGCTCCCCTTCAAAAAAGGATGTTTCCACAACTTTTGGAGATGGTGCCCCGGCCACGTTGCGTCGCTGAACTAACCCCTATACGCACAGCGTGCAGGACCTAAATAGACTGACCTATTTCCGCAAGCAAAAAAGCTTGGAAAGCGACAAAAGCTTGTCACCCTTGAGGACCCGCGGGGACTGGCACACACGTGATCCTGCATTTCTTTCCCCCCCCCCCCTTTATTCTCACACATTATAGGTTTGCCATATGGCGTGGCGGTTTGCCTACTGCAATAGAGCCCTCTAGTATACGCATGTGAACTCTGGGTCTTTGCCATGTGCCCCGCGTTGTAGGGTTCCACTGTATCATATGCTAGAGTCGCCCACTTTTCCAAGCAAGGTCTTGAGTACTTTTTGAACTTCTGGAGTCAGTCCAAAAAAAAAATAGGCTGACCTGTTTCCGCAACTTTTGGACTCCACAGGGAGCCTGTACCCCGTACATGGGGCGCCCTCGTGCCGGAGATGTTTGGAGCAACGGCAGGGGTGGCCAATTGCTGCAGGTATGGGCACGAGGGTCACCCGAAGGTGGGGGCGCCCTGTGGCCGTGGATCCCGCCCCGGCATGCGGAAGGTCTGGCAGATAGACCTCGCGGCAACAGCGCGAGGAATGCACGGGTGGCTGAGGCGACCGTGGCTAGAGGACAACGACGACGGCGAGGATGGAGCGGGGGTCAGCAAGCAGCCCCTACGCAAGGCCGCTAAGGTAGCCCAGATGGGGGGTGTTGAGGGGGGAAAGATGCCTGTCCCTCAGGGGCAGCTAGGGGAGGCCTCACCCGCACAACAGAAGCGAGCAAGAAAGGGACGCCCCCCCCCCCCCCGCCCAAAGGACGAGAACCCTAGGCCACCCAGGCCACCCGCTGACACCCTAGCGGCTAGCCGCGCGATGTTACCCGCCCCCCTCCCCCCCGCGCCATCTGCAGGGCATGGGGGGGGGGGCGGCAGTCCAGGCAAACGATCAGAGTGGTCGCGCCAGCGTGCCACAAGGCGGGCAGAGGTCGACGACAGCGCCCAGCGCGGGTGTACAAACGGTGCCCAGCGCTGCAATGCCTGCAAAGAGGGGAGCTGCCAGGGGTTTGTTTGCACTGGGTTTCACCAAGGGAGCGTATCGCCGGGTTGGCAGGACCAGAGCTAGTAGGCACCGCACTAGGGAGGACACACAGCCCTGGGCATGGGACATGGGCGAGCCAGCGAGGAGGAGACATGAGCCTTGGGTGAGGGTATTTCCCTCACGACGTGTACACATGGGGGGAGGCGTAGGGAGGTGGTACAGCAGCCCTGCCCCGTCCTGCCTCTGCGCTAACCCTCGTATGCACGGCGTGCAGGACCTTGATCGGCTACTTTGTTTCCGCAACTTTTGGAACCGTAGTATTTGGTTTTCCTTTTTTTGGTGGTCCATGAAGATCAAGTAATCAAGTTGTTCCTCTAATTTGAGGCTAGGGATGGTATTTTAGGGATATTGATGGTTGTGCGCCACCCACTTTCACCCCTTCTTATCCTTTGGAGGTGGAGATGGGGGAATCACCTGATGGCTAGTGCATTCATTCATGATGGAATGGTCACCACTTGTGTCTTCTCAAGGGCTGCGAGTAATGCCCTGGTGAGAGCAACACCAGGCGTTGTTTCCGCCTAATCACCTCAAAGAGAGGTTGTTAGAGCAAGCGCATGCGCAAGTGCCATATACCCCCTCATTTTGGGGTCATTGGTGCAGCATACCCCAAGGTGTGATATCGGATGTCTAACCTCATTGTGGGAGACAAAATTATCCCCCAATGAATTTTTTGATTTTGATCCCTCCCCCCCCCGGTTACCTAGGTAACACTTGTTTTTAGGGGGGGGGTGAGGGGGTGGGGGGGGGGGTGAAAAGTTGGTTGGCTTATAGCCGTCACTGTGTGTCCATTAATTCGGACCCCGATCTCATTCCACTTTTTTCTTCTACATGGACCCTCCAACCAATGACGAGGGTTCCCCATGCTATCTCCACAGGCCCCACAGGTGAGGATTTCAACTTTTTAGGCCAGCATGGGTTGGCTGAAAAATTATGATTTCGGGGTGATGGGGACCCTTGGGTGGTTTTTGGATGATCATTTGGTGACAATGGGAGTATTTACAAAGCCATGGGTAGCACCAGATAGGCCCTCTGAGTGGTGCTTGGTGGCCTCGAAAGCACCGTTTTGGGCTTGTTTACATCGTGGTGTGCAAAACTTGGTTGGCCTGTAGCTCAATTTGGACCCAGGACTCAGGGTTGGGGGGGGGTATAGTGTATGATTTCCCCTCAACACCACTTGCCTCTCTTTGAGGTGCCTTGCCAAAGGCTTTGGAAGTTTAGTGTTGCTCTTGCAAGGGGGCTTCTCCACATGGAAATCACCAAGACCCGTGGCGTAAAAAGCTTGCACCACACAGTTCTAGATTCTTGCGGAATCTAGGTTGCCCCCACCTGCCAGAGCCCTTGCCAAGACCTCCAACGGCACCTTGCATTGGGCACAGGGAAGTGAAAAGAAAACAAGCCATGGCATGGCCTTGGGCAAGTGGAAATCCTCTGCTTGAATGCCCTCACCAAATGTAGGGTCCAACTGTTAGCCGAAACGCACAAGACCCAGGAGAGCTTGCTAAAATCAAGTTATTAGCACCCTCATGCACTCAAGGACACAGGGTGGGGCAAAGTCCCACAAAGCCGTCCTACCTAGCTCAAGCTTAGAAATGGGGTCAGGGGGGGAGCTGTCTGGGGGTTCTGGTCTGAGCTGCCACCCCTTCCACTAAAGCTTGAAAAGAACCCATCTTCCCCGCCTGTGTACTTGACACCCCCTAACGCTGCCTTCTAGGCTAGACCAAGTTGTCGAACCTGCCCGCTCTGACAGATAAACTAGGACATAAGGGGTCTACGTGCATAGCAGGCAGTAGCCTCTCCCCCCTGCAACACATGCCACCAGGTGAACTACAGTTTGGGAGGGGTCCGACTGCGGTTAGGTCTTCAGGGCTGCCCTCTACCTTTCACGGAGATTAAATGCTGCACATCAAATGAGCAATGGTAGAGTGACAAAGCCCAGGTTTAGTGTGGCAGGTGTACCCAGCAGCACTCCCCTTTGGGGAGATTAAGACATATACATCCCCAACATCAAGAGTGAACCAATGGTAGCAGCCTACCCCCCCCCCCCCTGGCGTCATGCCAACCCCCCCCCCCCCCCTGGATGTCCTCTGTCAACCATCAGCAGGCTGCCCTCCACCCATGAAGGTAGGACAAGTGGACCAACTACCTCCGAGTAACAACAAGTGGTGTTGCGAGCGATGTGGTGGTGGTGGTCCAGAGCTGGGTCGCCTCGGGGGGATGGCCTTGATGACTAGCATGCAAACACAGTAAAATAACGAGACCTGTCTCGGATGCTGAACTGTATTAACACAAACCATGTGTTCTGCCTCCCTTGTGCCGCATCTCTTTTGGGCCAACAGACAAGAACAGGCATTGGCTTTGGTATGGGCTGTGAGGTGGCTGATTTTGGGGCGAGGTGTTCCGGAGGATTTCACGATTGTGCCCTTTTGCTGTCTTACAACACATGCTATCAATGAAGTCTGACTTGGCCAAGGGCCGGCAGGTCTGAGGGCTGGGAGGGAGGGGACACAGTCCACCTTGCGTCAGCGTCCATTGCAGCGGACAACATCATGCATGCGAGGTATGCCCATCGCTTCTACAGATATTTAACAGTCTCCAGTAGCTTCTGCCATGGCGTCTGCATCTCAAAGGTTGCTTCCAGTGGACACCCGGGAAGGTTCCCGGCCCTGGGCAAATTGGGTGGCTGCCGTCTCTGTCGGTATGTTTGCAGGCGCACTCATTGCAGCCACCACCGCGGCGCCTGCCAGTTCCCTCTACTCTACTGTTGCCCAGCCTGTTGCTTCGACAGCAACCACGACAACGAATCAGGCTGTTTACGGCCGGATGCCCACAGTCTATTCCGGGGCCCGAGTCAACCATGTCGCACCTGCAGCCGTCAGCGCTGGTGCTGGCATCCCTGTGGAAGTTTTGCAGATGAAACAGGCCCCTGTGTCCGGCTTATCCCTGCCTTTGGCTGCCAGTGCGGTTGTTCTGCTTGTGGGCAGCGTGATCTACAACTACTTCAAGCAGCCACAGGTCCGATCTCTTGCAGTCCCAGGACCACTGCAGGCCGTGGTGGTCCCTCAAACCGCCGCCAGAAGCGTGAAGTTGTCGACGGGGCTGGCTGATGCGCGTACCTCGTATGCCATGATGGCTGTGACCTCCGAGAAGAAGGTGAAGGGCATCAAGAGCCCTGTGTTTGCCGAGACGTGCGACCAAACGGGGATCACCTTGTCCCGCTTCATGTTGGAGGTAGCGCGTGCGAACCCCGAGTTGGTTGAGCTGGAGTCTGTGTTTTCTTCCGTACAGACGGCCTGCAAGACCATCTCCAAGCTGGTGAAGCGATCAGCGATTGACGGCATGACCGGATACGCCGGAGGTGGGGGATCCATCAACGTGCAGGGAGAGGAGCAGAAGAAGCTTGACGTGATCACCAACGACGTGTTGAAGCGGGCGTTGAAGTTCACTGGCCGTATGGGAGTGATTGCCTCTGAGGAGGAGGATGCGCCTGTGAACGTGGAAAACAAGCTGGACGAGTCCTACGAGTCGGACGTGTTGGTTGAGGAGGGAGGCAAGTACATCTCGGTGTTCGATCCTCTGGATGGGTCTTCCAACATCGATGCTGGCATTCCCGTGGGCACCATTTTCGGGATCTTTGAGGAGGATGACGACTGCGTGCTGCCCGACGATTTCTTCGAGGAAGGCGCCGACATGTCCGAGGCCATGCAGCAGTGCCTGCGATCCACATTGAAGCCTGGCAACTCCCTGGTGGCTGCCGGGTACGCCTTGTACTCGTCTGCCACGCACTTCGTGTTCACGCTTGGTGATGGTGTGAACGGGTTCACGTTGGACGAGAGCATTGGAGAGTTCATTCTGACACACCCCAACATCAAGGTGCCACCCCGTGGCAAGATCTACTCCATCAATGAGGCCAACCGAGACAACTGGGATGAGCCCACCAAGGCATGGATCGACAGTCTTGCCAAGGGCACCAACCGTGGTGGCAGTGCGTACACCAGCCGGTACATTGGTTCGATGGTTGGTGATGTGCACCGTACGTTGTTGTACGGTGGTGTGTTTGGCTATCCTGCCGACTCCAAGAACGCGAACGGCAAGCTGCGACTGCTTTACGAAGCCGCACCGATGTCGTACCTGATTGAGCAGGCTGGAGGGAAATCCACGACGGGGATGGCCCGCATCATGGATCTTCCACCCAAGGACGTTCACCAGCGTGTGCCGCTGATGATGGGTGGCTCTGATGAGATCGAGGAGTTGGAGGAGTTCTACGAGAAGCTGGCTGACGATGAACTGAAGGCCTCGCAGGCGGCCCGTAAGACGGTGAAGTTGGCAACGGCGTCTGCTGATGCCACCACCACGGTGGCGATGATGGCCATCAGCTCCGAGAAGAAGGTGAAGGGCATCAAAAGCCCTGTGTTTGCCGAGACGTGCGACCAAACGGGAATCACCTTGTCCCGCTTCATGTTGGAGGTAGCGCGTGCAAACCCCGAGTTGGTTGAGCTGGAGTCTGTGTTTGCTTCCGTACAGACGGCCTGCAAGACCATCTCCAAGCTGGTGAAGCGATCGGCAATTGACGGCATGACCGGATACGCCGGAGGTGGGGGATCCATCAACGTGCAGGGAGAGGAGCAGAAGAAGCTTGACGTGATCACCAACGACGTGTTGAAGCGGGCGTTGAAGTTCACTGGCCGTATGGGAGTGATTGCCTCTGAGGAGGAGGATGCGCCTGTGAACGTGGAAAACAAGCTGGACGAGTCCTACGAGTCGGACGTGTTGGTTGAGGAGGGAGGCAAGTACATCTCGGTGTTCGATCCTCTGGATGGGTCTTCCAACATCGATGCTGGCATTCCCGTGGGCACCATTTTCGGGATCTTTGAGGAGGATGACGACTGCGTGCTGCCCGACGATTTCTTCGAGGAAGGCGCCGACATGTCCGAGGCCATGCAGCAGTGCCTGCGATCCACATTGAAGCCTGGCAACTCCCTGGTGGCTGCCGGGTACGCCTTGTACTCGTCTGCCACGCACTTCGTGTTCACGCTTGGTGATGGTGTGAACGGGTTCACGTTGGACGAGAGCATTGGAGAGTTCATTCTGACACACCCCAACATCAAGGTGCCACCCCGTGGCAAGATCTACTCCATCAATGAGGCCAACCGAGACAACTGGGATGAGCCCACCAAGGCATGGATCGACAGTCTTGCCAAGGGCACCAACCGTGGTGGCAGCGCGTACACCAGCCGGTACATTGGTTCGATGGTTGGTGATGTGCACCGTACGTTGTTGTACGGTGGTGTGTTCGGCTATCCTGCCGACTCCAAGAACGCGAACGGCAAGCTGCGACTGCTTTACGAAGCCGCACCGATGTCGTACCTGATTGAGCAGGCTGGAGGGAAATCCACGACGGGGATGGCCCGCATCATGGATCTTCCACCCAAGGACGTTCACCAGCGTGTGCCGCTGATGATGGGTGGCTCTGATGAGATTGAGGAGTTGGAGGAGTTCTACGAGAAGCTGGCTGACGATGAACTGAAGGCCTCGCAGGCGGCCCGTAAGACGGTGAAGTTGGCAACGGCGTCTGCTGATGCCACCACCACGGTGGCGATGATGGCCATCAGCTCCGAGAAGAAGGTGAAGGGCATCAAGAGCCCTGTGTTTGCCGAGACGTGCGACCAAACGGGGATCACCTTGTCCCGCTTCATGTTGGAGGTAGCGCGTGCGAACCCCGAGTTGGTTGAGCTGGAGTCCGTGTTTGCTTCCGTACAGACGGCCTGCAAGACCATCTCCAAGCTGGTGAAGCGATCGGCGATTGACGGCATGACCGGATACGCCGGAGGTGGGGGATCCATCAACGTGCAGGGAGAGGAGCAGAAGAAGCTTGACGTGATCACCAACGACGTGTTGAAGCGGGCGTTGAAGTTCACTGGCCGTATGGGAGTGATTGCCTCTGAGGAGGAGGATGCGCCTGTGAACGTGGAAAACAAGCTGGACGAGTCCTACGAGTCGGACGTGTTGGTTGAGGAGGGAGGCAAGTACATCTCGGTGTTCGATCCTCTGGATGGGTCTTCCAACATCGATGCTGGCATTCCCGTGGGCACCATTTTCGGAATCTACGATGACTCGGATGACGACTGCGTGCTGCCCGACGATTTCTTCGAGGAAGGCGCCGACATGTCCGAGGCCATGCAGCAGTGCCTGCGATCCACATTGAAGCCTGGCAACTCCCTGGTGGCTGCCGGGTACGCCTTGTACTCGTCTGCCACGCACTTCGTGTTCACGCTTGGTGATGGTGTGAACGGGTTCACGTTGGACGAGAGCATTGGAGAGTTCATTCTGACACACCCCAACATCAAGGTGCCACCCCGTGGCAAGATCTACTCCATCAATGAGGCCAACCGAGACAACTGGGATGAGCCCACCAAGGCATGGATCGACAGTCTTGCCAAGGGCACCAACCGTGGTGGCAGTGCGTACACCAGCCGGTACATTGGTTCGATGGTTGGTGATGTGCACCGTACGTTGTTGTACGGTGGTGTGTTCGGCTATCCTGCCGACTCCAAGAACGCGAACGGCAAGCTGCGACTGCTTTACGAAGCCGCACCGATGTCGTACCTGATTGAGCAGGCTGGAGGGAAATCCACGACGGGGATGGCCCGCATCATGGATCTTCCACCCAAGGACGTTCACCAGCGTGTGCCGCTGATGATGGGTGGCTCTGATGAGATTGAGGAGTTGGAGGAGTTCTACGAGAAGCTGGCTGACGATGAACTGAAGGCCTCGCAGGCGGCCCGTAAGACGGTGAAGTTGGCAACGGCGTCTGCTGATGCCACCACCACGGTGGCGATGATGGCCATCAGCTCCGAGAAGAAGGTGAAGGGCATCAAGAGCCCTGTGTTTGCCGAGACGTGCGACCAAACGGGGATCACCTTGTCCCGCTTCATGTTGGAGGTAGCGCGTGCGAACCCCGAGTTGGTTGAGCTGGAGTCCGTGTTTGCTTCCGTACAGACGGCCTGCAAGACCATCTCCAAGCTGGTGAAGCGATCGGCGATTGACGGCATGACCGGATACGCCGGAGGTGGGGGATCCATCAACGTGCAGGGAGAGGAGCAGAAGAAGCTTGACGTGATCACCAACGACGTGTTGAAGCGGGCGTTGAAGTTCACTGGCCGTATGGGAGTGATTGCCTCTGAGGAGGAGGATGCGCCTGTGAACGTGGAAAACAAGCTGGACGAGTCCTACGATTCGGACGTGTTGGTTGAGGAGGGAGGCAAGTACATCTCGGTGTTCGATCCTCTGGATGGGTCTTCCAACATCGATGCTGGCATTCCCGTGGGCACCATTTTCGGAATCTACGATGACTCGGATGACGACTGCGTGCTGCCCGACGATTTCTTCGAGGAAGGCGCCGACATGTCCGAGGCCATGCAGCAGTGCCTGCGATCCACATTGAAGCCTGGCAACTCCCTGGTGGCTGCCGGGTACGCCTTGTACTCGTCTGCCACGCACTTCGTGTTCACGCTTGGTGATGGTGTGAACGGGTTCACGTTGGACGAGAGCATTGGAGAGTTCATTCTGACACACCCCAACATCAAGGTGCCACCCCGTGGCAAGATCTACTCCATCAATGAGGCCAACCGAGACAACTGG
This sequence comes from Eutreptiella sp. 'Long Island Sound 2002', assembly GCA_964036045.1. Lineage (NCBI taxonomy): Eukaryota > Euglenozoa > Euglenophyceae > Eutreptiales > Eutreptiaceae > Eutreptiella > Eutreptiella sp. 'Long Island Sound 2002'. The sequence goes on along the minus strand of OZ038387.1, from coordinate 22,632,089 downwards.
GATGAGCCCACCAAGGCATGGATCGACAGTCTTGCCAAGGGCACCAACCGTGGTGGCAGCGCGTACACCAGCCGGTACATTGGTTCGATGGTTGGTGATGTGCACCGTACGTTGTTGTACGGTGGTGTGTTCGGCTATCCTGCCGACTCCAAGAACGCGAACGGCAAGCTGCGACTGCTTTACGAAGCCGCACCGATGTCGTACCTGATTGAGCAGGCTGGAGGGAAATCCACGACGGGGATGGCCCGCATCATGGATCTTCCACCCAAGGACGTTCACCAGCGTGTGCCGCTGATGATGGGTGGCTCTGATGAGATTGAGGAGTTGGAGGAGTTCTACGAGAAGCTGGCTGACGATGAACTGAAGGCCTCGCAGGCGGCCCGTAAGACGGTGAAGTTGGCAACGGCGTCTGCTGATGCCACCACCACGGTGGCGATGATGGCCATCAGCTCCGAGAAGAAGGTGAAGGGCATCAAGAGCCCTGTGTTTGCCGAGACGTGCGACCAAACGGGGATCACCTTGTCCCGCTTCATGTTGGAGGTAGCGCGTGCGAACCCCGAGTTGGTTGAGCTGGAGTCCGTGTTTGCTTCCGTACAGACGGCCTGCAAGACCATCTCCAAGCTGGTGAAGCGATCGGCGATTGACGGCATGACCGGATACGCCGGAGGTGGGGGATCCATCAACGTGCAGGGAGAGGAGCAGAAGAAGCTTGACGTGATCACCAACGACGTGTTGAAGCGGGCGTTGAAGTTCACTGGCCGTATGGGAGTGATTGCCTCTGAGGAGGAGGATGCGCCTGTGAACGTGGAAAACAAGCTGGACGAGTCCTACGAGTCGGACGTGTTGGTTGAGGAGGGAGGCAAGTACATCTCGGTGTTCGATCCTCTGGATGGGTCTTCCAACATCGATGCTGGCATTCCCGTGGGCACCATTTTCGGAATCTACGATGACTCGGATGACGACTGCGTGCTGCCCGACGATTTCTTCGAGGAAGGCGCCGACATGTCCGAGGCCATGCAGCAGTGCCTGCGATCCACATTGAAGCCTGGCAACTCCCTGGTGGCTGCCGGGTACGCCTTGTACTCGTCTGCCACGCACTTCGTGTTCACGCTTGGTGATGGTGTGAACGGGTTCACGTTGGACGAGAGCATTGGAGAGTTCATTCTGACACACCCCAACATCAAGGTGCCACCCCGTGGCAAGATCTACTCCATCAATGAGGCCAACCGAGACAACTGGGATGAGCCCACCAAGGCATGGATCGACAGTCTTGCCAAGGGCACCAACCGTGGTGGCAGCGCGTACACCAGCCGGTACATTGGTTCGATGGTTGGTGATGTGCACCGTACGTTGTTGTACGGTGGTGTGTTCGGCTATCCTGCCGACTCCAAGAACGCGAACGGCAAGCTGCGACTGCTTTACGAAGCCGCACCGATGTCGTACCTGATTGAGCAGGCTGGAGGGAAGTCCACGACGGGGATGGCCCGCATCATGGATCTTCCACCCAAGGATGTTCACCAGCGTGTGCCGCTGATGATGGGTGGCTCTGATGAGATTGAGGAGTTGGAGGAGTTCTACGAGAAGCTGGCTGACGTTGAATTGAAGCAGTCTCAATCGGCACGCCTGACTATCTAAGTGTGGGATACTGAAATGCCTTCTTTGCCTGTTCGCCCCCTTTTTGCTGGCACTACTAATATCCCAAGCATTTGACCCCTTGTTGGTTGCTCATTATTTTTATACTCCGTATATATCCTGCACACGCGCTTTCATCTGGGGTGCACACCCTGGTTGTATCCGGGCGCATCGGTACGGTGTTGGGACGCATTCTGCTTCTTTCTATAACTCACATTCATGTGTTCTGCATTAAAAGGCCACGCACAGCATGGTGGCCTGGGAAGTTTCAGCTCTGCCAGATGGTGCATTTGATTGCATCCGGGCCCTGGTCACTGGCGCCACTTCCAGTCCTGCCCCACAAACGTGGTTGTGTGGATTCCTGACCTTTCATCATTGGTGGTGCATCGTGAGCCTTGTGGGGAGAGCACCCGAGTGCAGGGCGGGGATGAAACTTCTTTTTCCTTGAATTTATTTTCATCTGCATCTGTAAAATTGATGGGGTGAAGCAAAGCGACCCATTAGGAGGCTCTTCTGGTGCCCTCGATTTACTTTCATATAACGAAAACCGGCGACTGTCTGTTTGGATTTACTCAATGCCCTACACCCACCAGCAAGCATCAATGTACACTCACCTTTTTTTTTCCTCATCTGCAAGCCCTTTTTTTTCTTCAGTGTGGCTGCAAACTGGACGTCTTTTCTTTAATTTTCACACCATGCCATGTGTGTTTCTTTTATCTTGTCATTTTTCCTCTGTCGTGCTGTTTTTGTGCTCTGTCTAGCCCTCATGAAGTCCCAGCTTAGGAACTGTAGTGGTTGCTTGGGAGAGTGCTTTTGTACCGCATGTACCACATAGTATGTAACCTCGTTGCACACGGCACACTGCGCACTGTATACTGCATTTTCTCAGCATTGCACACCACGCACACTACCAGAAGCATTGCACACTGCAAAATATACTGCCACTGCACATTACATTCTGAGCTCTACAAACCGTGCCCCCTGACCACTCCACACTCTGCACTCTGCAGTCTGCGCATCGTGCTGCTCCATGCGTTGCACACTGGGCACTGTGCAAACAAATTGCTCTCGGCATGTGGCCAACGGCGTAAGCTGAATCAAGGAGGCTGTGAGGTAGACGGACAACAATGTTGGTCCCCCCACTGTTACCGTGCCACCCCCTTAAAGGGGGGAGCGTTAGCGCACCGGGCATCTTTTTTTTTACTATTCCCACTCGTGCCTGTTTTTGCCCCCACCTCACAAAACAATTGGAGTACCTTCTCGCCGTGTCTAAGAATTTGGCCCATCCTTTGCACCCAGTTTATGACGATGGCAATGGTGGTGGTTGGAAGTGGTGGGACTGACATTTTGTGTTGTTGAATTCTCATATTTCGGCTTATGCAAGGTGCCTTGCAGGGAAGGTTTGCGGTCTAGTGCGGTCTACTTGGGGGACCTACCAAGGTGAGCATAAACCTGGGGCTAGAGATAGGATACTCAATACAAAGGTAGCGCGCCAGGCGCGCGCCGGGCAAACATTCCCCCAAGCCTTGAGGTCATATGCAAAAACACGGGTCTGAGCATAACTTAGTATTGTACAAGAGGTATGAGGTTTAAAAGACAGAATCAAAGTGTGACAGAACCCCTTGCATGCACAGGCCACCGCCATCAAGTAGCTGTTAATCCAGGTACGAGAATCTTCGAGGGTATCCCATCAGCTTTTCAAGGAGCAAGTAGCACGCTTGTCCCTGCTTCTACGTTCAGGATGGATCCAAATGTTTGTCGGTGTAACCGTTCCCACACGTGACCTGTTATCCCGATCTTGCATGCAGACGGGTTCCGAGCCTGGAATTGCCCTGGACCCCACCATCCTTGTAATTGCAGTTGCATGTGGCGCACCTGCTACTGCTGCATTTGCACGATGTGTTGAGATACCATGTGAGCACCACCACCTCGTCCAAACCCATGTGGCCACCACCAAGAGAGGAGTCTGGAAAGAAATATGCTCTCAACAATTGAACCATCTCCGTCATGTAGCCCACCGGATTAAACCGTACCTGGGATTCGGCGTACCTATCGGCTCGGCGTACTTGTCGGCTCGGCGTACTTTCCCAATTGGCTGGCCGAAAGTACGGTTTAATCCGTCAGCCCCCCCTTGTTTTGGCCGAAAAAAGTTGCCGGAAGTCCGGCCGGACCTTCGGCCGGCCGAAAGTACGGCCGTACCTTCGGCCGGCCCAGTCGGCCGGCCGAAGGTACGGTTTAATCCGTCACCCCCCCTTGTTGTCATACCCCCATATACTAACACCCCCCCCCCCCCGGTATATTAATAACAAGACGCCTGCGGTGGCCACAGACCGCCTTTTGTGTGCCCCGCCTTGTGTGTGCACCGCCTTCTGTGTGTACCGCCTTGCCTGTGGCCCCTTTAATGACATGACTCCTGCGGTGGCCACAGACCGCCTTTGGTGTCTTCCGCCTTGTGTGTGCACCGCCTTCTGTGTGTACCGCCTTGCCTGTGGCCCCTTCAATAACATGACTCCTGCGGTGGCCACAGACCGCCTTGTGTGTGCACCGCCTTCTGTGTGTACCGCCTTGCCTGTGGCCCCTTCAATAACCTGACTCCTGCGGTGGCCACAGACCGCCTTTTGTGTGTTCCGCCTTCTGTGTGTACCGCCTTGCCTGTGGCCCCTTCAATAACATGACTCCTGCGGTGGCCACAGACCGCCTTTTGTGTGTTGCGCCTTCTGTGTGTACCGCCTTGGGGTGACGGATTAAACTGTACCTTCGGCCGGCCGAGTCGGCGGGCCGAAGGTACGGCCGGACTTTCGGCTGGCCGATAAGTACGCCGAGCCGATAGGTCAGCCGAACCCAGGTACGGTTAAATCCGGCGGGCCCCGTCATGAAATTCGGTACAAACCCAAGAGACAGAGAACGCCAGAGTCGCTGTCACTGCCCAAGCGACCAAGGGTGGTGGTCATTGTGGAAGTACCTGATGACATGTGACACGTGGAGGTACCATTGGAGGACTTCCCGGATGCCATCTCCTTACTTGGATCGTAACTAACACCATGGGAGGGTCCATTTTGATGGGGCAATAGGGGTAGCACAAGGCGTAGGATTCGTTCCTCCCACCATCCTACCGCACCTCAAGAGGGTAAAGGGCAGGTACACCCAACATGAAACCAACGCTGAGGCCTGTCACTGGCCTGTGAAGTATGATGTGCACACCCAGCAAACGATTGGTGGAATTTTGGTCTGGAGTGAAAACAAAAAAGGTTATACAGCCTAGATCAGCAAGAAAAACAAGATTGTTGCACCCAAAACAGCCTGCTGGTAAGGGCACCCGTACGAAGGGTGCTGCCTCTGCGCCAGGGGCTCCTACATCCCCAAGCAAAAAGTGGGCACCAATAGGGCCCTAGGCTGAAGGCTAAGAGGCCTAGCCTGCGGCACGTGCTCCCGAGACCTAGTTTGTTGACGGGGACTCTGACCCCCTTGGGGCCACTTAGCTTGAGTAGCCGTTTTCTGTCTCCATTATGCTGTAGTGTACATACCTATACTGTTGTGCATCACACTGCCGAAAAATGAAACAAAAAGATGAACAATTACCATCATATAACCAAGTTTGAGACAAAAAAGGGCCGTTTGAGGCAACAAAAACCCTGCTTCAGGCTGTTTGAGGCAATGAAAACCATGCTTCAGGCCTGTTACCCTGCACTGCAAGAGATACAAAAAGGGGCCACATTTCTCAGCAACCGTTTCAGCCACAACCCGAGCATGAGAGTGTGACAGTGTGTGCCACTGCAAAAAAGGGAATCTACGCACAAGTAGCATGGTGTCCTATTGCACAAGCAGGGCCACCCTTGTAAGAGCCCCACATGCGCGAATCCCGTGGGTCACGGGGGATGAATTAGGTACCCCTAGAGCCTCGCTGACACAACCGCCTGTTCGAAAAAGAGGTGGATGTTCAGTGCAGGGCAGGGGGAAGCAGGCGGCTTCTATGGCGCCCAAAAACATATGAGGGGCAACCACGTTCAGTTGAAGTTTCTGCTTTATAGCAAGGGCCACTGGAAAAAAATTGGCAAAAATTATTTTTCGTAACCCCCCCCCCCCCCCTCCCCCCTCCAGGGGTCTCCCCAGGCACCAGCCGGGCGCACTTCCCACCGGGGGGACGTGGACGTGGACCGAGGCCCACATCGGAGACCCCTCCCAGCGAGCTCAGGGCATAGGAGGGTACAAATACATGCCAACTATGGGGTGTGGCTCAGCGCACAACGCCGTGGGCATCGGGACACACAGCCACCGACCCATAGGAGACGCCGGGGCGGCACCTACCCGGGGGGCCCCACAGCACGTCATAGAGGAGACACACTGAGAGCAGGACGGAAAGCGCGGTGAGACACACCGGCAGAAGTAGCAGAGGTACAGGTACGCATGTTGAAAGGCGCACACAACCGGTTGTCATGGGTCATCCTGGACTTCCCTACATCTGTACTTACTGTAGCATACGCGTTCGAGGTACCTCCTTCCCTCTCTTTTTCGCGTCAGAGGTGCACTTCGACCCTTGGGGGCTCCACGCCCGCCATGCGGCGACTCTCCCTCGTGGGGGCCCGATCGGCGTGTGAAAGGGAGCGCCCTTGTCACAGCGTTGGTCACCCTGATGCAGCCGGCCTGATTTGGTTCTTCCAGACTCCTCTTCAGCTTTGGTGTCATGTCCGAATCCCCAGACCCGCCAACAAAGCCCCATCCTCCCACTGGCAAACACAAAAGGTCAGAGAGCGGGTGGGCCACCCGCAAAGCACGGGAACGCTCGGCGTCAAGCAGAATATGATGAAGGCAAACAGGCCCTGGTGAGCCCCAGCTATACGTTGGGTGTGATGGATGATCTCTAGCTCCAGGTCCACTTGGCACCCCCAGTGCCGGAAAAGTATGCTGCGACATCATTTGAGCGATTCAGGGGGTGGCTGGTCCGGTGCCTCCGGACCAAGTGGCCGGCAGCAGTAGTCGTCCGTGTCGACCGCGATAAACCGCCAGTACACCACTGGGCATCCGATCTATGGAGACTTCAGCTTGGAGGCACGAGAGCCCCGGACCCTTTCTTAAGCGTCACCTCCTCCATCTTCGCCACCAGAAAGCAAAGGTTCATCTTGAGAGGCAAAACTCGCGTCATTCGCGAGGTCAGTGAACAGCTTTTTCCGGGCACAGCGGCACAGGCACCGCCGGCAAACCCTGCTCAAGCGCGTCAGGCTCCGCGGTGACGTAGACCGTCCCGGAAAACTACACCGGCCACTGACCTCCCGCATTTCTGTCCGTGTTCAGCGTCCGGGGACTCCGCCTACTGCTAAACAGCCCTTGTCGATGACCAGCCGGGTGGCACACCTTTGCTGCGCGCCGGTGTCTGCATGTGCCTGACACCGCTGGGGGCTGAACCTTCCTCTTCGCATCCCCGCCTTGCGCGGTGGCCAGACTGCGGACAGCGGTCACGACGATAGAGGGGGGGGAACGCCGCTAGTGGGGTCATCTGCCGTGTCTCCCAACATTGGTATTGTCTAACCACCTGCCCTACTGCCTGCGGCGCAGTATCGCCGTGATAGCCTTGTCTCTGTTCTCAGTCCAACATGCCTCCTTTGCCTGCATCTCTCACTGACCTCCCTGGCCGGTTCTTACGCCTGTTGGAGTGCAGCACTGAGCCGCGTCTGCAATCGCTACTTTGTGACTACTGGACAGATGTCCCTCTGCCTGCACTACATGAAGCTATCAGAGCACTCAGCGACACCACGGGGGCGGCGCCCAGTCATCTCTGTGACACTTGGCGCTGGCTCACACTGGAGGGGGAGCTCTATGCTATGAGCGACCTACAAGTCATGCTTACTACCAATGGCTTTTTGCTGTCGGTCACTGCCGATGTGAAGACTCCCACGGGGGTACAGATCATTGCCCACTACCCGGTGGCCATAGCCCAGTCTCTTCCACTTTTGGCTTTCGCGCAGACGGCAGATGCTACCTCTAAGGAATCCTTTCTTCCGACGCATTCACGGAAATTCGTTTCGAGCAAGGCTAAGGCAGTTGCTCGGGCTCACTGAGGCGGGTCAGTCACCTGAGTTCCGGGGCACACTACATTCGAAGCTGGTGATAGATCCCATATCGCAGCGGTTACCGCCACAGCTCCGGTCGCCGTGGGCGGAGTGGCACAAGAAGGATGGGGCAGGGCAATGGGCGGTCGTCCTTGACATGCCTACGAGGCCCCTCAACACCTCGCATGTGGCGCCAGACATCCTACATCAGATCTACCCCTACGTTCTGTGGTGGGCAGCCGACCTAGTCGCCACCCCACAACAAAAGTTTCCGGTGGGCTCTCCCGCTAGTGGTAAAGTCCGCAAGATCCTTGCTGAGCAAGCGCCACGAGTGCCTGAGGCGTCTACACTGCTGATTCGTGAAGAGGAAATGGTGGGTCAGGTGATGGATCTTGCATCACCCCCATGGGCACCGGCTTCTATATATTGGCATTGCACCCGGCTTCAGGGTTGAGAGATCCTATGTCCATGTGTTCTCCACATGAGTTACTACGCACTCCTCGTTTGCCTGAGCTATCTTTGGTGGTGTGGACTGCGGCCGGGGAAGTTGATACCCCTGCGGAGCTTGGCGGGTTTTTGGTTGACGATGCCTTCTCCCCTCTTCCAACCAACTGTGTGGCCCGCACCACGAAAGAAGTCCTACATAAGTTGGTGGACAGTGACTCTGTGCCCATTGATCTGTTGTCGCAATTCGAGGCAACGGTCCAGCCAGGGGCTGTTGAAAAGGAGGACGCTCAGCTGCATAAATTGTCCAAACAGCATTGCCGGACGTGCGAAACATTGCAAGCGACAAAGGATGCGCTGCTTTCGGCGCGACAAGATCTAGTGCATCAAAAGAAGTTGCACAACAGTACCACGGAGCGTCTGCAGTCTCGCATTGATGATCTTCAAGTCCGAGTTACCAAGTTGGTACAGACCCTGGATCGCAAACGTGCCACTGCGGAAGGGACGGGGGCTGTTGACACACGCATTCAGCCGGTTGCGAAAACCCTGCTTTCTCTCGCTCGCAACCCCCCCCCCCCCCCCCAGGGCACACAAGTGCCCGACGCTCTGCAGTCGGCTTTGGAGAAACTACGTCCTGCAAACTACCCACGGATTGATAAGCATCATGCAGCGTGGTATCCGTCTCTGCCGGTTCTTTTGACGGCTTGGGTGGCGAGGGGGTCCCTGTCCTTCCAAGATTTGCAGCTCTTCTTTGCGCAATTCGAGTCCACGCTTGATATGCCCCCGCCGAGTACGACTCCGGCGGTAAGCCCCCCCCCCCCCGGAGTCCCCCATTGTAGACCTCACGGGCGTAGACGATCCAGTAATCCCAGCCTTGCCGCCCAAAGCAGGCGAGTCCGCGTTGACAGAGGCGGCAGTTTCTGTGAACCGTGAAACGGGTCACGCCTCCGATGGCGTGCCTCCAGTACTGAATGGATTCCTCACCTGGCTCAATGCGGTGGAAGATAAGAAAGTGGGAGGTCTTGCGCGAGCCTTTCACTTAGCCATGCAACTGGCAGGATGCGATGTGCCCAACTTCCCACATGACTCGCTGCGGCGACAGTGGGAACGCCTTCGAGCTTCTCTGCCCTTGAAGCCCACCGTCACTCAGGCAGTTGCAGACTTCGTCAAAGCCCATCCTCAAGATGACCCCTCCGTCCCGGCTGTCGGCCAAGGCCCGGCGGTACAGGCGCAGAAAACCAATCAGTCCATGGGTGGTCGGGGTTCTGGAGGGTGGGCGCACTCCGACCCAGGGCAGTTCCCTTTGGGATGCAATGTCTAGTGGACTCCTGTCTCTGACCCTCCGTCTCAGCCCATGTGTGCGAGAGTGCTAGCCGGTTTTCTGCGTTCCCATTTTCATGATAACCTTTGCACTGTTTTGGATGAGTATGTTCGAGCAGAAGTTTCTTTCGCTAACCTTGGGGTCCGCGAGGAGGCCCGGGCGCTGGTGGAACAAGGGGGTCACACGAGGTGGTTTGAGAGTGCGGTGGCAGAAGTCCTACCGACAGCCATGGACCCCCTACACGGGTAGGGGGAAAGGCGGGTCCACTCATCGGGCTGCATCGAGCGCGTCCTCCGCACCCACGCCCCGAGGAGGCGGGACGGTGGCAGCGCCTTCCGCCCCCGCCCCCGGGCACACAGACAGTACCGAGGGTGGAGAACGACGCCGTGACAAGCGGTCCCGTTTGGAGACGCAAGAGCGTTTCTGCTCCCCTTCACGAGAGCGCAGTCGTCGGTCCCGGTCTCGGTCCCCGCCGTCGCGGTGGCGCGACATGTCGATTCCTACTGCGGTGATCAATACATGCGCAACCCCGTGACTTCCCCCATGGGGCCCCCCTTTCAGTACGGGGCGACTTATGGGTACCTGCCAGCGCACAGTGGTGCAGCCACCCCCACCCCCACGTACCAGTCACATCCCCCCACATTGGGCCACAGCCTCCTCCCGTCACCGGGAAACGGACAGGCGACGTATCCTAGCCCGGCAAACACTCCACAATCGTGACCTCGAGTACAATAGACCAATTTTTCAAGCCTCAAGAGCCTCCAGGTTCACTAACTAGTGACGGAGTGTGTGTTGCAATTACCCCCTAGAGCGGGAAATCAGCAGTGGGGATATGTGCTAGACCGCCATCAGTTAATAGGACACGTGGCACTCCCCCTCCCCTTGGTCTCGCTGATGCCGGCACCGGGGGCGCTGACAAATGTCACCCTTGTTCGCGTGCGTTTTGACTATACCGGTCTGCGCGCTCAATGGAGTTCACACTGTGTGGTGTATCAACTGTTCGGCCAGGCAGTAGCGAGTCTTCAAGACCGTTTTGCACGGGAGAGGGTCTTCCCCTTGGAGGAAGGGAGTGTGTACTACCTCCCTTCCGAAGTTTTTTCTAGAGCCAAGCTCAGCCTTGCGCCGGTTACCACGGGGTCCCTCACCCTCGTGTTAACAGTCCTTAACCCAGTTACCCTTCGACGTCTCCTACACAAGGTAGGAGGCCCGGTCCACGGGTCTCTACGCAAGTTGCAGACGGCCCTGTCTTCCCTGCAAGCACTAGAGAGTGACCCCCAGCTAGAAACCCCGGTTTCGGTGGCAATGCCGGCTGGATTTGACTTGCTCGCACTGAACACCGCGTGCCCCAAAAAGGCCTAAGCTACTTACACTAGACAACTCTCCACTTCCGGTGAAACGTCTTGATTTTGGCGCACAGGCGTCACCTCCGCTCATTCACTCCATTGAAGGACAGGCGGTCCTCACTTCACTCAACCTTACACTCATGGTTGACGCTCTCTCGACAACATCCGACATCAGTCACTGTGACACTGATTCATGGAGTGCAGAAAGCACTGACAGTGCAAGCCAGCTCAGCTCTCGCACGTGCTCCACCAAAGGCAGTCGTGACTAACTGCTTTGTATCCACTGGCCAGAGTCACCTACCACCCCGGACTCTGGCTGTTTTGAGATGTAGAGGCCTTCTCCCATGTCTGATTGAACGTGCAGCGGCACGGAGCCATAGGCCTGTACGACTACTGTGCCTAGTCACGGTCATGTACGGGACGTCGAGTTCAGCTCAGACGTCAGCACAACCGGGTTGTGATTACTACATGCCCACGCCCACCCCCCCGCCGAGTGACGGCGCAGAACCAATGCCGCCGAGCTTGACTCAATTGTGCAAAGTTTTGAACGTATCCCCCCACATAGACAGTATGGGAGGCAGTGTGGTATAGTGGTTAACATCGTCGACTGTCGTCACATAGATCGCCGGTTCGAACCCGGCCTGTAGCAGTGCTCCCCCCCACCGGCCTCGCCCGACCGGGGACTGGGGCCCCTCCCGTTGCTTTCTATTTTTTCTCACTGGCCTTAACTATTTTTTCCCCACTGAGCTGCTACAGCTCCCCCCCCCTTTTACAATCGTCAATTAGAAAAATGTGCCCAGGCGCCTGCAGCAGTGCGCCCCGCCACCGCCCACGCCCGATGGGAGGCTGCCACCCCACCCGTTGCTTGCCTTTGCCCGAGCTGCCGCTCCGCTTGATCCGCTTCTGGCAGCCCGGGGAGCGGGATCCGAACCTGGGACCAGCGAAGCTGGAGTCCAGGGTGCTTCCACTGAAGCACGGGGCACCTCACCCGCGATGGGATACCCCATACACACAGCCACATGGCACACAAGCGATTGCCACACCCCTTGATTTTTCTGGTAATGTACATAGATAGTGGAGCACCCCAACCAAGAAGGGGACACATGGAGCCTGTGTGATTGAACTGAACTGCACATGCATGCACTGACGTGAAGAACTTATGGTTGTACGACAGGCGGTGGTGGACGTCTGTACGTTTCAGCAAACCACCTTTATGGCCAAAGGCAGTCGTGACTAACTGCTTTGTATCCACTGGCACTGTGGTTTCCACGCCAGTTTACTGCCCTCACACCCTCCTCTCCTCCTATTGTATGTTTCACCCTGCACTTTTTGAAACTAAACAGCAACTGACGGGGACAGGCCGAGTGAGTGCCATGCTATGCAGCCCAGTCAGTTCGCAAGTAGTACAATGAATGCAGTCCACACCTTATGGACGACTGCTTTTTATTGATCCTGGTTGTTCTTTAGAGCCGGCAGAAAGGACAAGCACTCAAGTGACCTGCAGAGCTAACCGCAAGAAACGCCTCACTGTACTTTACATAGTGGAGCACCCCAACCAAGAAGGGGACACGTGCATTGATTGGACTTCGCAGTACTGCTGGACTAATGGCTGGAATTGTCTATGGCGGGGACATTCAGTCTATGGGAACCGACCATTGATCCCCCTCACACTGAATGTGGAACACACAGTCAAAACTAAAGTGCTGGCTTTGAGGCAGTTGCTGCAATGGTCCGAATACCCGGCAGTGGTTCTTTTGCAGGATACAGGGATATTGCCCCCCCGTTTCGTGTTTCACTGTCTGTATTGGCATACTTTCACGGTGGTCTCCTCTTCTTCCGCTGGTGTTGCCATCCTAGTTCGCCGGGATTCCCAGCTACACATCGGAGACTTCGTACACCATCCAGAAGGCAGGGCCATAGTGTTAGAGCTTGTTTACAAGGGCACACCGGTACAGGTTGTCAATTTGTATATGTCCGCCAAAGGCACGGCTAAGGAATATCATCCCTTACTGCAGTGGTTGCGCGCTCATGTCGCGCCCGACTCACAGCTAGTTCTCATGGGAGGAGACTTCCAGTGCAACCCAGGGTGGTCGGCGGACTGTGTGTCCGTCAACACCGAGATTGCCCCGGTGTTGTGTGAGGTCGCTGCCGATATGACTCTGCTTCTGTTCACCCATGGCATGTTTGGGCCCACGTGGGTCAGTGCGCGGGGCTTCGTAGGTGCATTGGACTTTTTCCTTAGCCGCCGTTTCTCTCTGGAGATTGGCACTGTTCGTGTTGAAAATGAATCTGTCTTCCCGTCGGACCACTACCCGGTCCGACTTTGCCTACACACTCTTCCAGCTTTAGTACCGCCCAGAAACCCCGCCTCCAGAGCACGGTTTAACCTGGGTACCAGTGTGTGCCAGTGGCAACAGGAGACTTTTGCAGATAGTTGCACTGGCCTCCGTTCACTCCCTCTGGCTGCCACGCCGGAGGCGTATCGACATTTCGTGAGTGTCCTGACCACAGCAGCGGAGGCAGTTTTTGGACCACCGAGTACCCCGGATACTTGTAATAGGCACAACCCGGCCATGAGAGTGTGACAGTGTGTGACACTGCAAAAAAGGGAATCTACGCACAAGTAGCATGGTGTCCTATTGCACCCTTGTAAGAGCCCCACATGCGCGAATCCCCTGGGTCACGGGGGGATGAATTAGGTACCCTCAGAGCCTTGCTGACACAACCGCCTGTTCGAAAAAGAGGTGGATGTTCAGTGCAGGGCAGGGGGAAGCAGGCGGCTTCTATGGCGCCCAAAAAAATATGAGGGGCAACCACGTTCAGTTGAACGCCCCTGCTTTATAGCAGGGGCCACCGGAAAAAAATTCTATTGCCTTCGGCAAGTCCACCTCGCAAAGAATCTACGTCGGGCAACACACACCCAAAATAGGGTGGAAACTACATAAATACGGCCCAAAACATGCTTTACATAGCTTGGATGGTCATTTTAGGTGATCACAATATCAAAAAAACAAGTTTCGAAAACTTCAATTTTTGAGATGCCTAGGGTGAAAAACTGCATAAGCAGGTTGTGTACCAATCCCTTGGGAGCCCCCCCCCCCCCCCCCTCCCCGGACCTAATACCCAAATAGGGTGAAAATCATGAAAAGACGACCTAAAACATGCTTTGCATACCTTGGATGGTCATTTTAAGTGGTGACAATATCATAAAAACAAGTTTTGAAAACTTCGATTTTTGAGCTGTCCAGAGTGAAAAGCTGCATAAGCAGGTTGTGCACCCATCCCTTGGGAGACCCCCCCCCCCCGCCATGGACATATTACCCAAATAGGGTGAAAAACATGTAAATACGGCCTAAAACATGCTTTACATACCTTGGATGGTCATTTTAGGTGATCACAATATCATAAAAACCAGTTTCGAAAACTTCAATTTTTGAGCTGCCCACGGTGAAAAACTGCATAAGCAGGTTGTGTACCAATCCCTTGGGAGACCCCCCCTCCCCCCGGACCTAATACCCAAATAGGGTGCAAAACACGTAAGTACGGCCTAAAACATGCTTTACATACCTTGGATGGTCATTTTAAGTGGTCACAACATCATAAAAACAAGTTTTGAAAACTTCGATTTTTGAGCAGCCCAGGGTGAAAAACTGCATAAGCAGGTTGTGGGCCGGCCCATTCACTAGGCCATTATTGGTGGAAACAGCCATTTCGCTTCTTTAGCATAGGCATTGACCGGCCCTCGGCAAGGCTACAGACTGCAAAAAATGTCCTTTCGTATCCTAGTAGGCATATACTGTCACAACATCCCCACTCACACCCCTCAGAGTGGGTACCACGGGGTCACCGAGGTTGCCAAAACCGCCAACATCGCAAAAATGGCTAAAAAGTGCAAAACTGCATAAGCGCTCGTCCCACTCCGCCCCATACAAACCCCATGGAGTCGGGACCCGGAAACACTTTTTCGGCTCAAAATCGAAAAAAAAACCAAAAGATTCATGATTTTCGACCAAAAAAAGGGGGGGTCATTTCTTCGACATTTTTGCCCCCCCCCCCCCCCTCCCTCAAAACCTCAAATAAGTGGGTTTCAAGTGGGGGGTCTTGGGGGGTCCGGACCAAAAACTCATTGGGGGATGTGTTTATTGGGCAAAATAATGATTTTAAACTAACAATTCAACCCCTTGGGGTAGGGTACGCGAATAGGCCCAAAAAGGCCCAAAAAAATGGAGGGTTTGTGGTGTTTTCCCCTGTATACCTGCCTGCCTGGCTTTGATCTAACAACCTTTGCGAGGTGATTTGCAAAAAATTATTTTTTGTACCCCCCGCCCCCCCCTCTGGGGGACACTTTCTGAGTGTCTGTTTTTTTTCGAGTGTCTATTTTTTTTCGATTTTATTTCGTCCATGGCTGAGCTGTGGTTCCGGAGGAGGGCAATCCCTCTTTGGAAAGAAGTTCGGTCAATAGCCAAAGCCCCGATGGAGAATGGTGCTCATTCAATTGCCAAAGCCCCAGTGGAGAACGGTGTTCACTCAATTGCCAAGGCCCCAGTGGAGACTGGTGTTCAGTCGGTTGCCAAAGCCCCGATGGAGATTGGTGCTCATTCAGTTGCCAAGGCCCCGGTGGAGAATGGTGCTCATTCAATTGCCAAGGCCCCGGTGGAGAATGGTGCTCATTCAATTGCCAAGGCCCTGGTGGAGAATGGTGCTCAGTCAATTGCCAAGGCCCTGGTGGAGAATGCTGCTCAGTCGGTCGCCAAGGCCCCGGTGGAGATTGGTGCTTAGTCAATTGTCAAGGCCATGATGGAGAATGGTGCTCAGGCAATTGCCACAGCCCCGGTGGAGAATCGTGCTCGGTCGATTGCCAAGGCCATGATGGAGAATGGTGTTCAGTCAATTGCGACCGCCCCGTTGGAGGATGGTGCTCAGTCAATTTCCAAGGCCCCGGTGGAGAACACGGACTTATTGAGCGTTGACCTCTGTCGTGTCCTGTCTGCCAAGGAAAATAGCAGGCAGATGCTGCGGATGCAGAAAAGGGGCAGCAATTACTTCATCGAGTGGATCCCTGACAACATCCGGAGCACGGAGCTTGACAAGCACATGTGCAGGTGCAAAGCAGGGGCAACGGTTACTTTGTCGGGTGGATGCCTGACAACACCCAGGGTACGGAGCTTGACAGGCAGATGTGCAGGCACAGAACAAGGGCAGCAGCGACTTCGTCAACTGGACCCCCGATGATATTCCGTGGAACCGGACACCAAGGTGGAGCACGAGTAATTTCAAAAATACATGATTACATGCCAGACAGACCTACTCAACACATTGACACTGTGGGGGTTTGATTTTGCCAGATCTCAGAGGCACTTGATCCAGGGTCTTACGTGTAAGCCTCAGATTTTCAAAAACTATGCCAATGAGATCTGTGACATCCCACACAGGGGTGTGATAATGACTGTTGCCATTATTGAGTAGCACTATATATTACAGGCAGAGCAGGCTTTTTGTTTTGGACCGGACTACTGCTTGGGACGGTCGTTCACACTGGGGCGAGGCCTGTGGCCTCTCCCCATTATTCAGGTTGTCACCGGCTGAGGTCATTGAGGACCCGTCCTGCGTTTTGTTTGGTTACAGGCAACCGAACTTAGTGCTTCAGGGCCCCTCCGGCCCTAACCCCACTACCAGCGGTTTCTCTAAGTGTTGGCAACGACTAGTCAGCCCTCACTCTTTCTGGGTGACGCTGACGTATGGGCACATCTGGCTTCCATGTTGAATTCCCCAAGACCGAATGAGTGTCGGGGAGCACTGTAGAGCCTCTGCACCGCTTTTAAGCATCATTGGTGGGTCTCCAGCCGGGGTGACTCGGAATGCATGATTTTTCTTTATATATTGGCGCAATGATTTTGAAGTTGAGATCTTCATGTTGAGGCTCGCTTGAGGTCGTCGATGTTGTGGTGTTTTGTAAGCTGAGCTGACCTGTGCACAATGAATCCGAGACACCAATTGAACCTGATATGGATGTGCTGCAGTGCAGCAGAACAATGCACTGATTGTGGTGATGACCATGCGCCTGTGACACGGGGGCGTATGCGAGCCCAGTATCCGCTGCATCATGGCCCTCTGGGGGTACCCCCCGGGAAAAAAAAAGGTACTGCACTTGTTAGGAAATTTTTTTCACAAGCAGAACCCAGGGAAGTGCCCGACTGTCGGCGCCAAAGGCGCCATAAGAAAAATTTCCTTGATGCCGCCGAGGGTGAAAAAATGGTCTTTCACCCCATGTGTCTATATTCAAAATACTTAGACTTTTCAAGAGAACTCAATAATGGATGAAAAACATATTGGACCAAATATCAATATCATCCCTGACAGAGGGCTGTCAAAGTTGGCTTGTACCTTAGTGGCAAAGCAGTGGTGTTGCGTTTGCCACATTCTGGGTTCAAATGCTGCTGCAAACAATGTGAAGGAACTCCAACATGGGTTGGGGCACAAAGGAGAATTGTTTTTTCCAATTTTTTTTGCTGTGCGGTGCTTTGATTTTGTCCCCTTTCCTGGGGACCCCCAAGAACACAGGGGTTACGTAGCAATTCTGCCCACTTTTGGGCCCCCGAGAGGGCAGGGGTTATGCAGCCACAGAGAGCGGCATCCTGAAAAAGGCCACGGTCTGACCTACCCCCCCCCCCCCCTTGTAATAGCCACGCCCTTGTCCAAGCTACAGTAGGCGAAGGGACCGTCTTAATTTGGTAAACCCCACCCCCAAAAATAAGAACTGGCCCCAAACTAAGAACCGCCTCAAAAATAAGAACCACCTGGGGCTTTCCACCGAGCGGGCCAAAAATAAGAACCATCATGGACACAAGTGGGGAACACTGAAGATTTTTTTGTCCATCAGTTACTTGCGGAAATAGAAAGTGATGGTAGCTTGGCGCTTTGCTGCTGGCAGGTTGCAGACTGGATCAGGTCCAGGCACTGCCTGAGCCCTTGTAGCTACCATTTGCTAAACATGCTGCTCCACCTCAGACATTGGAACAAAAGTGTAAGAGGGCAGAACCCGCAGCTTGATGTCAGATGGGTCAGCGGGGAGATAGCCCATCTTTTTGAAGACCTCATGTCTCTTGGCATTACCAGCACTGATGGTTAAGCTGTGAGCCTTGGCGACAATGCGTGTCCATATCCGAGTCCTCAGATGAGTCTGATTTTTCCACGTCAATGGAGTCCGCACACTGTGGGTGCAAGCCATCAAAAATGTCCATTTTTTTTGAAGGCAGGAGGAGGTGTCAAACGCAATAGGAACCGCCCCCGAAAATAAGAACCCCCCCTGCTACCGCCACCAACTGGGTCAAAAATAAGAACCGGTTCCTATTTTTGGTGGGGGGGTTTATCTAATTTTAATTCGGTACCAAATGTAGTGGAGCCACATAAGACATGGGTTTGGTGACAAATTTGCCAGTTACATAGGGTTGTGAGTGTACTTTACAAGAGACCACATGCAAGGCAATTTCATTCCCAAGAACTTGAAGTTTCCTGAGCCCAAACCAGCCCCTAAACCTCGGGCAAAGGCATCTTCAAAGGCATCTTCAAGTGGCGAGCATGTGCAGTTGTTCTGCATGGTGTATGATCGCAAGAAGGGTTTCCAAGCCGAACATTTGTAGGCTTCTCATGCCTCATTGCTTGTAGGAACATGGGTGTGAACCTAAAGTTTCATGTTTCAGACACTTTCTTGTGTTTACATGCCTTTGGGAACGTGGGCGGATGTTAAGGTGCATTGATACCATGCACTCACCCACGTGTGTGTTGGTAGTTGTATGTGTTGCGCGCAAGCCATGCCCTTGTCTAAGCTACAGTAGGCGTAGGGACCGTATTAATTTGGTACTTTTGTGTAGCTATTACAAAGGGGGGGGGGGGGTAGGAATCAGCGCACAAATACCACCCATATCGGCTAAAATATCAATGGAGACCTTGAAAAGTATCCTTTTTGCACCTCCGAAATTCAAAGGAGTGGGATAGATTTCAAGAAATCTCAGTTTTTTGGGCCCGGAAAAATTTTTCACAGAAAATTTTTTTCGGATCCCCCTCTCCGTCTGGGGGTACCCCCTGAAAAACAAATGCCACGGTGGTACCAGGAGTTTTTTTCTGGCGGCCCCCTGGCTTTACAGTCTTCAGTAGCTTCTGCCATGTCGTCTGCATCTCAAAGGTGTGGATGTGGATGGACGCAAATGGCAAAACGAGTCCCCATGATTTTCTGAACACGTCTCTGTCCCCTGCCACTGACAGTTGGCGAACTGATGGCCCTATGCCGCAGTTCTCCCCACAGGTGGTGCCAATGCCTCCCATCGACAGCCAACATTTTGGCCCGTTCATTGCCAGTCTGACCATGCTGTCTGCCACACCAAAGAAACCAGCGTTGGCAACCCGTGCAGCACATGGTGGGTTGCTCTGGGCGCCGATCCCAGGGTTTGCCAATGCCACATGGGCTGGTGTATTTGTTGGGCAGATCACTGCAGGAGACTCTTCCCGGGAGCGTCCAAAAAAATAGTGTCAGAACAAGGAACCGAAACAGGAGACAGCAAAAGAGCAGGAGAGCAGGAGAGTGGGTGAGGAAGAGGGACCCAAATATCACTGGGTACAGGAAACCTTGTAAATGTGAGTTCAGTATCATAAACACCATGCAATGATTTTGTTTCACAGTCTCCAGTAGCTTCTGCCATGGCGTCTGCATCTCAAAGGTTGCTTCCAGTGGACACCCGGGAAGGTTCCCGGCCCTGGGCAAATTGGGTGGCTGCCGTCTCTGTCGGTATGTTTGCAGGCGCACTCATTGCAGCCACCACCGCGGCGCCTGCCAGTTCCCTGTACTCTACTGTTGCCCAGCCTGTTGCTTCGACAGCAACCACGACAAGGAATCAGGCTGTTTACGGCCGGATGCCCACAGTCTATTCCGGGGCCCGAGTCAACCATGTCGCACCTGCAGCCGTCAGCGCTGGTGCTGGCATCCCTGTGGAAGTTTTGCAGATGAAACAGGCCCCTGTGTCCGGCTTGTCCCTGCCTTTGGCTGCCAGTGCGGTTGTTCTGCTTGTGGGCAGCGTGATCTACAACTACTTCAAGCAGCCACAGGTCCGATCTCTTGCAGTCCCAGGACCACTGCAGGCCGTGGTGGTCCCTCAAACCGCCGCCAGAAGCGTGAAGTTGTCGACGGGGCTGGCTGATGCGCGTACCTCGTATGCCATGATGGCTGTGACCTCCGAGAAGAAGGTGAAGGGCATCAAGAGCCCTGTGTTTGCCGAGACGTGCGACCAAACGGGGATCACCTTGTCCCGCTTCATGTTGGAGGTAGCGCGTGCGAACCCCGAGTTGGTTGAGCTGGAGTCTGTGTTTTCTTCCGTACAGACGGCCTGCAAGACCATTTCCAAGCTGGTGAAGCGATCGGCCATTGACGGCATGACCGGATACGCTGGAGGTGGGGGATCCATCAACGTGCAGGGAGAGGAGCAGAAGAAGCTTGACGTGATCACCAACGACGTGTTGAAGCGGGCGTTGAAGTTCACTGGCCGTATGGGAGTGATTGCCTCTGAGGAGGAGGATGCGCCTGTGAACGTGGAAAACAAGCTGGACGAGTCCTACGAGTCGGACGTGTTGGTTGAGGAGGGAGGCAAGTACATCTCGGTGTTCGATCCTCTGGATGGGTCTTCCAACATCGATGCTGGCATTCCCGTGGGCACCATTTTCGGGATCTTTGAGGAGGATGACGACTGCGTGCTGCCCGACGATTTCTTCGAGGAAGGCGCCGACATGTCCGAGGCCATGCAGCAGTGCCTGCGATCCACATTGAAGCCTGGCAACTCCCTGGTGGCTGCCGGGTACGCCTTGTACTCGTCTGCCACGCACTTCGTGTTCACGCTTGGTGATGGTGTGAACGGGTTCACGTTGGACGAGAGCATTGGAGAGTTCATTCTGACACACCCCAATATCAAGGTGCCACCCCGTGGCAAGATCTACTCCATCAATGAGGCCAACCGAGACAACTGGGATGAGCCCACCAAGGCATGGATCGACAGTCTTGCCAAGGGCACCAACCGTGGTGGCAGCGCGTACACCAGCCGGTACATTGGTTCGATGGTTGGTGATGTGCACCGTACGTTGTTGTACGGTGGTGTGTTCGGCTATCCTGCCGACTCCAAGAACGCGAACGGCAAGCTGCGACTGCTTTACGAAGCCGCACCGATGTCGTACCTGATTGAGCAGGCTGGAGGGAAGTCCACGACGGGGATGGCCCGCATCATGGATCTTCCACCCAAGGACGTTCACCAGCGTGTGCCGCTGATGATGGGTGGCTCTGATGAGATTGAGGAGTTGGAGGAGTTCTACGAGAAGCTGGCTGACGATGAACTGAAGGCCTCGCAGGCGGCCCGTAAGACGGTGAAGTTGGCAACGGCGTCTGCTGATGCCACCACCACGGTGGCGATGATGGCCATCAGCTCCGAGAAGAAGGTGAAGGGCATCAAGAGCCCTGTGTTTGCCGAGACGTGCGACCAAACGGGGATCACCTTGTCCCGCTTCATGTTGGAGGTAGCGCGTGCGAACCCCGAGTTGGTTGAGCTGGAGTCCGTGTTTGCTTCCGTACAGACGGCCTGCAAGACCATCTCCAAGCTGGTGAAGCGATCAGCGATTGACGGCATGACCGGATACGCCGGAGGTGGGGGATCCATCAACGTGCAGGGAGAGGAGCAGAAGAAGCTTGACGTGATCACCAACGACGTGTTGAAGCGGGCGTTGAAGTTCACTGGCCGTATGGGAGTGATTGCCTCTGAGGAGGAGGATGCGCCTGTGAACGTGGAAAACAAGCTGGACGAGTCCTACGATTCGGACGTGTTGGTTGAGGAGGGAGGCAAGTACATCTCGGTGTTCGATCCTCTGGATGGGTCTTCCAACATCGATGCTGGCATTCCCGTGGGCACCATTTTCGGAATCTACGATGACTCGGATGACGACTGCGTGCTGCCCGACGATTTCTTCGAGGAAGGCGCCGACATGTCCGAGGCCATGCAGCAGTGCCTGCGATCCACATTGAAGCCTGGCAACTCCCTGGTGGCTGCCGGGTACGCCTTGTACTCGTCTGCCACGCACTTCGTGTTCACGCTTGGTGATGGTGTGAACGGGTTCACGTTGGACGAGAGCATTGGAGAGTTCATTCTGACACACCCCAACATCAAGGTGCCACCCCGTGGCAAGATCTACTCCATCAATGAGGCCAACCGAGACAACTGGGATGAGCCCACCAAGGCATGGATCGACAGTCTTGCCAAGGGCACCAACCGTGGTGGCAGCGCGTACACCAGCCGGTACATTGGTTCGATGGTTGGTGATGTGCACCGTACGTTGTTGTACGGTGGTGTGTTCGGCTATCCTGCCGACTCCAAGAACGCGAACGGCAAGCTGCGACTGCTTTACGAAGCCGCACCGATGTCGTACCTGATTGAGCAGGCTGGAGGGAAATCCACGACGGGGATGGCCCGCATCATGGATCTTCCACCCAAGGACGTTCACCAGCGTGTGCCGCTGATGATGGGTGGCTCTGATGAGATTGAGGAGTTGGAGGAGTTCTACGAGAAGCTGGCTGACGATGAACTGAAGGCCTCGCAGGCGGCCCGTAAGACGGTGAAGTTGGCAACGGCGTCTGCTGATGCCACCACCACGGTGGCGATGATGGCCATCAGCTCCGAGAAGAAGGTGAAGGGCATCAAGAGCCCTGTGTTTGCCGAGACGTGCGACCAAACGGGGATCACCTTGTCCCGCTTCATGTTGGAGGTAGCGCGTGCGAACCCCGAGTTGGTTGAGCTGGAGTCCGTGTTTGCTTCCGTACAGACGGCCTGCAAGACCATCTCCAAGCTGGTGAAGCGATCGGCGATTGACGGCATGACCGGATACGCCGGAGGTGGGGGATCCATCAACGTGCAGGGAGAGGAGCAGAAGAAGCTTGACGTGATCACCAACGACGTGTTGAAGCGGGCGTTGAAGTTCACTGGCCGTATGGGAGTGATTGCCTCTGAGGAGGAGGATGCGCCTGTGAACGTGGAAAACAAGCTGGACGAGTCCTACGATTCGGACGTGTTGGTTGAGGAGGGAGGCAAGTACATCTCGGTGTTCGATCCTCTGGATGGGTCTTCCAACATCGATGCTGGCATTCCCGTGGGCACCATTTTCGGAATCTACGATGACTCGGATGACGACTGCGTGCTGCCCGACGATTTCTTCGAGGAAGGCGCCGACATGTCCGAGGCCATGCAGCAGTGCCTGCGATCCACATTGAAGCCTGGCAACTCCCTGGTGGCTGCCGGGTACGCCTTGTACTCGTCTGCCACGCACTTCGTGTTCACGCTTGGTGATGGTGTGAACGGGTTCACGTTGGACGAGAGCATTGGAGAGTTCATTCTGACACACCCCAACATCAAGGTGCCACCCCGTGGCAAGATCTACTCCATCAATGAGGCCAACCGAGACAACTGGGATGAGCCCACCAAGGCATGGATCGACAGTCTTGCCAAGGGCACCAACCGTGGTGGCAGCGCGTACACCAGCCGGTACATTGGTTCGATGGTTGGTGATGTGCACCGTACGTTGTTGTACGGTGGTGTGTTCGGCTATCCTGCCGACTCCAAGAACGCGAACGGCAAGCTGCGACTGCTTTACGAAGCCGCACCGATGTCGTACCTGATTGAGCAGGCTGGAGGGAAATCCACGACGGGGATGGCCCGCATCATGGATCTTCCACCCAAGGACGTTCACCAGCGTGTGCCGCTGATGATGGGTGGCTCTGATGAGATTGAGGAGTTGGAGGAGTTCTACGAGAAGCTGGCTGACGATGAACTGAAGGCCTCGCAGGCGGCCCGTAAGACGGTGAAGTTGGCAACGGCGTCTGCTGATGCCACCACCACGGTGGCGATGATGGCCATCAGCTCCGAGAAGAAGGTGAAGGGCATCAAGAGCCCTGTGTTTGCCGAGACGTGCGACCAAACGGGGATCACCTTGTCCCGCTTCATGTTGGAGGTAGCGCGTGCGAACCCCGAGTTGGTTGAGCTGGAGTCCGTGTTTGCTTCCGTACAGACGGCCTGCAAGACCATCTCCAAGCTGGTGAAGCGATCGGCGATTGACGGCATGACCGGATACGCCGGAGGTGGGGGATCCATCAACGTGCAGGGAGAGGAGCAGAAGAAGCTTGACGTGATCACCAACGACGTGTTGAAGCGGGCGTTGAAGTTCACTGGCCGTATGGGAGTGATTGCCTCTGAGGAGGAGGATGCGCCTGTGAACGTGGAAAACAAGCTGGACGAGTCCTACGATTCGGACGTGTTGGTTGAGGAGGGAGGCAAGTACATCTCGGTGTTCGATCCTCTGGATGGGTCTTCCAACATCGATGCTGGCATTCCCGTGGGCACCATTTTCGGAATCTACGATGACTCGGATGACGACTGCGTGCTGCCCGACGATTTCTTCGAGGAAGGCGCCGACATGTCCGAGGCCATGCAGCAGTGCCTGCGATCCACATTGAAGCCTGGCAACTCCCTGGTGGCTGCCGGGTACGCCTTGTACTCGTCTGCCACGCACTTCGTGTTCACGCTTGGTGATGGTGTGAACGGGTTCACGTTGGACGAGAGCATTGGAGAGTTCATTCTGACACACCCCAACATCAAGGTGCCACCCCGTGGCAAGATCTACTCCATCAATGAGGCCAACCGAGACAACTGGGATGAGCCCACCAAGGCATGGATCGACAGTCTTGCCAAGGGCACCAACCGTGGTGGCAGCGCGTACACCAGCCGGTACATTGGTTCGATGGTTGGTGATGTGCACCGTACGTTGTTGTACGGTGGTGTGTTCGGCTATCCTGCCGACTCCAAGAACGTGAACGGCAAGCTGCGACTGCTTTACGAAGCCGCACCGATGTCGTACCTGATTGAGCAGGCTGGAGGGAAGTCCACGACGGGGATGGCCCGCATCATGGATCTTCCACCCAAGGACGTTCACCAGCGTGTGCCGCTGATGATGGGTGGCTCTGATGAGATCGAGGAGTTGGAGGAGTTCTACGAGAAGCTGGCTGACGTTGAATTGAAGCAGTCTCAATCGGCACGCCTGACTATCTAAGTGTGGGATACTGAAATGCCTTCTTTGCCTGTTCGCCCCCTTTTTGCTGGCACTACTAATATCCCAAGCATTTGACCTCTTGTTGGTTGCTCATTATTTTTATACTCCGTATATATCCTGCACACGCGCTTTCATCTGGGGTGCACACCCTGGTTGTATCCGGGCGCATCGGTACGGTGTTGGGACGCATTCTGCTTCTTTCTATAACTCACATTCATGTGTTCTGCATTAAAAGGCCACGCACAGCATGGTGGCCTGGGAAGTTTCAGCTCTGCCAGATGGTGCATTTGATTGCATCCGGGCCCTGGTCACTGGCACCACTTCCAGTCCTGCCCCACAAACGTGGTTGTGTGGATTCCTGACCTTTCATCATTGGTGGTGCATCGTGAGCCTTGTGGGGAGAGCACCCGAGTGCAGGGCGGGGATGAAACTTCTTTTTCCTTGAATTTATTTTCATCTGCATCTGTAAAATTGATGGGGTGAAGCAAAGCGACCCATTAGGAGGCTCTTCTGGTGCCCTCGATTTACTTTCATATAACGAAAACCGGCGACTGTCGGATTGGATTGATTGACTATGCAAATTGTGTAAATGTAGATCATTTCCCTCTTCCGAATAAGGAACAACCTGCAGGCAGCATTTTCTGATTTGCATTTTATCTTTTCACGTGCCTTCTCTTTTCTTTTTGCGTGTCTCATTTTGCTGTTTGTTATTATGACGATGATTTTTCAAGAGGCGGACTCCGCCTCAGCCGCACCATGTGCCCCTCACTGCCATCGGCTCCTCTGCCACCGCCTGAGGTTAGCGTCACGACGCTCCCTTCGCAAAGGCAATCCTCATTGTATCCGGGATTGATTACTCTGGCAACAGGGGGTACCCTCGCATCGCCTGTGTACTTAGGCTTGAGATTACTCTCTTTGGAACCCCCTTAGGACATCCACTAGGTCAGCACGCTGTGTGTGTGTGTGTTTGTGTCAAAATCCATTCAAACCATAGCATAGTGTTCGCTATCATACAGCATTTCTGTTCCTACTGCAGAAATGTGTGTGCCAATCGCCAATAGCCCTACTGTGGGGGTTGATTTTTTGTCTTAGTCACTTCACTGGTTTGCGCCTGTGGCAGTCCTTGTTGTTGGAGAGAGTGTGTGTGTGTGTGGGTGGATGGGTGTGTGTGTTGGGGGGGGTTGGCCGCGAATCATTTTCACAATCCACCACGTGTGCGGGTCGGGGGAGGGGGGTGGGTGGATGGGTGAATGGGTGATGTAGAGCTGGCAACTGGGTGCCACAGAGATGTTATTTCTTGTACAAACAAGAACAAGGACTTGTACAAACAGGCCGCCGTTCGGGCTGGAATTGGCCTGTACAAATGGGCCGCCATCTGGGCAGGGACTTGCCTACACATACGCGCTGGCGTTCAGCCGACTGATGAGCCCTGGCATATCGCCGGCAATCCGGCCTAGCTAGCGTTTTGTGCTATGCCCTCCTTGGTGTGGTGATGATATTTGGTATGAAATGTGAGGTGTGGCTTTTGACCCATGTACAAAGAGGAATATGTCTCGCCCACAAATCAACAGACAACAAACCCCACACAGTTCAAAGTAGTGTTATCAGTGCCCAAACCCCCCTCCCTGTCCCATGACACACATTCATCGAGCACCCCCTCCCCCATGCCTCCGGCACCAACAGAGCGCTCCCCCAAAGCTACAAGTGGAGGCGTGTATGAGCCGTCTTCCCTCCTCAAGGCTAGCTACTGTGGTATGTTGATAAAACAACGTGCAAAGGACCCCCCCCCCCCCAATGTGGCTCACGTCGTCCACATCGTATGTGTTGTTGGCATATTTTGCACCATTGGGTGCGCCACAGGAAGGGCAGCTTTCAGAGATGTGGGAGGTGCTCTAGAAGTTACATTTGACAGGGCTGGTGAGGGACGGTGAGCCTTTTGGGCGAAGCTGCCGGTAGGAGTCCGCATGCAACATTTGTACCATCACCCAAATTGCCTCCTTTTGCTCTGCGCTGGAGACCACTAGACATGTGGTGTCTTGCTTTAAGTTTCACCCATTTGCGGCTGATGCGTTTAATAAGGCGTGTTGTCGCTAGAAGCGGCACAACTCGACTTCTATGACTAATTGTGGACTTGTTCAAGCTATTGCTGAGGTTAGCACAGGGCTTAACAGCAATCTTGTGCACCATCAGAACGACATGGGTGTTAAGGTGTGGGGCGGTGTTTAGGGATGAAACCCTGTCATTGCGAGAATTTGTGGCACCCTGGTCAGAATTGTTTATAAATTAGGCGTCTGTTGAGGAGACATTGTTTTGTGGAGTGCGGAGGCGATGGTGTCGTACAATAATCTACAACTGTTTTTGCAGGATAAGTCTATGTTCCTCCTGTTGCGAGTTCTGAAGCTAAGAAACCATGTTATTTGTTGCTAAAAGGTTCCCTGAAGGAATTGGGTGGGGGTCAGTGCTGCTGGTCATATAGCAGCAAATTCAGCAGAAAATTGATGAGGGATGGGATGTGGTTTTGCGCACGGTTGGTTAGAAAGAGGACACGGTAGTGGTAGTACACGCGGGCTTTGGGGTGAGGTTTGCGGACGGAGACTTTAGGAATGAGAGGCAAGGTAGGCTGTGCCTCAAATTGAAAAACAAACAACAGGAAGGGCGAGATTGTACACAGTGGAGCTAGCATTCCCAAGAAAACACCAGACATGAGGTTACATGTGACAACTGATTCTGAAGTGGCAAGGGTGTGTTTAAGAAGCCCCATTTTTTTTTAGTTAAGGACAACCACGGGGACCCCGCCCAGGCGGTGGAGCACTCCAACACTATACTTGAACCCAACCTTGACTCTAACGCCCACCCCAACCCTCAGCCTGCTCCTAACCCTACACCTAACCCTATCCCTGACCCTAATCAAGACTGAATATTGGGACCGAGCTGGTGGGGGAGGGAACATCAGCTATGATTGGTGAGGGACATCAAGAATGATTCACACATTGATGGCTCTTGACAAAGTGAAATCAGCTTGCAAGTGAACCCCACCACCACGAGGCCCACTTTCAAGGCTTTTTGGACTTCTGAGGGGCCAAAATGCCCCAAAATGGGCTCAAAATGGGCTCATTTCACCCGTTTGTGCACCCCAAACGGTCTAGGATGAGGTATGGAAAATGCGTTTTTGACCCATTTTTGACCCATTTTTGGTCCCAAAACAGCGCATTTTCAAGGCATTTTGGGATTTTCGGAGGACCAAAATGGGCCACCACAAGCTCAAAATAGTCCAAAAACACTTGTTTTAGCGTCGCACATGGTCTAGGATCATTTTTAAGAAAAGTCATCTTTTTGCCCCTACTGGACCCTATTGACCCATTTGGGCACCCACCTGTTTGGGCTTGAGCTTGCAGCTTGCCGCAGCCTAGTGGGCCTAGGTATTGGGGTCTAGGCGTCCGTTTGGGCAATTTTGAGGGGTGGAAACCACAAAAAGTGGGGGGTTGCGGGTGGAGTAGGTGCCCTCTTAATCGCATTTTGAGCCATGTAGCCAAAGATATGGCCTATTCTTGGTTTCTGGCTGTCGGCATTTGGAGCTTCTGGGGGCCTTTTTGGGCCGTTTCCGGGACATATCACGGAGTTAGAGGGCCGCAAAGAGCTCGTTGATACGGGGAAGTCAAGCCGCACGTGGCGTGTACCCACCGTTTCCCTTCGTTTGGCCGTTTCGAATGTGTTCCAGGGCTTTTTTGGCCCAAAAATGGCTGTTTTTGGCCCTAAACTGCAGTTTTTGAAACTAAGGTCCGCCACTTGCGAATTCCGTTCCCGGCCGCCACCGTTGAGTTTCTTGCTCAAACTTTATGTGATTGTACTTCACACCCATAGGTATCATCCACCCAAATTTCACCTGAATCTGAAGCACCACGACGGAGTTCTGATTTTTACCCATTTCGCGCGTGCTACTGCTTGCTACTTGCTTGCTTGCTGCCAAACCTGGCAGGTCCACCCTAGACACTAAAAAGGGTTATAAAACCAAGACTAGTTCCACCAGCTCGGTGACCCTAACCCTAACCAGGACTGAATATTGGGACCGAGCTGGTGGGGAAAGGAACATCACCTTCAAGGCATTTTGTGACTTTAGACGGGCCAAAATCGCTTACAATGGGCTCAAAACGGGCTCATTTCACTTGTTTATGCACCCCAAACGGTCTAGTTATCATTCTGGAAAAACGCGTTTTTGACCCATTTTTGACCCTTTTTGGTCTCCAAAAAGCCCATTTTCAAGGCTTTTTGGAATTGTGGAGCGTCATAACGGGCCACCATGGGCTCAAAACGGGCCAAAAACACTTGTTTGAGCACCCCAAGTGGTCTAGGAACAAATTTGGAAAAAATGATTTAGGACCATTTTTGGACCCACAGATGACCCATGTAAACCTACCCTAGCACGTGCACTGTGCGCGCTCAACACCACTCTGTTGTGCCAAAATGGGGCATCGAAGGGTGATGACAATATGGAAAAAGGCTTCAAAGTGATCCCATTCATCGTTATTCAGCACCACAAGGGTGCCCAATGCAATTCATGGCTAAAAAACACGTTGCGAGAACGTGCAACTTGAAAATTATGCAAAAAGGGAGCTTTTCAAGGCCGATTTTGCGGTATTTTGAACCCATAAAGAGGTCGTTGGACGCACTACTTGGGTGTAAAACCCACTAGACAGTGACCAAAGGTGATTGTTCATCATGTGTATATCAGTTTCCCTGCCAATGCCCCTCTCCAAGGACCGCTGCTAAACCTGGCAGGTCCACCCTAGACACTAAAAAGGGTTATAAAACCAAGACTGGTTCCACCAGCTCGGTGACCCTAGCCCTAACCCTAGCCCTAGCTCTCACCCTAGGCTAGGGTTAGAGTGAGTGTTGGGGTCCAAAATGGGGAGCAATGATGTGGCAAAAGCAGCCATGAACGAACTTTAGGGGATCTTGTTCAGCCCAATCAACATGGCTGGCATGGCCAAACCAGCTTACTGCAAAGGTTAGGGTTAGGGTTATGGTGATGGTATGGTTAGAGGGAGGGCAAGGGGAGGTAAGGGGAACCTGTGCCCCCCCCCCCCCCAAATGGCACCACCTGGACCCCCCCCCCCCCAACCGACTCGGACTGTAGACTTCCCGTTCCTAGTTTCCACCGGGCCATAGTAGTGGTGTATCACCGCCGCCGCCGCTTTGAACCAGGGGCACTCGACCATCGTGTGCTTGACCGTCTCCTTTTGCGAGCATATCGGGCACTTGTCCGTGCCCAACCTCTTATAGACTCTTGCATGCACGGTCAATTTGTGCCACAGCACTCTTTGTGCAAAGTCCCGCACCCTCGGCGGTAGCTGTGCTTGTGCCCATTGCTCCCATACCTCTGGTGTTTGTGGGTCGCGGACCCCCGGCTGTGAGGCGTAGAATTGAAGCAGCCATGCTCTGGTCCAGTTTTGGACGTGGACTGTGGGGGTATCAAATCCCCCTTGTGATGAGACCTTATTGAGGAGTCGTCCGCCGTGATTGTACACCCCCGAGACATGATGGAATCCGACCAACAGGAGTGGTTGCTGAACACGAATCAAGGCTGGGCAATGTGGTCGGCGAGAAGCGCCCACTGGCAATATCGATGCGAAGTCAAAGCAGGAGCATCACCGGTGTTCACATCGTACCTGACAACCTGGCTCAGTGAGCTGTGTGAATGGGTTGGGTTTTACTCAGGAGAGCGCAGGGAGTAGTGGAGAGGCTTCAAGCAGTCACTGAAGCAACTTCGAGATACGGGAGTGCAGCCGCGACAAGGGGAAGTACGAGTAAATGGGGGATTGAGTGCGTGGTGGCAAACGCACACGGAGTGCTTCACGCAAGAACGCAACGCCGGCACACACAGTTGGCATAGGGAAACAGAATCACGCCCAAAGCGCCCGAGGTAGGCAGGCCCGGGAGTGCTTCAAGGAGTACAAGACCTGATTGCAGATGTGGTTGCGAAGGGTTACAAGATTGTGTACATGGATGGGTCATCAAAAAGACTGAGCAACAAGGACATGCGCAGGGCAGGTGGCTTTGGCGTATTCGCAGCGGAAGATGAGCAAGGGCCTGAAGTGCGTTTCTGCGGCTATGTACCGACACGCCACAGGCAAACGAACAACGGAGCAGAGCTTTGGGCAGCACTGGAAGCCCTACAGGGGTTCTGGGTGCCAAAACTGGCAATCCTCACCGACTCACAGTACCTGCAACTGGGAGCAACCGGCAGGGCTCAACACTGGAGGTCAAAGGGATGGACAACCACATCCGGTAAGCTGCAGGTCCACGTGCCCGTCTGGGAAATGCTGCCCCGGGAAATGGCAAAGCCAGGAAGAGAAGTCAGGTGGGAGCACGTCCCAGCACATGTAAACGTGCAGGGGAATGAGGTGGCGAATGGATTGGCGATGGAAGGCATGTGCTCGAGCCCGCTGTGGTCCCAACATGTCACACAACAATCATCATCCGGGTCGGAGTCCATAGTAGGTTTGAGGGGAGGTTCAGGATCCGAGTCGGAGGACACCAAAGCACTCTGGTCATCCCTGGGTATGGTACCCATGGATAGTGATGAGCTGACAGGAGAAGCATCCGGGGAACCAGCACCACGTGGAATGGAATCATACAACTCGAGCAGTTCGGGTAGTGAGGACATAGGGGCAGGACACACACAAATGGGAGGTTTGTTGGATGAACTATCTGCAGCAGAAACACTGTCCTTCAGCACAGATGTGAGCGACACCAGGCGGCAGCGTAAGAGGCGAAAGCTCAGGAAAAGCAGGAACCCTGGACAGGGTCGTTAGCAGCAGAACCTGTAACCCCTGCATTCTGATGCGGAAATCTCACAGGTTTCAAGCCCAACAATGCCTGCATGTCCGAAACCTGCGTTCTGACGCAGGAGCTTTTTGACACGAGAACCGCGTCCTGTCGCGACGTGCAGCAGCACACAGGTGTGACAACGGCAACGGCTGAACTCAGGCACAAACCCCGCGTCCTGTCGCGGAAGAGCTCCCGGGCGTGATGCCGCCGGGAAGGCCATGGAAGGAGCAGGGACCACGTCAGCACCGACATGGCCCCTACACACAAGTTCAGCCAGCCCCAAAAAAGGTCAAGCCTCAACAAGAACGCCAGCGTTTCAAGGTGCAAGCACTAAGCCAGCTGGACGCCATTGCGAATGAAGGGTTGAGGGCAGTCGATGCTGAGCTGACCACAATGGCTTGGGCCCGCAATCAGCAGATCTGGCTCCGACTAGACCAACCAAACAGCACCAGGATGCACTGCGAAATTGTGGACAATCATGGAGAACCATTGCTGATGAGCAACCAAGAACTCTACTCGGTGATGGTCCAAATCAACTGGGCCCTAAAGAATCAGGCTACGACGAACATGCAGGTCCAGTGGCGACCCAAAAGTGCAGGCAAGTGGCACCCGTTCCAGTGGGAGGCGATCCTCCACTGTCCGACGGCTGAGGGACACAGAGCGGTGCCCTCCTCTGTGAGCAGAAATGGAGACTGCATGCATGTGTGGCTGGCGGGCCGAGCTGACCTCTTAAGGCTGTTCCAGAGAACGCTCTTCAGGCAGGCGGACCCGGTATCCGGAGACGCTATGCGGTTCCTCTACACGCTGCTGAGCACACCCCCATGCGAACGGCGATATGCCTGACAGGGGATGACATGCAGGGGGGAGTAGGACAGGTCGGAACAATAATGCAAATAACAACTCGTCGTAGCTCAGTGGGTATACGGCACCTCTTCTGTCCTGTGGACGAAGGTTCGAACCCCGGGGGGGATAGAGACCCACCGAACATCCCAAAAACCCCTTGATGCGAGAGAGAGAGAGAGAGAGAGAGAGAGAGAGAGAGAGAGAGAGAGAGAGAGAGAGAGAGAGAGAGAGAGAGAGAGAGTTGGGCGCAGTGGGAGGAGGGCCAGAGAGAAGGAGAGAGAGAGAGAGAGGGCAGGGGAGAGAGAGAGGGAGAGAGGGGGAGAGAGACCCACAGAGCAAGAGTCGGGGACTAACCGGCACTGTGGGAGGGTGGTGGGTTCGAGCTGACCAGGGTGTGTGGGCAGCCATTGAAGCATAGAGCTGAAAAGCCTGGTGATGAAACATCGGGACGCCTTTGCGCCCCCAGAGCACGGGCGTGACACGTCATTACGTGCCAAAAAGCCTGAGCACGACAGGGGCAGCGAGAGTGCGGCCCACGGGAGGGTGGTGGGTGCGAGCTGACCTGGATATGTGGGCGGCCAGCGCACACATGGAGTGGTACTGAACAGGTAAGCACAACAGTACAGCAATGCACCTGTTGAAGCGTCAAGTAGAATATTCTGATGGTGAAACGTTGAGACGTCTTTGCGCCCCCGGAGTTCGGATATGACACGTCTTCACGTGCCAGAGAGCAAGAGCAAGACAGGTGCAGCAAGAGCAAGACCCGCAGAGCAAGGGTTAGAGACTAACCGGCACTGTGGGAGGGTGGTGGGTGCGAGCTGACCTCAATGTACAGATGGCCAAGGCCAAAGCACAGTCAGCAGTCACCTGGAGTGGTTCAGAGCTGGTCTGCGCTGCAGTGCAGCAAGGGAAAACACTGAACTATGTGGTGATGACCATGCGCCTGTGACACGGGGGCGTATGCGAGCCCAGTATCCGTTGCCTCATGGCCCAAACCGACGCTCCCGACCCCCCCCCCCCCCATCACCCCTCCCTGAACCCCCCCTCCAATGCCCCCCCTCCAACCCCCCCCCCCCCCCCCCCCGGGGCCTTCGGCCCACTTCCACTGGGGGGTGGGAGTCGCGTACAAAAGCGAGGAGACGGCCCCCCCATGGGTAGGGATTTAGTAGCCACTTTCAATTTTGTCTTTGCACTGAGCGCTGGGGACCCCCGAGACGGCAGGAGTTATGTAGCCGTTTTGCCCATACATGGCCCCCCAAGACGGTAGGTGTTAAGTAGCCAATTCTGATTTTCCCCGTGCCGAGCACTGGGGACCCTGAGACAGCAAAGGCCATGTAGACACTTCACCCGTGCGTGTGCATGCGTGGGCTAGCCTTGCGCGTGCAATTGGATCCCCCATGTTGGTCGCAGCAGCTAGGCCTATGGCCCCAAGGCCTGAATGCCGCCAAACGGGACATAGAACACTTGGGATACAGTGATGTATCATGTGGGGGGGGGGGGGGGTTCGTAGCGCCTTGAGTACGGCTGTCATTGATTGGCATTGATGGTGCTGGTGGTTGGAGGACACAAGGCCATGAAGTGGACAGCGGGCGGTGAAAAGCCGTGCGGAACAGGCACAACCGGAACCTAATGGTGAAATCGCAACTTGATCATATTGCAGCCAAATGGGATGTGGATCACTCAGGATACATTAATGTATCATATGAGCTAGGGGGGTGCAACATCCGTGGTAGCTTGAGTATTGCTATCATGCAGCTGAAAAGTCTCATCCTTCCACTGCTTGAAAAGGTTCCCTATGCTTGTTGGCATTCGTATGACAGAGGACAGCATACCGTCCGGTATGCCTCCCCAATGGGGTTGGCATCCGAATGGATTGACGCAGTAGACCGGACTACCTGCAGCCCACTCACTGAAAATAGAACTCGCAACCCATAGTGCACCATTATTCTCCTCATCCTCATCACTATTCATTTGCCATAGGTGCATTTTACACAGCAATAAAAGTGTTTTGAGACACACAGATTTTGCAAGATACCCATCCCATCCAATTTATGGTCGTCAACAGTAGTGCTCATCCTCCTGTCATGCAGAAGGAGCCAAGTTTCAGTTTACTTGCACGCATCCATGCTAATAGCAGCAACAGCAACACCACTGCATCTAATGAGTAGGTTTGGTCGGTTGTGGTACATCAGCAATCGTGACTCTGTTGCATCATGAATGTTGGATTTATTTTGCGCTATGTGTTGGCAGCCCGGGGCTTTGGCTCAGGGCCATCCACCCCACAATTGACCACCAATGTCGTGGGGTGTGTGGGAACTGTGCATTCACCTTTCCCCAGCAGGCCGAGGCAGGTCTTGAAAAAGTGAACCGTTCCCAGTGACAGGTTGCTCAGAGCATTGTAACCCCCCCCCCCCCCGCCCCCTTGTCTAAGCTACGGCCTTGTCCAAGCTACAGCAGGCGTACGGACCGTATTAATTCCCTATGTGTACCTAATTTAATTTGGTACGAAATGTAGTGCAACCACATAAGACATGGTTTTGGTGACAAATTTGCCAATTACATGGGGTCATGGACACATTTGTCGTGATTCTTTGCCCACTTGAACCCACAGAGCTCTGATTTTGGGGATATTGTGCATTATCTGTCCCTTTCTTGCGCTAGCTCACCGTGTCAGTAGTTGTATATGAGGGTGCCTCATGCGCGGTGCGGGTGCGCGGTGCGACTTTAGCCCAATTGGCGTAGAATGGCGGTACCATGGAATGTTGCCCAAAAGCGGTCATAGGAGCCTTAGCATCACAAATGGGTGGCCAATTGTTGTGTTTGGGTGGAATTATCAATTTCGCGGTGTAAGAGTGGGTAGTAGGGCACCTTGTGCATTCAAAAATATTGGTGTTTTACCTAAGAGGCACCACATGGTGTGCCTGCCACTGTTGTGGGCCTCTTATCCTTCCGGGAGTGTGTTGCCATGAGCTATAAGCGCTCAAACCATATGCAGCTTTACTGTGATTGCCCTGTGGAGCGGCTCACCTTCCCCATTGAGCGCGCCAAGTCCCCCGCTTCCGAATGTTGTCCATCTCCACTGCCTACCACCGCCGTCGGGCCCGGAGCAGTTGCAACCGACGTTCAGGATTGCCTTGAGACTGAGAGCCTCAGCGTTGCCCGTGGGATGACACCAAACATTTTCAAGTTGCACTTATCATTTCACAAAACCCCTTGGACCACCGTGTCCCTATCTGAAAAAAGTGTGCAGTACATCGGTGAGTGACACTTCTACTAAAGCACGCGGTGCGTGCCTTGTGCGCGGTGCAGGCACGCGGTGCGTTGAGGCACCCTCTGTGTTGTGTGCAAGCTACGGCCTTCTCTAAGCTGCGGTAGGCGTAGGGACTATATTAATTCCGTACTTTTGCGTAGCTTAGACAAGGGGGGGGGGGTACGCTGTCAGGGAGAGTTGCTGCATGGCGAGTCCGAAGACTCCCAAGGGTCCAAGTGCACCTGTGAATTGGAGCAGGAAGCCAAACTGGGGAAACGGGGGTCGTCATTCTCCTATGACATGATGATGTAGTGGTTGCGTGGCCCTGTCCTCACACCCTATCCCTGCCTGCTTTCGCAGCAGCCTAAGGGGGAAACACAACGCGCGGTGCGCGGTTTTTTGGGTTGTGCAACTGGCTCCCGTCCCATATCTTCCCCTTGTGCTTTGTCTCGGCACCCCACTGGCCTTGCCCCCCCCCCCCCCCCGGTGGGCCCGTGTGCCGGGGCTGTGGGATGGGCGCCCATTTGTTGGATGGCGGGTTTGGTGCCGGCTTGGGTCCATCACCCCATTTCCAGAGCCCCCCAAAAAGGCACATGCCCCCGTGGAAGGCAAAGGCAAACAATGGGCATAGTTTCAGTTTCTTGCGTGCCCGTTCGGAGCACATCGTGACGCAGTTGCATGCGTGGGGTGTATGCCAAGACCCGTACCGGAAGTATGGGGATTCTCTTCCAGACCGCATTCAGAAATTGCATTGGATGGTGCGTGCCGTAGTGTACATCCAGCAATTTCTGAATGTTCACAACCTCTATTACGAACCATATGGTCCGTGGGACCACTTTCCCGTGGCCATTTTCAAGCTGCCAAAGGTCACGCAGCGGCGCACCGACTCAGATTCGTCCTCTTCCGTCTCTGCATCTTCTTCATCAGGGTCGTCATTTACCAGCACCAACGAGAACGAGGAGTAGACAAATAAGTTGATGCCGTGCCGAAGAGCGGACTCTTCTCCTTTCATCATCAACCAATGGCCCCTCCCCGGTAGGGTGTGTGGGCGGCTACAACCACCATGCAATTGGTGAGGATGATGGAGTGGAGGCCTTCGTTGTTGTACGCTCACCCCTTAGGCCACCGCGTCCCTGCCACCTTGAAAAAACACTCAATTTCCACGAGAGTGCATGCGAAAGATTGTGTGCGGTGCGCGTGTTTCCCCCTAAGGGGCGCAGTGGGAGGAGGGCCAGAGAGAAGGAGAGAGAGAGAGAGAGGGCAGGGGAGAGAGAGAGGGAGAGAGGGGGAGAGAGACCCACAGAGCAAGAGCCGGGGACTAACCGGCACTGTGGGAGGGTGGTGGGTTCGAGCTGACCAGGGTGTGTGGGCAGCCATTGAAGCATAGAGCTGAAAAGCCTGGTGATGAAACATCGGGACGCCTTTGCGCCCCCAGAGCACGGGCGTGACACGTCATTACGTGCCAAAAAGCCTGAGCACGACAGGGGCAGCGAGAGTGCGGCCCACGGGAGGGTGGTGGGTGCGAGCTGACCTGGATATGTGGGCGGCCAGCGCACACATGGAGTGGTACTGAACAGGTAAGCACAACAGTACAGCAATGCACCTGTTGAAGCGTCAAGTAGAATAGTCTGATGGTGAAACGTTGAGACGCCTTTGCGCCCCCGGAGTTCGGATATGACACGTCTTCACGTGCCAGAGAGCAAGAGCAAGACAGGTGCAGCAAGAGCAAGACCCGCAGAGCAAGGGTTAGAGACTAACCGGCACTGTGGGAGGGTGGTGGGTGCGAGCTGACCTCAATGTACAGATGGCCAAGGCCAAAGAGCCGACCTCAATGTACAGATGGCCAAGGCCAAAGCACAGTCAGCAGTCACCTGGAGTGGTTCAGAACTGGTCTGCGCTGCAGTGCAGCAAGGAAAAAACACTGAACTATGTGGTGATGACCATGCGCCTGTGACACGGGGGCGTATGCGAGCCCAGTATCCGTTGCCTCATGGCCCTAAGGGACTGCCGCGGGTGAGCCACACCCTCACATCACACATGCGCGTTGCACCCCGCACCCTGTAGTGCCCAGGTGTCCCCTTGTGCGGACCGTGGACCTCACCTGTGTCTACCGTTGGACATGCCCAGCTGATGCCTGGAGGGAGGGGTTGGAGGCAGGGCTGTGAGGCTGGTCAGCAGCTCTTGTATGTGGAGGGGGCTGGCCAGTGTGAGCACTGCGACCGTGTGGAGAATGCAATGGTGGAAAACAGCACATTTTTTTTGGCCGGCCGTCCAAAGGCACATATGCTGTGAGCCGCCACAGTGAATGGTACCATCATACCAGTCACAGACTGCGTAGCCCCACTGGCCACTGGGCCCAGTTGATTGCCACTGACCACTGAGGCACACCAATGCTAGGGAGCCAAGTGCCTCCACAGAACAGGGTACATGCTGCTAGATGTCTGCATTGACATGTGTTTTCTGGCTCTTGTGCCCCCGCACCCTCCCAGCCCTCCACCAGCCTTTGCAGCCCCCCCCTCCCCACTTTTGGATTGCCAAGGAAGGCCCAGCCACTGCACGATGCAAAGTCACACCTGATTGCACGGCACTGCTACACTCTGTACACCACTCCACACACATGTGACCCTGCAGAAATGCGATGTGTATTTGACAAAAGCATGATATGAGCTTCTCCAATGCGAGTTGCTCGCCGCCGCCCAGCATTCAGAAACCGCCACCTCTCCATGGCATCCGGCGGGCCTCCATCGTTGCCTCCGAAGCATCGCATGACAGCGACACCGACAACGACAGTGACCGGCGGAGGTCCATCCGCATGCAGCTGCACAGCCCCCTCCACGAGGGGTATGAACTGTCACAGCCCGTCATGGTCTCCAAGGCCCCAAAGGCCAAACAGATACCCTGGCGGTACTGGGCAGGCACTGCAACCTCTGTTTTGTTACTGGGGGTAACTCTGGTACGGCACTTTTGTCTCCCACAGTACCCGGCAGCGGCATTGATATGGGAGCTTGTGCTGGTTCTCTTGGTCACGCTGTTGTGGGCATTAGCCCCAAACACCCCATTACTGCAGGCTTGCATGCAGTCTGCATGGCTCCAGTCTTGTTGCCAGCGATGGATCATGACAGGACTCGACCAGGAGCTGTCGTACAAGTATGTGCACTTCTTAGGCAGCATCACTGCTGCTGCATTTCGCCCCCTTCTAGAGCTGTCCAAGCAGCGCGTTCGGCCGGCAGAGGCCGACGCTCTGAGGACCATGGAGTCTTTTATGACGCACATGGTTTCCACGATGACGGAGGACGAGCGATTCGAGACCTTCTTCCTCACGCCGCGCACACGTCTTCCAGCAGACCAGATGGTGAACCTCCGTGTGGGCCTGTACCGGACCGTGGAGCGCGTTATGGCAATGCTGCGCCACACAGTGAAAAAGGTGTGTGTGTGTGTGTGTGTGTGTGTGTGTGTGTGTGTGTGTGTGTGTGTGTGTGTGTGTGTGTGTGTGTGTGTGTGTGTGTGTGTGTGTGTGTGTGTGTGTGTGTGTGTGTGTGTGTGTGTGTGTGTGTGTGTGTGTGTGTGTGTGTGTGTGTGTGTGTGTGTGTGTGTGTGTGTGTGTGTGTGTGTGTGTGTGTGTGTGTGTGTGTGTGTGTGTGTGTGTGTGTGTGTGTGTGTGTGTGTGTGTGTGTGTGTGTGTGTGTGTGTGTGTGTGTGTGTGTGTGTGTGTGTGTGTGTGTGTGTGTGTGTGTGTGTGTGTGTGTGTGTGTGTGTGTGTGTGTGTGTGTGTGTGTGTGTGTGTGTGTGTGTGTGTGTGTGTGTGTGTGTGTGTGTGTGTGTGTGTGTGTGTGTGTGTGTGTGTGTGTGTGTGTGTGTGTGTGTGTGTGTGTGTGTGTGTGTGTGTGTGTGTGTGTGTGTGTGTGTGTGTGTGTGTGTGTGTGTGTGTGTGTGTGTGTGTGTGTGTGTGTGTGTGTGTGTGTGTGTGTGTGTGTGTGTGTGTGTGTGTGTGTGTGTGTGTGTGTGTGTGTGACCCCCACGGCCGCCCAGGGGCGCGTGACCTCACCGTGGTGTGGGGGTGAAACCAGGGGGGGGTTCCCCTGGGCCAACACGCAATCTGGGGGGCGACCCAGTCCAGCCGCGGCGGCTGGGTCGCGAGATCGCGTGCCCCACCCCTCGCCGGCCACCGTGGGGGAGCCACGATGGCACAGGGCGGGCTCCACCGGGGGGTGGCGGTTTGCGTGGGTTCTCCAGGCCTCCCTGTGGCCCAGCCCGCCCCAGGGCTTGTACGCTGTCCCCCACCCGCCCCCTTGCACTCGCTCTGTTCCTGCACAGGTGCATCCTGGGCTGGGGACCGAATGCGGCGTGGCACCCCTCGTGGCCCCTCCGACACCGGAGCGAGGAGAGGGCACCAGTGGGGATCTTGGCCCGTTTCCTGCAGCGGATGCCTGCAGCGGGGACGGTGCGAGTGAACCGGGACCGTACTGAAATAAGGGGAGGCCCCCCTGTCCCGGGCCTCCGCCCAAGGGGGGTGGAGTTATGTCTTTTGTGGGACCGTACTGAAATGAGGGGAGGCCCCCCTGTTCCTGTCCCTCCGCCCATGCAGGTTGGATCGAGTTTGAATCGGTATCAGTATTGAAATAAGGGGCGGCCCCCCAGTCCTGGCGGTCCTTTTTGGAGAGATGAGAAATGTGAAATAAGGGGAGGACCCCCCGTGCCCCCCATGCCGGGAATCCCACGTGGGGCGGCCGGTCGGAATACGCTGGAAGAAATTGGAAGAAATTGAAATAAGGGGAGGTCCCCCGAGTTCATAACACAGGTAGCGCCAACAACGTCGCTGCCATTGGGAAGGATACATGAACAAAGGGGAGGCCCCCCGTGTGTTGGGCCGAGGAGGGGCACCATCCCCTCCCGGCGAGACAAAGTGCCCTGTTTGGAACCGAGGGGGGGCGCCATCCCCCCCAGGCCCCAGATGTGTATGTATCAAGTAAAGTAAGTACGTAAATGAAAGAACCTCAGTATTGTATAATGTACGCCTCTGGCCAACAACCAGGGAGGGCCGGAGGTCCGGGTAAAAGCCCCGGACCCCCCAACGGCCGCCCCAAAGGTGAGCGCACCACTGGAAGGGGCATGTCTGCGGGGTAAAAACTTGCGCTGAGTAAACAACTAACGTAATAAATAGTGCTTACTGCTATAATTAATGCTTAAACGGGTAAATGCCCCCCCCCCCGGGGCCAGTTTAGTGCGCACCCCCCAGAGCCGGACCCGACCGGCCGTGCTGAGGCGAGCCCAGCGATGGGTATGACAGGCCACACTTTAAGTGCTGGTAGTCACGCCTCAGCACACTCCGTGGGCTTATAAGGCCCACAGGGGCCCCAAATACCGTTTCGTTCGGGAGTTAAGCCCCGGCGGAATTTGGGGTTGTTTTGGTTAAGAGGACTCACGTTGAGTCCCAGTTACTGTTACCCCGGAGTTATGGCCTCCGGTACTGCCTGCCTACTTGCTTGCTGCTGCCCACCCCCACACAGCGGCGGTTACACCCGAGTCCCTCTGGTCCTGCCTGGGCCGCGGAGGGATAGGGACGCCCCGTGGGTTCGTCAGGTATTTTGCCTTCCCCCACACAGCGGCGGTTACACCCGAGTCCCTCCGGTCCAGCCTGGGCCGCGGAGGGACAGGGACGCCCCGTGGGTTCGCCAGGTATTTTGCCTTCCCCCACACAGCGGCGGTTACACCCGAGTCCCTCCGGTCCAGCCTGGGCCGCGGGCGCCCCGTGGGTTCGACAGGTATTTTTCCTTCCCCCACACAGCGGCGGTTACACCCGAGTCCCTCCGGTCCAGCCTGGGCCGCGGAGGGATAGGGACGCACCGTGGGTTCGTCAGGTATTTTGCCTTCCCCCACACAGCGGCGGTTACACCCGAGTCCCTCCGGTCCAGCCTGGGCCGCGGGGGGATAGGGACGCCCCGTGGGTTCGTCAGGTATTTTTCCTTCCCCCACACAGCGGCGGTTACACCCGAGTCCCTCCGGTCCAGCCTGGGCCGCGGGGGGCTAGGGACGCCCCGTGGGTTCGTCAGGTATTTTTCCTTCCCCCACACAGCGGCGGTTACACCCGAGTCCCTCCGGTCCAGCCTGGGCCGCGGGGGGATAGGGACGCCCCTCGGGTTCGTCAGGTATTTTTCCTTCCCCCACACAGCGGCGTTTACACCCGAGTCCCTCCGGTCCAGCCTGGGCCGCGGGGGGATAGGGACGCCCCGTGGGTTCGTCAGGTATTTTTCCTTCCCCCACACAGCGGCGGTTACACCTGAGTCCCTCCGGTCCAGCCTGGGCCGCGGAGGGATAGGGACGCCCCGTGGGTTGTCAGGTATTTTTCTTTTCCCCACACAGCGGCGGTTACACCCGAGTCCCTCCGGTCAAGCCTGGGCCGCGGGGGGATAGGGACGCCCCGTGGGTTCGTCAGGTATTTTTCCTTCCCCCACACAGCGGCGGTTACACCCGAGTCCCTCCGGTCCAGCCTGGGCCGCGGGGGGATAGGGACGCCCCGTGGGTTCGTCAGGTATTTTTCCTTCCCCCACACAGCGGCGGTTACACCTGAGTCCCTCCGGTCCAGCCTGGGCCGCGGGGGGATAGGGACGCCCCGTGGGTTCGTCAGGTATTTTTCCTTCCCCCACACAGCGGCGGTTACACCCGAGTCCCTCCGGTCCAGCCTGGGCCGCGGGGGGATAGGGACGCCCCGTGGGTTCGTCAGTTATTTTTCCTTCCCCCACACAGCGGCGGTTACACCTGAGTCCCTCCGGTCCAGCCTGGGCCGCGGAGGGATAGGGACGCCCCGTGGGTTGTCAGGTATTTTTCTTTTCCCCACACAGCGGCGGTTACACCCGAGTCCCTCCGGTCCAGCCTGGGCCGCGGGGGGATAGGGACGCCCCGTGGGTTCGTCAGGTATTTTTCCTTCCCCCACACAGCGGCGGTTACACCCGAGTCCCTCCGGTCCAGCCTGGGCCGCGGGGGGATAGGGACGCCCCGTGGGTTCGTCAGGTATTTTTCCTTCCCCTCACACAGCGGCGGTTACACCCCAGTCCCTCCGGCCCAGCCTGGGCCGCGGGGGGATAGGGACGCCCCGTGGGTTCGTCAGGTATTTTTCCTTCCCCTCACACAGCGGCGGTTACACCCGAGTCCCTCCGGTCCAGCCTGGGCCGTGGGGGGATAGGGACGCCCCGTGGGTTCGTCAGGTATTTTTCCTTCCCCCACACAGCGGCGGTTACACCCGAGTCCCTCCGGTCCAGCCTGGGCCGCGGAGGGATAGGGACGCCCCGTGGGTTCGTCAGGTATTTTTCCTTCCCCCACACAGCGGCGGTTACACCCGAGTCCCTCCGGTCCAGCCTGGGCCGCGGGGGGATAGGGACGCCCCGTGGGTTCGTCAGGTATTCTTCCTTCCCCCACACAGCGGCGGTTACACCCGAGTCCCTCCGGTCCAGCCTGGGCCGCGGAGGGATAGGGACGCCCCGTGGGTTCGTCAGGTATTCTTCCTTCCCCCACACAGCGGCGGTTACACCCGAGTCCCTCCGGTCCAGCCTGGGCCGCGGGGGGATAGGGACGCCCCGTGGGTTCGTCAGGTATTTTGCCTTTCCCCACACAGCGGCGGTTACACCCGAGTCCCTCCGGTCCAGCCTGGGCCGCGGGGGGATAGGGACGCCCCGTGGGTTCGTCAGGTATTTTTCCTTCCCCTCACAGCGGCGGTTACACCCGAGTCCCTCCGGTCCAGCCTGGGCCGCGGGGGGATAGGGACGCCCCGTGGGTTCGTCAGGTATTTTTCCTTCCCCCACACAGCGGCGGTTACACCCGAGTCCCTCCGGTCCAGCCTGGGCCGCGGGGGGATAGGGACGCCCCGTGGGTTCGTCAGGTATTTTTCCTTCCCCCACACAGCGGCGGTTACACCTGAGTCCCTCCGGTCCAGCCTGGGCCGCGGGGGGATAGGGACGCCCCGTGGGTTCGTCAGGTATTCTTCCTTCCCCCACACAGCGGCGGTTACACCCGAGTCCCTCCGGTCCAGCCTGGGCCGCGGAGGGATAGGGACGCCCCGTGGGTTCGTCAGGTATTCTTCCTTCCCCCACACAGCGGCGGTTACACCCGAGTCCCTCCGGTCCAGCCTGGGCCGCGGGGGGATAGGGACGCCCCGTGGGTTCGTCAGGTATTTTTCCTTCCCCCACACAGCGGCGGTTACACCCGAGTCCCTCCGGTCCAGCCTGGGCCGCGGGGGGATAGGGACGCCCCGTGGGTTCGTCAGGTATTTTTCCTTCCCCCACACAGCGGCGGTTACACCCGAGTCCCTCCGGTCCAGCCTGGGCCGCGGGGGGATAGGGACGCCCCGTGGGTTCGTCAGGTATTTTTCCTTTCCCCACACAGCGGCGGTTACACCCGAGTCCCTCCGGTCCAGCCTGGGCCGTGGGGGGATAGGGACGCCCCGTGGGTTCGTCAGGTATTTTTCCTTTCCCCACACAGCGGCGGTTACACCCGAGTCCCTCCGGTCCAGCCTGTACCGCGGAGGGATAGGGACGCCCCGTGGGTTCGTCAGGTATTTTTCCTTTCCCCACACAGCGGCGGTTACACCCGAGTCCCTCCGGTCCAGCCTGGGCCGCGGGGGGATAGGGACGCCCCGTGGGTTCGTCAGGTATTTTTCCTTCCCCCATACTTGGCTTTCGGACCATCGAGGCCCCCGCCGCTGAGATGAGGGGGCGTCCTGCGCTTTGGGACCACTGAGGCCCCCGCCGCTGAGGCGAGGGGGCCTCTTTGGCTTTGGGACCACTGAGGCCCCCTCCGCTGAGGCGAGAGGTCCTCCTTGGCTTTGGGACCATCGAGGCCCCGGCCGCTGAGGCGAGGGGGCCTCCTTCGCTTTGGGACCACCGA
The DNA here is from genome assembly GCA_964036045.1 of Eutreptiella sp. 'Long Island Sound 2002'. Classification (NCBI taxonomy): domain Eukaryota; phylum Euglenozoa; class Euglenophyceae; order Eutreptiales; family Eutreptiaceae; genus Eutreptiella; species Eutreptiella sp. 'Long Island Sound 2002'. The sequence goes on along the minus strand of OZ038387.1, from coordinate 22,587,383 downwards.
GGCCCCCTCCGCTGAGGCGAGGGGGCCTCCTTCGCTTTGGGACCAATGAGGCCCCCTCCGCTGAGGCGAGGGGGCCTTTTTGGCTTTTGGACCACCGAGGCCCCCTCCGCTGAGGCGAGGGGGCCTTCTTCGCTTTGGGACCACCGAGGCCCCCGCCGCTGAGGCGGTGGGGCCTCTTTGGCTTGCGGACCATCGAGGCCCCCGCCGCTGAGGCGAAGGGGCCTCTTTGGCTTGCGGACCACCGAGGCCCCCGCCGCTGAGGCGAGGGGGCCTCTTTGGCTTGCGGATTACCGAGGCCCCCGCCGCTGAGGCGAGGGGGCCTCCTGCGCTTTGGGACCACTGAGGCCCCCTCCGCTGAGGCGAGGGGGCCTCTTTGGCTTGCGGACCACCGAGGCCCTCGCCGCTGAGGCGAGGGGGCCTCTTGCGCTTTGGGACCACTGAGGACCCCGCCGCTGAGGCGAGGGGGCCTCTTGCGCTTTGGGACCACTGAGGGCCCCGCCGCTGAGGCGAGGGGGCCTCCTTCTCTTCAGGACCACCGAGGCCCCCGCCGCTGGGGCGAGGGGGCCTCCTGCGCTTTGGGACCACTGAGGCCCCCGCCGCTGAGGCGAGGGGGCCTCTTTGGCTTTTGTACCACCGAGGCCCCCGCCGCTGAGGCGAGGGGGCCTCCTTCGCTTTGGGACCACCGAGGCCCCCTCCGCTGAGGCGAGGGGGCCTCCTTCGTTTGGGGACCACCGAGGCCCCCTCCGCTGAGGCGAGGGGGCCTCCTTCGTTTGGGGACCACCGAGGCCCCCTCCGCTGAGGCGAGGGGGCCTCCTTCGTTTGGGGACCACCGAGGCCCCCTCCGCTGAGGCGAGGGGGCCTCTTTCGTTTTGGGACCACCGAGGCCCCCTCCGCTGAGGCGAGGGGTCCTCCTTGGCTTTTGGATCATCGAGGCCCCCGCCGCTGAGGCGAGGGGGCCTCTCTCGTTTTGGGACCACCGAGGCCCCCTCTGCTGAGGCAAGGGGGCCTCTTTCGCTTTGGGTTCACCGAGGCCCCCTCCGCTGAGGCGAGGGGGCCTTCTTCGCTTTGGGACCACCGAGGCCCCCTCCGCTGAGGCAAGGGGGCCTCTTTGGCTTTTGGACCACCGAGGCCCCCGCCGCTGAGGCGGTGGGGCCTCTTTGGCTTGCGGACCATCGAGGCCCCCGCCGCTGAGGCGAGGGGGCCTCTTTCGTTTTGGGACCATCGAGGCCCCCGCCGCTGAGGCGAGGGGGCCTCTTTGGCTTTGGGACCACCGAGGCCCCCGCCGCTGAGGCGAGGGGGCCTCCTTCGCTTTGGGACCACCGAGGCCCCCGCCGCTGAGGCGAGGGGGCCTCCTTCTCTTCGGGACCACCGAGGCCCCCGCCGCTGAGGCGAGGGGGCCTCTTTGGCTTTTGGACCACCGAGGCCCCCTCCGCTGAGGCGAGGGGGCCTCCTTCGCTTTGGGACCACCGAGGCCCCCTCCGCTGAGGCGAGGGGGCCTCCTTCGTTTGGGGACCACCGAGGCCCCCTCCGCTGAGGCGAGGGGGCCTCCTTCGTTTGGGGACCACCGAGGCCCCCTCCGCTGAGGCGAGGGGGCCTCCTTCGCTTTGGGACCAATGAGGCCCCCTCCGCTGAGGCGAGGGGGCCTCCTTCGTTTGGGGACCACCGAGGCCCCCTCCGCTGAGGCGAGGGGGCCTCTTTCGTTTTGGGACCACCGAGGCCCCCTCCGCTGAGGCGAGGGGTCCTCCTTGGCTTTTGGATCATCGAGGCCCCCGCCGCTGAGGCGAGGGGGCCTCTCTCGTTTTGGGACCATCGAGGCCCCCTCTGCTGAGGCAAGGGGGCCTCTTTCGCTTTGGGTTCACCGAGGCCCCCTCCGCTAAGGCGAGGGGGCCTTCTTCGCTTTGGGACCACCGAGGCCCCCGCCGCTGAGGCAAGGGGGCCTCTTTGGCTTTTGGACCACCGAGGCCCCCGCCGCTGAGGCGAGGGGGCCTCTTTGGCTTGCGGACCATCGAGGCCCCCGCCGCTGAGGCGAGGGGGCCTCTTTCGTTTTGGGACCATCGAGGCCCCCGCCGCTGAGGCGAGGGGGCCTCTTTGGCTTTGGGACCACCGAGGCCCCCGCCGCTGAGGCGAGGGGGCCTCCTTCGCTTTGGGACCACCGAGGCCCCCGCCGCTGAGGCGAGGGGGCCTCCTTCTCTTCGGGACCACCGAGGCCCCCGCCGCTGAGGCGAGGGGGCCTCCTTGGCTTTTGGACCACCGAGGCCCCCGCCGCTGAGGCGAGGGGGCCTCCTTCGCTTTGGGACCACCGAGGCCCCCTCCGCTGAGGCGAGGGGGCCTCCTTCGTTTGGGGACCACCGAGGCCCCCTCCGCTGAGGCGAGGGGGCCTCCTTCGTTTGGGGACCACCGAGGCCCCCTCCGCTGAGGCGAGGGGGCCTCCTTCGCTTTGGGACCAATGAGGCCCCCTCCGCTGAGGCGAGGGGGCCTCCTTCGTTTGGGGACCACCGAGGCCCCCTCCGCTGAGGCGAGGGGGCCTCTTTCGTTTTGGGACCACCGAGGCCCCCTCCGCTGAGGCGAGGGGTCCTCCTTGGCTTTTGGATCATCGAGGCCCCCGCCGCTGAGGCGAGGGGGCCTCTCTCGTTTTGGGACCATCGAGGCCCCCTCTGCTGAGGCAAGGGGGCCTCTTTCGCTTTGGGTTCACCGAGGCCCCCTCCGCTGAGGCGAGGGGGCCTTCTTCGCTTTGGGACCACCGAGGCCCCCTCCGCTGAGGCAAGGGGGCCTCTTTGGCTTTTGGACCACCGAGGCCCCCGCCGCTGAGGCGGTGGGGCCTCTTTGGCTCCCGGACCATCGAGGCCCCCGCCGCTGAGGCGAGGGGGCCTCTTTCGTTTTGGGACCACCGAGGCCCCCGCCGCTGAGGCGAGGGGGCCTCTTTGGCTTTGGGACCACCGAGGCCCCCGCCGCTGAGGCGAGGGGGCCTCCTTCGCTTTGGGACCACCGAGGCCCCCGCCGCTGAGGCGAGGGGGCCTCCTTCTCTTCGGGACCACCGAGGCCCCCGCCGCTGAGGCGAGGGGGCCTCTTTGGCTTTTGGACCACCGAGGCCCCCGCCGCTGAGGCGAGGGGGCCTCCTTCGCTTTGGGACCACCGAGGCCCCCTCCGCTGAGGCGAGGGGGCCTCCTTCGTTTGGGGACCACCGAGGCCCCCTCCGCTGAGGCGAGGGGGCCTCCTTCGTTTGGGGACCACCGAGGCCCCCTCCGCTGAGGCGAGGGGGCCTCCTTCGCTTTGGGACCAATGAGGCCCCCTCCGCTGAGGCGAGGGGGCCTCCTTCGTTTGGGGACCACCGAGGCCCCCTCCGCTGAGGCGAGGGGGCCTCTTTCGTTTTGGGACCACCGAGGCCCCCTCCGCTGAGGCGAGGGGTCCTCCTTGGCTTTTGGATCATCGAGGCCCCCGCCGCTGAGGCGAGGGGGCCTCTCTCGTTTTGGGACCATCGAGGCCCCCTCTGCTGAGGCAAGGGGGCCTCTTTCGCTTTGGGTTCACCGAGGAACCCTCCGCTGAGGCGAGGGGGCCTTCTTCGCTTTGGGACCACCGAGGCCCCCTCCGCTGAGGCAAGGGGGCCTCTTTGGCTTTTGGACCACCGAGGCCCCCGCCGCTGAGGCGAGGGGGCCTCTTTGGCTTGCGGACCATCGAGGCCCCCGCCGCTGAGGCGAGGGGGCCTCTTTCGTTTTGGGACCATCGAGGCCCCCGCCGCTGAGGCGAGGGGGCCTCTTTGGCTTTGGGACCACCGAGGCCCCCGCCGCTGAGGCGAGGGGGCCTCCTTCGCTTTGGGACCACCGAGGCCCCCGCCGCTGAGGCGAGGGGGCCTCCTTCTCTTCGGGACCACCGAGGCCCCCGCCGCTGAGGCGAGGGGGCCTCTTTGGCTTTTGGACCACCGAGGCCCCCGCCGCTGAGGCGAGGGGGCCTCCTTCGCTTTGGGACCACCGAGGCCCCCTCCGCTGAGGCGAGGGGGCCTCCTTCGTTTGGGGACCACCGAGGCCCCCTCCGCTGAGGCGAGGGGGCCTCCTTCGTTTGGGGACCACCGAGGCCCCCTCCGCTGAGGCGAGGGGGCCTCCTTCGCTTTGGGACCAATGAGGCCCCCTCCGCTGAGGCGAGGGGGCCTCCTTCGTTTGGGGACCACCGAGGCCCCCTCCGCTGAGGCGAGGGGGCCTCTTTCGTTTTGGGACCACCGAGGCCCCCTCCGCTGAGGCGAGGGGTCCTCCTTGGCTTTTGGATCATCGAGGCCCCCGCCGCTGAGGCGAGGGGGCCTCTCTCGTTTTGGGACCATCGAGGCCCCCTCTGCTGAGGCAAGGGGGCCTCTTTCGCTTTGGGTTCACCGAGGAACCCTCCGCTGAGGCGAGGGGGCCTTCTTCGCTTTGGGACCACCGAGGCCCCCTCCGCTGAGGCAAGGGGGCCTCTTTGGCTTTTGGACCACCGAGGCCCCCGCCGCTGAGGCGAGGGGGCCTCTTTGGCTTGCGGACCATCGAGGCCCCCGCCGCTGAGGCGAGGGGGCCTCTTTCGTTTTGGGACCATCGAGGCCCCCGCCGCTGAGGCGAGGGGGCCTCTTTGGCTTTGGGACCACCGAGGCCCCCGCCGCTGAGGCGAGGGGGCCTCCTTCGCTTTGGGACCACCGAGGCCCCCGCCGCTGAGGCGAGGGGGCCTCCTTCTCTTCGGGACCACCGAGGCCCCCGCCGCTGAGGCGAGGGGGCCTCTTTGGCTTTTGGACCACTGAGGCCCCCGCCGCTGAGGCGAGGGGGCCTCCTTCGCTTTGGGACCACCGAGGCCCCCTCCGCTGAGGCGAGGGGGCCTCCTTCGTTTGGGGACCACCGAGGCCCCCTCCGCTGAGGCGAGGGGGCCTCCTTCGTTTGGGGACCACCGAGGCCCCCTCCGCTGAGGCGAGGGGGCCTCCTTCGCTTTGGGACCAATGAGGCCCCCTCCGCTGAGGCGAGGGGGCCTCCTTCGTTTGGGGACCACCGAGGCCCCCTCCGCTGAGGCGAGGGGGCCTCTTTCGTTTTGGGACCACCGAGGCCCCCTCCGCTGAGGCGAGGGGTCCTCCTTGGCTTTTGGATCATCGAGGCCCCCGCCGCTGAGGCGAGGGGGCCTCTCTCGTTTTGGGACCATCGAGGCCCCCTCTGCTGAGGCAAGGGGGCCTCTTTCGCTTTGGGTTCACCGAGGCCCCCTCCGCTGAGGCGAGGGGGCCTTCTTCGCTTTGGGACCACCGAGGCCCCCTCCGCTGAGGCAAGGGGGCCTCTTTGGCTTTTGGACCACCGAGGCCCCCGCCGCTGAGGCGGTGGGGCCTCTTTGGCTTGCGGACCATCGAGGCCCCCGCCGCTGAGGCGAGGGGGCCTCTTTCGTTTTGGGACCACCGAGGCCCCCGCCGCTGAGGCGAGGGGGCCTCTTTGGCTTTGGGACCACCGAGGCCCCCGCCGCTGAGGCGAGGGGGCCTCCTTCGCTTTGGGACCACCGAGGCCCCCGCCGCTGAGGCGAGGGGGCCTCCTTCTCTTCGGGACCACCGAGGCCCCCGCCGCTGAGGCGAGGGGGCCTCTTTGGCTTTTGGACCACCGAGGCCCCCGCCGCTGAGGCGAGGGGGCCTCCTTCGCTTTGGGGACCACCGAGGCCCCCTCCGCTGAGGCGAGGGGGCCTCCTTCGTTTGGGGACCACCGAGGCCCCCTCCGCTGAGGCGAGGGGGCCTCCTTCGTTTGGGGACCACCGAGGCCCCCTCCGCTGAGGCGAGGGGGCCTCCTTCGCTTTGGGACCAATTCTTAGCTCAGCCGTGCCTGAGCTTTGGTTTTGCTCGTCGGGTGGTGTGTGTGTGCGCATGCGTGTGTGCAGTGAGCCTCTGTACTTGTAGAGCATTTTTGCTTGTTGCCAGCAGACCATAGGTGGTCACACGTAGAGCCTGCTCCGTGACACTTTGGAACGACCCGGTCTGTGAATATGTCAGTTGACGATTTTGCCGTCTTCGCGAAGGGAACAATTTGTTCCCAGTTCATTGATAGCGTTCCCATGCTGGAGATAGCCAGGGCTGCCTCGCAGGTGGAGATGAAGCTGTCGGTGCTGCTGGAACGCAGGTCAGAGTGGGAGGCTAGTTTCGTCGCCAGGTACGGAATAGAGTTGGGGGAGGTGGGGCTGGTGAAGATGATCGCCTCGTATTGCGTCATGGCCCAGTGCGACCTGGATGTGGCGTCGCTGGGCTTTGTCAAGGTGGAGGTACCGCCCCAGCAGCCGCAGACGGTGTCGCCAGAGCTTCAGGAGCTCAAGCAGTTGGTTCAGGGACAGGCCCTTGTGATGGAGGGCCTGCGCAAGCAGTTGGAGGCGGTCAGTGCCAAGGCCGAGGCGGAGTCCAAGAGGAAAATGGCGAAGGTCCCGCCGCTGTGTAAAGCGGAAATCGTGAAGGTGAGGGAGTTGGATTCTAAGCCCCAGTGGATCTTCGCCAGCCTTCTCGCGCTGTCCACCTTGTTGTGGCGCAGGGAGGTGCCCCAACACGAATACGTCTCCAAGTACAAGGACAAGGAAAAGTTCACGGACGCCATCCTGGACGAGCTGGCGCCGGTGGTGGACGCGGACTCCGCGGACACGGAAGTGTGGCAGCTGGAGTCCATGGATGATGACGAACTTACGCGCCTTCGGAGTTTTGTCCAGGCGGTCTGGACGTTCACGGTGACTAGCCTGTCGGCATACAGGGGCAAGAAGGGCTTGGACCCCGGGCCGGTCGGCGAGGGGTCGGACGCGGCCGAGGATGCGTCCGATGTGCCTGTGCTGTCCGCTGGTTGTACGGGAGCGGCGGAGGAGGAGGTGGTGGGGCGGCGGCTGCAAGCCATGAAGGGTAAGTTCCGCGTTGAGGGGGGCCGCCGCCTGTACACCGCCAAGCCGGGTGCCGAGCCGATGGACGTCACCAATGCCCCGGTGACAGCGTGTCGGGCATGCAAGAACGCTGGGAGGGGAGTGAAACGGCATTGGTTTCACGAGTGCCCCGGCTTTGACTGATGGGGAAGCTGCCCCATCCGGCCCATCCCTCCCGAGCCCCGGGGGGCCTTGGTGGTTCTCGGACCGTCGGACTTCCGGGATGGCGAGGACGTGGTCTGGCGCCTGGTGTGGGCAGCGTGGAGACGGATATGGAAGGAGGATGAGATCGCCTCCGTGGACGCCCTGCAGGCATCCTCCTGGGCAAAAAGCACCATGGGTACGTATTGTACCCACTTCCGCAAGATGGCCCTCTGGGTGGGCTACACGCCCACATCCGAGCTTGAACGAGCGGCGTGCCGCTACATTTTCCAGTTATGGGGACTGGGGTACTCGGGAAGCTCCCTCAAGGTCGCAGTGTCGGCGTTCCGGGCGCTGGAGGACATGGGATGGCTGCCCGCGTTCGTCAGTCGCCGGGTCTGGCGCTGTGCCAAGTGGGCGCCCACGGAGCCGGCCCTACGGCCCTACGCAGGTTTGGACGACCTCCGCAACTTCGCGCTGGCTTGCACGGAGCGACCGCAGTGGACCGTCTATGGGATGGCAGTCCTGGCGTTCACCTGCCTTCTGCGGGTGGGTGAGGCCGCGCCCCTCCGTCGGGGGGGATCCCGGTGTCGGGGATTGGCGTTCCGCACGGTCAAGGTGGCGCCGCGCATCGTGCGCAGGCGACTCGGGAAGTATGCCCGAGAGTGGCTGGGCTGGCTCGATGCCACAGGGGCCACGTCTGCTGTCGTCGGAGCGCAATTCTGTCCGCAGGGACCAGCTTTCATGCAGTCGGTCATGGCTGCCGCGTTGGGGGGCAGCGACAACCCCCACGCCAGGTGGCACGCATGGAGGCGAGGGGGCTCCGCGGCCCTGCGATGGTTGGGGCTGCCCATCAAGTGGCTGGCTTGGTGGGGGCGGTGGCTTTCGGAGACGGTGGCAGTCCACTACGCCGACGCGCCCGACGACTTCGTCGTCACGACCGAGGCTGTCCTCCCCTGGCCCCCTGACAACCATGCAGGAGAGTTCGTTTGGCGCGCCGTGTCCCTCCGGGACAATTTCCCGAAGGAGCTCCTGGAGCTCTGTGCCCCTGATGCCGATGAGCCCCCACAATGGGGAGGTGACGGGGATGGGTCGGCAGGAGGTCGGGGTGGATCGTGCCCTGGGGAGTCCGCAAGTCCTGCCGCTGCGGAAGCTGCTGGGAGGGAGGACCGGGCTGGCGCACGTGACCCGGGGGCCCCTCCGGCCCTTACGGCTGTTGAGGGGTCCTCAGGACGCGGGCGCCGGCCGCGGGGAGACGGGGGGGGGGAAGTCATTGATGTGGATGCAGACCCCCCACCTGCCTCCGCAGCAGGCTCCTCCATCAGGCGGCTGCGCATCGCGGCCCGCAGGACGGGTGAGGTCGCGTCCGTCTTGGGCAAGCGGAAGGCCGCGGGCCCGGCCAGGATTGTGGGTGCGGCTGCCCGAACGGCAATTTCCCGTCGCGTCGGAGCTGGGTCAGTGGGTGCGGGAGCGCCTTCGGACCGGTGAGTGGGACGCCTGGTTGTGCTCCCTGCGGGCTTGTCTGCCCCGCGCACCGCCTGGTTTACTGGAGCGTCGCCTGTTGCAGTTTCTGGAGTGGGGCAGTGAGGCTGCCCGTGATCTCAGACAGCCGGAGTTTCTGCGAGTCTTGGCTGTGGCTTTGTCCTCGTTTAGCCCTGAGGTTTGGGAGTCGCTCTTGCATGATTCGACGTCGCCCAAATTGCTTATGCAGCGTATCAGGGAGGAGGTATTGGCGCGGGGTTTGGGGCCGGTGGGGCGTGTGGATATCCCCCGCGAGGTCTGGGATAGTTGTGTGCCGGACGGCTTCGCAGAATTGGTAGGCAGGCAGTTTTCTGGGATAATTCCCCCGTCGGATGAGGCGGTGGTCATGATGAGGGCATTGCGGGACCAGGGTTTGCTTTTCCCCCTGCCGCCGGGGTCACCTGGGCCCAATGGGGGTGTTTTTGCGATACCCAAGACGGAGGAGAAGTGCAGTTTGATTGTCAATCTGGTGCCCCTTAATGAGGAGATGCGGTCTCGGCCGGAGAAGTTCTCCCTCCCCTCTGTGGAGGTGTTGGCCCTTTTGGCGCAGGTGGCACAGCAAGGGTCCTCCTTTTTCCTCCCCTCTTTTTATGCCCGAGCGCGTTGCATGAGGCCGGTGTGGGATATTCTGTCCCTGCCGGGGGGGGGGGGGGGAAGAGCTGTGCATGTGCCACATCGACCTGAGTAATTGCTTTTGGTCACTACAGCTGCCGCGCGAGTTCTGGGGTGCCTTTCGCGTCTCGGATGGAGAGGGGGGGGTGTTGGCTTTCCGGTGCTTGCCCTTTGGGTGGAAGTACAGCCCCCTCCTGTGCCAGCGAGTGTTAGAGGGTCTGGTGGCCGGCGCGGGGCTGTTAGGGGTGCTGGTTTTGATTTACTTGGATGATGTCCTGGTTGTGGGGCGCGGCCGCGCGCGTGTGCGAGAGCAGACGGCAAGGGCGGCGGAGGCGTTGCGCCGTGCAGGTGCTGTAGTCAGCCCAAAGAGTACGTTGGAGCCTGTGCAGCGGCTGGTGTGGCTGGGGAAGGATATTGATTTGCAGGGGGGGGAGGTGCGGACTGCTGGCAACGCGTGGGAAGCTCTGTTTGCGCATTGGTTGAGGTTGTCTGTGGGACCCTGTAGGGTAAAACGGCTGCAGCAGTTCTTGGGGCGGGCACAGTGGATATGTCGCCCGGGTTCTGGGCACAGTCCGCACCTGTCTGGTGTGTGGGCTCATGTGCTCTGGGCGCCCCCCCGGCTGCCGTTTACCCCAGTGCGTTTGCTTAAGTCTATGTGCGTGGCGTGCGTGCTTGCCAGGAGGCAATGGTCAGTGGTGTCCCTCCCCAGGGTGGTGAAGCGATCGCCGTTGGTTGTTTACGTCGACGCGGCGCTGGACGCGGGTGAATACCGGCTGGGCCTGTTTTCGATGGATGTGGGTTCTCGATCGGTTGTGCCCGCGGAGCAACCGCCAAACCAGCAGTGTGCGGAGGCTGCCGCGCTGCTCTGGGGCTTGAAGCTCATCCTCAATGTAGGCGTTCGGGAGGCCCATTTGTTTGGGGATAATGCGGCGGCGCTAGTGCAGTTCCTTCGGTGTAAAGCCAAGGTGGGGCGTAAATTCCAGCAGTCCATTCTGAAGCGTTTCCGCTACCTGTGGGCGTCGTGCCCAGGCTTCACGGTATATATGCACTGGGTGCGTGGTTCACATAATCCCGCTGATCCTATCAGTAGGTTGAGTGACAACTTCAATGGAGATCTGGGTTTGGCGCGCGAGGTGGCGGCGCGCAGGGTTGGGGATCTCTGGGCCTTTCCCGATAGGCGCACGGTTTTTTTGTGGACCCTGGGGGTGCCTATGGGGCCCTTTGTTCTGCCGCATTCGTGGAGAGCGGGCCTGTGGTCCCCGGGGGGTGGTGAAGGGGGGGCGGAGTTCCACGAGGTTTTTTTGCAGTACCGCTTGGAGGAGTCAGTGGGTGCAATGACTTGATGTCGTGTAGTGCCGTCGCCTGCTTGTAGCACTCGTTTATCTTGGTGCATGTGATCATGACCCGGCGCCGCCGTAACCGCCATGCGCGCAGCGGCAAGCGGAGGCGGGGCAAGAGCCGCTCGCGCAAGCGCTCGGAGGAGGCCGCTCAGCGGCGCGCGGCGCGGCGCCGCGCCGCGCTGCGGGAGAAGTTGGGAGCCTTGGTGGGCCGCAGGGCCTGTCACCGGGTGCTCCTCCGGAATGGGGTGCGGCTGTACGTCGCGTATGGCGTGCCAGAAGATCCCGGGGAGGGGGACGACTTCCTGGGTGCCGCGGCCATGGACATCGCCAAGCGGGTTCGGGGGCAGGCGACGCGGCGCACCACCGCGGTTGGGGACCCCGGGGTGAAGCCAGGGGGCAGGCACACTTGCGGGGGGATGTGGGATGTGGTGACGGGGTCGAGGGGAGGTCAGAGGGTGGTGGTGTCGCTGACGGACTGGAACGGGGGTCGTCGTACCCCCGTCCCGTATCTATGGGTGCAGGGGTCTTATCCCTTGGTGGTGAGAATAGCTGGCCACTTCAGGCCGTTGGTGTAGTCTGTTTTTTGGGTGGTCAGCCGGTCTCCGAGGGGCTGGGATGGGAGTGTGCGCTCACCCTTTGCTTTGCGTTCTGTGTCAGGTCTCTGAGTGCCACCCTGGGATGGCCGGGCTGCTTTGCGCCCGGGCATTGCTCGCGCATTTGTGGGCGTTTTTGGCTTCCATGGCTGAGCCAATGTTCTGGTTGTTGTGTGTGGCTCGTATTCTATCTGCGTTTTGGCAGGTCCAGTGTGCGCAGGCGGGAGCCCTCCGGGCGATTGTCTGTAGTGGCGGCCCTGCCCTGCGTGGGTGTCGCGGGCTGATTTTGTGGTTATATACCGGGCGTTGGTCCTTTGGCCTGCACCGCTGCCACTTTGTTGTGGGTCCGGGGTCCATGCTTTCTTAGGGTTGGAGCTGGGTTGGGCGCTGGCCCGCCATTTTGAGATCTGCTGCGGATCTCAGGGGTGCTGCCCTGGGCTGGCCGGGCAGCTCTGCGACAGGGCGGCAGTGCCTGACGGTCGCTGTACATTTACCGCTTCCTCATTGGCGGCGGCAGGGGTCGTCCACGCTCTCTTGGGCTTGGTCTGCGGACGCCTGAAGCCTGGCGGGTGGCGCCGGTGTGTGAGGGGCGCCTTTGGCGATTTATGTTTGGGACGGCCGTATACTTCGAGGGTGTGGCGTGCGTTGCGCATGGGAGCCGCTGGGTCTCAGACCTGCGCCGGGGGGGGGGGGGGGGGGGGGGGGGTTATGCGGCAGTTTGGCATGAACGAGACCCACGAGGAGGCGGCACACTGACGAGATGTGCCACAGGAGACGTGCGTGTTTTGCCTCGTGTTTGCGTGTTTGCTTGTGGTTTTAGCAAAATCTTAGCTCAGCCGTGCCTGAGCTTTGGTTTTGCTCGTCGGGTGGTGTGTGTGTGCGCATGCGTGTGTGCAGTGAGCCTCTGTACTTGTAGAGCATTTTTGCTTGTTGCCAGCAGCCCACCCGTCCCGCCCAATGACGCTATTTGCGACTTCTATTGCCCATACCGGGCTTTTGTGACTGCCCACGAGGAGGCGGCACACTGACGAGATGTGCCACAGGAGACGTGCGTGTTTTGCCTCGTGTTTGCGTGTTTGCTTGTGGTTTTAGCAAAAGAGGCCCCCTCCGCTGAGGCGAGGGGGCCTCCTTCGTTTGGGGACCACCGAGGCCCCCTCCGCTGAGGCGAGGGGGCCTCTTTCGTTTTGGGACCACCGAGGCCCCCTCCGCTGAGGCGAGGGGTCCTCCTTGGCTTTTGGATCATCGAGGCCCCCGCCGCTGAGGCGAGGGGGCCTCTCTCGTTTTGGGACCATCGAGGCCCCCTCTGCTGAGGCAAGGGGGCCTCTTTCGCTTTGGGTTCACCGAGGCCCCCTCCGCTGAGGCGAGGGGGCCTTCTTCGCTTTGGGACCACCGAGGCCCCCTCCGCTGAGGCAAGGGGGCCTCTTTGGCTTTTGGACCACCGAGGCCCCCGCCGCTGAGGCGGTGGGGCCTCTTTGGCTTGCGGACCATCGAGGCCCCCGCCGCTGAGGCGAGGGGGCCTCTTTCGTTTTGGGACCATCGAGGCCCCCGCCGCTGAGGCGAGGGGGCCTCTTTGGCTTTGGGACCACCGAGGCCCCCGCCGCTGAGGCGAGGGGGCCTCCTTCGCTTTGGGACCACCGAGGCCCCCGCCGCTGAGGCGAGGGGGCCTCCTTCTCTTCGGGACCACCGAGGCCCCCGCCGCTGGGGCGAGGGGGCCTCCTTGGCTTTGGGACCACCGAGGCCCCCGCCGCTGAGGCGAGGGGGCCTCTTTCGCTTTCGGACACCGAGGCCCCCTCCGCTGAGGCGAGGGGGGCCTCCTTCGCTGTGGGATCACCAAGGCCCCCGCCGCTGAGGCGAAGGGGCCTCTTTCGCTTTGGGACCACCGAGGCCCCCGCCGCTGAGGCGAGGGGGCCTCCTTCGCTTTGGATTCACCGAGGCGGGGGTTTGCGTGTCCCCTCCGCAGACGTCGGCACTGCGGATTGGGGGGACACGACCGGAGGGTTAGAGGATGGCCCCGCGCACGGGCACCTTCGGCAGAAGTGCCGCGCGTTGGGGGAGGGGGAGGGACCAGGCCACGGACCAAGCCCCCGTGTTCCGCCGGCCAAACGCCGCCCAGTCGGTAGTACCTGGCGGCTAAGGGCCCACACCCGTGAGACTGCGTCCCCCTTCCCTTGGGGGGGTGGTGGACCGTGCCGGAAGTGGAGCCGGCGCTCCGCCTCGCCCCCCATTCCGTGCCCCTGGGAGGGGATCCGGCTACGTGTAGGGCGGGTGCATGCACGTAGCGCGGACCAGGGGACAAGGGGAGGAGACGAGTGTGTGTGTGTGTGTGTGTGTGTGTGTGTGTGTGTGTGTGTGTGTGTGTGTGTGTGTGTGTGTGTGTGTGTGTGTGTGTGTGTGTGTGTGTGTGTGTGTGTGTGTGTGTGTGTGTGTGTGTGTGTGTGTGTGTGTGTGTGTGTGTGTGTGTGTGTGTGTGTGTGTGTGTGTGTGTGTGTGTCTGTGTCTGTGTCTGTGTCTGTGTCTGTGTCTGTGTCTGTGTCTGTGTCTGTGTCTGTGTCTGTGTCTGTGTCTGTGTCTGTGTGTCTGTGTGTCTGTGTGTCTGTGTGTCTGTGTGTGTGTGTGTGTGTGTGTGTGTGCAAGGCAATGTCGGCACTGAAGTAGATGAGACAGGCTAAGAGAGGATGGGGCACAATGACAGAGGATGGGACATGATGGGAGAGAAGAACCAGACGGAAGAACGGAAGAGGTTGGGACAGGATGGAAGAGAATGTGAGAAGAACCAGGGAGAGAATGGGCCAATAGATTTTCGAATTTCGATTCCTCAGCCCTTCCGTACCCACGTACCGTTTTTTTTGGGGGGGGGGGTTGGGCATGGGGGTCAGGGGGGGTCTGTGCGTCAACCTAGACCAAGGCCCAGGCCCCAAAGGACTTCTTTCTTCCTTCTGGACCCCATAACCAATTGAGGGGTCCTGAGTTCTATCTCCAGGTATCCGGGATGAGCCCCGTGATGGGGCCCCACCATTGAGGATTTAGCCATTCGCCATGGTGCGAATATGTCCAAAACAGGAGTTTTAGACCCTAGTGGGCACCACTAGGAGGGCCTAATTGGTGCAACATGGCTCCCTATGGGGTTACATGCCCTCCCATTGTTCATCCAAGCCTGGCCCAAGGGTCCCCGGGGTTTGTCGGAGGTCGCTCAAAAATCACAAGTTTTCAACCAACCCATGGTGGGCGCTGAACCACATCCCACAAGGGTGCAAATTGACCTAGTGGACATCACTGGGAGGGCCTAATTGGTGCTATATGGTTTAAACGTACTCCCGTTGCGTCCAAACGATCACCCAAGCTCCAGGGTTTTCAGACGTCCACCAAAAACTGCAATTTTTCAACCAACCCATGCTAAGCTGAAAATGGCAAAGTCCTCACTGGTGAAGACCCATTGGAGGCTGAGTGGGAGTACCTCGAGATAGAGCCCGAAACCCCCGCCATTGGTTAGGGGTTCCATATCAAAGAAGAACGTCTTTTGGGACCGTGGTCCGAATCGACGCACAGTGGTGGCTATAGGGAATGCCGTTCACACAGTGTGTACACGGTGCATTTTGTTTTGTATGTTTTGTAGGTCGTTAACTATGTGAACCCTTCTGTTGACACTTTCTTAAAGTTACCGGGGGTTTTTGGGTGTCAAATGAGCGTAATTCTAATGATGACATGCATTTCATTGGATGTTGTGTGGAAAGGGGGGTAGAAAGGGTGTTGAGTCACGGTTGAGGGGTCCAGCCCGTGCAGTGGTTGCGCAGGGCCCCGGAGTTTAGTCACCTCAACTGCTGTTCAGCTACCAACCCCTTTCCCCGATGGGAGTCTTGCTAGATCCACTAGCCGGCCTTCCCGTTAGACTTGGATTGCCTGAAGGCTATCCAATTGCCACATGTGATGACCATCCCGCCCCCCCCTTGCTCACCGCAACCCTGATTGCAGAGTGCACATTCTTGCGCTCCGATCCGGCCTCCGGTCTGCAGTCCCACATCAGATTCTGCCATTTCATGAAGCAGGGAGGAATCAAAAGCAGCTACCCATTAAGGCCTTGTCCTTGTTGGGCGTTGCTTTATTGGACATGGAAGTACCAACTTTGATCTATATTAGCAGTGCTAGGGTTTTTATGGGGCCCCTGGCCCTGGGTACATGGGCCTAGCAGCCACTATGTGGGTCCCCATGGGTACTAGAGTACCCATACTTGGTTGGCCTATGGCAATGTTTTTGCGCTGTGCGAGCACTACATGCGCACTGCGTGCAAATGCTAAATCTCACGTTAGTAGGGAGCTGAGCACTCCTCGAAGTGCCTTGCTAAAGGCATGAAGACAGTAGAATGATGATTTGCTTGTGTTTTTGTCTGACTACATGACAATAGGCTGATTTGGCCACTATCCGATAATTGTGCTGCTTTCTGCGCCCAAGGTACATTCAACAGGGGTTGGGGGCTTCTCTTAGTCCCCCTTCCCCCATCCCCCGCACCCTTGTGCACAAGAGATGCCTTGGACAGGGCATCTCAATTTTTGTATGAAGGAGCGGGAGTCTCTATGGATGGGGGGGGGGGGGTTGGCATGAGATGAGAATGGGCTGGAGCCTTGAGTAAGGTCGGTCAAGCTACAAACACCAACACAGCTCTTGTATTTCAATTCATAGGAGGTCGGCTGATGCATGCTTGCATGAATGGTGTGGTTGTAGGTCCTTTGCAATTGCAAGGAAACAATGTTGCATTCGTCACATCATCTATGAACACCATGGAATGGATTCACACATTGGATTTTGAAGTTTAGCTATCCTGGGGTGTTACAATATGACAAGGCCAATAAGATTGGTGGGTGTAGGTCATTTGATACATCTTCTTTGTGGAGTAAAGAAATGCCATCACACATTGGCATATTGCATTACCTACAATATCAAGATCTGGGTACATGTTCAAGACCATTAACGCAAATCCATAACCTGGTATTGCAACCATCCCAATCACACCAAACTCATCACATCTCAAATTGATGACGAAAGGGAGGATGTTTTTCACAAGAAGCAAGGTCTTGCTATGAGATGGAAGGCCCCTCCTATACCATTAGTGACCTGTCTTTCAGGAGCTGATGGTTGGAAAAACCTTGGATACCTTTGGCAAACGAAAAATTTGGCTTGGGCATGGACAAAGTTGGGAAAATGCGGGAAAAGAGGAATGTTTTTCGAAAACATTCTTGGTTGCCAACCGGTGAGTGAGGCAGGAAGGAAGTATCCATTTGTGCCACATCGTTCTTGAGCACTGGAACTCCCACCCAACTCCCGGCCGGGCCCTACAGGGCAAAAAGGGGGCACAAGCAAGGCCCTTGGGGGAAGTTCTCAAGAGCGCACCATTGTGGGAATACATTTGTGCCCCCAATTTTCTGTTTTTTCCACACACACACACACACACACACAGGTGTATCATAACGAATGCTTTGGATTTGGTTCAATGATTGGGCCTTCGGCGCACTTATAGCAGGGTTCTTTGGTCACTCCATTGTATCCTTTCTTCCCTTTGTTGCAGACACCATTTCCTAGCGTCCCATAAGTGGGTTCTTTAGCACCCCGGTCCAACTGTGTCCCCGTGTAAAACGCGGCGACGTTGTAAACGCGATCCTCTATTTTTGTTTCCAAGATAGATGGACTGGGAAGAAAAGGCAAGAGGCGTATAATGTGGCACAGAAAGCATGTTCCACACTGTTTCAGAACACTCCAATGGCAACTCTGCATGTGTTTATAACACAAGCAGCCGTAATGGCACCAAGACCGCGAGGTGCGCTGCCTGCCGCATGAGTTTTTGCTCATGCAAGTCCAACTCTGATTGATCTTCAGCAAACAATTTGATAAGAATGAGCATTCCGCTGTGTTTCCTGTTCGTGTTGCCTGGTGGTGTTTAGGTGAGGGCACAATGTATGGACCCAAAATGATGATTTGATTACCTGTGTTCAGACATTATGACAAATGTATATACTGAATGGGTCAATGTGGTACGTTTTTGCAATTCTTGTTTGATATGGTTCATTCCGGCAGGGAGGCCCCCCCCCCCCCCAAACCACCTCCCCCCCTCCCCCCTCTGCTCAAGCAATGCCCTGCCCCCCCCCCCCCCCCCCTCCCTCCAGACCCCTGAAAGTTTTCATACCCGGTTGGGGCCGCCCCCCTTGCTTTTTGGCAAATGAAATGGATGCTATCGACCCATGGTCAAAAACACCATTTTCACTATTCTAAGTGTTCCGTTTTGGAAACAATGAAAAGTGCCCCATTTTCGACCCCAAATGACCACCCATAATGAACATTCCATTCAAAGTTGTGTGATTTGAAGTCGTCGAAATATCTTTCTTGCCAGCTTGGGGCCCAAAGACAGACCCATTGTGAGTGCTAAGTCGTTTTCAAGGTAGTTTGGTGGGGACACTATTGTGCCAACAATGGCTATTCGTGGCTGAAAACCGCCGTGTTCACCATCCTAGGTCGCCTCAAGTCAGATTTGTGAAAAAAACCCCCAATTTTACTAATTTTAAATAACTCATGACCAATCTAATCATATTGGAACCAGCTGGTGGAGCAAGGTGTTCACAATGCCATGTGCGCTATTCGCAGAAATCACAATGGTAAACATGTCAAAACAGACCACGAAATAGGCTGAAAATACTTCTTTTAGCTCCTAGCTGGTCCATGATGCATTTTGGCAAAACACATTTTGAACCCATTTTTAGTGCCAAAATACGCCATTTTCAAGGCGTATTGGGAGGATAAGGGGGCACAATTGTGCAAACAATGGCCATTCATGGCTAGAAAGTGGCTTTCCAAACGCAATTGTAGACCACCTAGGAAGCCCATTTTCTGTCCTCTTTGGCAAAGTTGGTCGTGTGTGAAGTGCATGGTCATTTGCGTGCATTGCCCCGATTGCAATTTTGAAGGCCCTGGCTCCACATTCCCAGCCCAGTTTATAATCTTGGTTAGGGTTTGTGGTAAGATTAGGGCTAGTTCTAACCAATATTGTACGTCGGTTCCCTCAAGTGACCCCCAAAATCAGGGCTGTATATTTGGACCAAGTTTGTGGAGCAATGGTCTTCATAATGCGCTCGGGGCAATATACACACACCTTCTGCACTTTAAAAGGGCTCGAAGCGGACGCAAAATGTGCCAAAAATACCTGTTCCAGCTTCTTGGACGCCCAAGATTGCTTTTGGGGGTATTCACACATTTTTCACTCATTTTCGCTGCCAAAACAGGCCTTTTTCGAGGCATTTTGGGAGGGCATAGGGGCACAGATGTGCTGACAATGGCCATTCATGGTTGGAAAATACCATTGTTACCATTTTCGGTGGTCCCCAAGGCATGGTGTAGTGTAGTGTAGTGTAGTGTGGTGTAGTGCACCGAAGTGAAGTGTAGTGGGTGCAGTGTGGTGCAATGTGGTGTGGTGTCACAAGGGCCAGACCAGACGCTACACCCCCATCCATGCAGGGGGTAATGCTCAAGAACGATGTCAGCCTGCACCAGCCGCCGTGTATCGTGGAAGAGATGCACCTGTTTGCCATGATTATGCTGCTGGTGCGCAGCGCGATCCAGGCCACGGACAGCGGTTTCATCAGCATCAACGCGAGGCGGATAGGGTTCAATCCCTTCCACGGGCCCCGGCTGGCGGTTATGGTCACGGACACCCGGCGAGGTGCCCCCCCTGACGACGACAACTCGCCTTCGCGGACGGATCTGGACTGCATTCGTCACCTGGTTGGCCTGTACGGGGGGATGCTGACCGTCAAGATGGTCCCCTCCAAGCTCATGACCCGCCGGCGCAAGAGCATCCTCCCCGGTGACCCCGATGCACCCAACGGCATCGAGACCTCGCCGAGCCTCAATCACGTCAGCAGGTCCCGTGGCTTTCTGCGTAGTCCCCTGCCTGCGTTCAACAGTTACAGCGCACTCCGGAGGCCTGCAAGGGACAGCATCTTGAGGGCTTGAGGGGAGACCATTGGGCCTGCACGCGGCACTTGGCACGTGTGTGAAGGAGTCCAGCATTTTTGTGTGTTTTTTTCGCCCCAAGCCACCGCAACTGACATTGCAAGGGCACACATGTTCATATCCACTCTTTCCCTCGCTCTCAGCAGCCGCCTCATCGCCCGCAGCCGTGGGGAGTCGCTGGAGATGCAGGGGGACCGGGACCAGGGCAACGGCATGCGGATCGTGGTCCAGTTCGACATTCCCGTGGCCGACGCCATCCAGGACAATCCCATTGGGGGTGCTGCGCTGGCCGTCACCCCCCGGTGGCTTAGGCAAGGCCGACCCTCGCCCATCCACCACGTTTTGGACGAAAGTCGGCTCTGTCACCTGCTGGGGGAAGTGCAGCGGTCGTTCTCTCCACATGCGCAGGTCGGCACCCCGGCTGCCACCTTTATTGGGGGCGTTGCTGCACATGCGCTGTGTTGTGCGAATTCCGCCATATTACACCTGCAACAGCAGGCACCGCATGCACAGTGCCATAGCACACGGACACATTGTGCAGCACACGCACACATGGCGCATCTAATTCACACATTGTGCGCAGTAGGCGGCCTGTCCTCGCGGCCGAGGGTTGGCGGCCGCGTGGGCGGGGGGTGGGATGCCCTGTCGGCCCCTGCCGCCCTCCGGTTTGAAAGATCGTGTTACGGGGGTCGGTCGTTGGAAACAAAGGATTGCTTATCTCCCCGCTCTGGAACCCGATCCAACCCCTCGCCCGCTGGGAATGTTTCCTGTGCGCCGCAGGCACCGCAGGGTAAGGGTAGTTAGCTGTGGGGAAATTAGCACCGCATTGATTTTCCTCAATTTTGGGTGAAGCAAGTAGGTCAAATGGGCACAATTGCGAGGCATAATACTCAAAACGGACAAAAATGTTGCGATAACCACTCCTCATTCAAAAGTATGGTTCACAAAGGGAACAATTTCCCCTGTTCCATGATAATTACTGAAATTGCGTGCCGCAGGTGCCGCAGGATTCGCGTCCCCCCCCCCCGCGCCAGCACGGAGGGGCCAGGCTGCCAAGCGGCAGAAGCAGGGGGCAGGGCGCCCAAGGCGCTGGGGTAGAGTGGTACCTAAGGCATAATGTGTTCAGGCGGAGCAGTGCCTGAGGCATAGTGCGACTGGGCAGGGGAGGGCCTGACACATAGTGTGCTCAGGGGAAGCAGTGCCTGAGGCAAATATGCGGGTGTAGAGCAGTGCCTGGGCTGCAATGTGCTGGGGCAGAGCAGCGCATGAGGCGCACTGTGCGCGGGAGCACCTCCGAGCAGAGAGACAACTGTCCCAGGCGTACCCCCAGAAGTACCAAGCGGCACACTTATTTAGCCTTTATGACCCCCCCCCCCCCCCTTCAAACATTGCCCTCCCCCGCCCCCCACGTATTTGACGCCAAGGGCAGAAGCAGCACTTGTGAGTATTGGGACAACTGTCCCACTCTCACCTAGCCCAAATAATTTCCCCCGGTTGTTAGGGGTAGCCGAGCAGACTGCCCACCTCTTGCAGTTTTTTGAACCCGCCCTCTTCACCCCAAACCCAAACGGTGGGCAACCAACCCACCTATCCACGAGTGGAGGATTCCCTCCTCAAAAGGCGAACACGTACACACACCTGGAAGTACCAAGCGGCATACTCACTCAGCCTTTATGGCACAGCCCCCACATTTTGGAGGATACTTCCATGGCGGGGTGCGTGTTGACCGGTTCTGCCCCAATCCCTCCGGGTGGTGAGCGCCAAGAGCACTTCACCTGCAGCCATAAGCAGACAAGCTGGGAAATCCTCGCTATGAGGCAAGCAACCGAAACCACGAAGCGCGTGGTTTCGAAAGGCAGGAAATGATTCGATGCATCCCTCTGCAGCGGGTGTGTGTCAAAATCCACCCCGCAATGCGCCTGGGCCTGCAGCTCACCTGAGTCTCGCACCGGGATCTCCACTATGCGGTCGCTGGTCCACTTGCCCAGAACACCCCAACGCGGTGAAACCCACACTGAGGCGACGTCGACACTACCTTTTTGGGGGGTACATGACACATTTTGGACCAACGATGGCAATGGCAGGACCATTTCGGCGTCTCTTGTGCTGTCAGCAGGGAACTGGGCTCCAAGGCGACAGTAGGAGAGCCTTGAGGTGCCTCGTGGACGCTTTTGAGGCTGGTCGGGCGTTTGCTCGGGGATGGGGTGGGGGTGCATGGGGGAGGGGAGGCGGCGCGCGGCTCGCACACACTGCGCAAGTTGAGGCAGGAATCCCACGTGTTTGGTTGTCGCTGATACACTTGCCCCGAAACGGAGGATGCGTTCTTCCTGAGGCTTTCAATGCATGTCCCGATGGTGCTGCCGGTTTGTGACGACGCCTGTGTTTCCGTGTGCGCTTTCCCGCAATTTGCGCATTTTAGAAGACAGGCTCTACTGGTCGCCAGTTGTACTCCAACCAGCCGTCGTGGGACCCCTCCCCCCCCCTCCCTAACAGCCTAATACCGAGGCCTTGTGCCCCACCCCCCCCCCCCCCTGTTTTATGGTATGAGACCTGAGCCGGAACCAATTCGGCAATTCCAAACTCCAGTGCTGGCAGGGCAGTGGATGCGACAGGGGCACTGGCTGCTGTTGCGAGCAGTGGGACAGATATTGGGACAGACATCCCACCCAGAACACCTCACGAACTACAGAGTGGTTGTACCGGATGCCTTGCACTAAGCTGATGCCCAGCTCTGAGTAGATGAGAAGCGGATGCCTGGATCCTGAATAGTACGCATTGATTTTCTGGGTGTGCTTGGAAAACTAAGCAGGGCATGGTGCAGTCTCACAGGGCTCGGGGGTACGAGGTAAGGCACCCTCCCCTAGGCAATGAGGGACATGTCATGATGCAATCCCAAGACGATTGGGTGCAACGCATGGCACCCTCCTGCAGAGCTGTGGATCGCATGGAATGTGGCACAGGCAGCAGATTACTCATCTTCAAGAATGCTACCTGCTCTTCCTGCCGTGCCACATGATGATTGTCAGTGGTAGCAACCATGTATGTGCTGTTCATCGGATGACACCCCACAGATGGTGAGGAAGCGGTGTTGGCAGACGGGAGACAGGCGGCCCTCACCTCCACGGAGGAGGCTGGAAGAAGGACAAGGCTGCAGGAGGTAAAGAAGGAAAACGGACGATTGAGCGGAGGACGTAACTGTGCTGGTTGTGTCTGAAAATGACCCTCAAGCAATGTAGATAATCTCCTCCTGAAACCCCAAGCCAGTGTCTTCCCTCGGAAGTACCAACCGGCACACTTTCTCAGGCTTTATGACAACCCCACCCCCCCCTTCCGATCCCAACGCACCCCGCAGGTGTCGCCCAGCAAATCCTCCCAGGACACTGCTTTTCAGCCCGTAGCAGGCGTCTCCGGCTCCGGTACCGGCTGCCGGCCCCGGAGACTGTCCTCCACACTGCATCTCACGAAAGCCATCCACCCGACACTCCAACAGTCCCAAACCTTCGCCGAGAGTCCGGAGCTGGTGCTGAGCACGCGGTCCCAGACAGCCCCGACCCGCAAGCGCTCCTCGAACACTGGCATCCCGGCGAACGCTGATTGGGGTTTGCCCTTCTCGCGCGCTGACATCGAGGCGCCGGAGGACTGCGACAGCAGCGAGGGCCTGCATCGCGTGAACACCCGGGTCTTGTCCCGCATGGAGGAGACAGACGTGGCCCCGTCGGAGATCCAGTCCGATGGCACAGCGCGGTCCGACAGCCCCGGCCGTGAGGCCGCTGCGCGCCTGCAGGTCCGCACTTCTGCATGGCCCGGGGTTGCCCCCCAGGCCTGCGGGCGGCAGCAGCGGAGGGGGCTCAGGGTGGGGGGGAGCGGGGGGGAATGGGGAGGGAAGGAGGTGGGCGGAGACGGGCAGACAAGGCACCCCGCCTTGCCCCCAACCCGACCATTGGGCTGCAGGGACACCCCCCGCGGCCCGACAGCGGAGCAACACAGCTACACCTGTCCCCAACCAAGTTTCTTCAGGGGACCGCCTCTTAAGGGGGCAGCGATGGAGCGAATGTGAGAAGCGGCATAGATGATGGGGTTGCCTCGTGGAAACCTTTAAGACACGGCCGCCAAGGGGCAGAAGCAGCACCTCCGAGCAGACGGACAACTCTCCCACTCTTGCTGACCAAAAATACTTGTCCCCACCGTCTGTGGGGACCAGCGATGTAGACAATTTTCTCAGTTAAAACCCAAACCAGTGCGTACCCCCAGAGGTACCCAGCGGCACACTCATTCAGCCTTTATGGCTTAACATCACGGGTGACTGATAGGGCCATGTATGAGGACATGTATGTACACAGGGGTGCATATGGGGCGGCGGGGCCTAAGAGGGGTCGGGCTTCCCCTGTCATGTGCATCTGCTGCCCATCCCCCTTAGAAAGGACGCGGGTAGAACAGCCGCATATTGTGGGTGTTTTGTACATGCTCCGAAGAGCTCATCGTGAGCAGGGCATAGTCATGGTCCAAGCGGGAGCGGTGGGTGGTGGGCAGCAGCTGCAGGGGAACGGCGTGCCTAAGATTTCGGCCATTCCGATAACGGGGAGGCGTTGCGGTGCGACAGCACCGTGGAGAAGATGGGAGCGAACGACAAGGGGATTGAGGCAGTGTCTGGCGGAGGGGGAACCAATCGACAAACATATGGCAAAGCCCGATGAACAGACGTTGTTCACGTAAGATTTGATGTACTGCTGTTGAGGGAGGGGTAGCCCGCAGGGGGCATGGCTAGGCAGATGCCAGACACAGAGGGCGTGACGATCGGTCCGCGCGCTGTAGGGTCATCAACCGCTGGCAGCCAACCCAACCGCCAAAGCGCGTGTCCAGACTTTCCTTCATATGAATAGTCTCCTTGAATGGAAATCCCTGTGGCCGGCTAGTCTGAGTGCCGGGTCATGGTGTGTCATGTAATGTATCCCATCTGGTCCGCTGCCGTCAGGTTTATGCACGCCAGAGAGCAACCACTGTACATTGCTTGTCTCTTTATGAATTGCCATCCCAGAATTCGCAGCCTTCACATACCCCAAATTGTCACAATCTGGAGGTCTTTGGGGAGGGGAGCTGACCATTGTACCTGGGGACCAAGCTTTTTGAGCAACTGTCAGGGGACAAAACAAACTTCTGTAATGAGCTAGAACACATATCTGGCCAGGGCACATTTTGCACTGTGCTCCTTCCACTCTTGCTCGGCTGCCCTGGGGCGCCCTAATAGTTGCTCCGCGCAAAGTGGTTCCCTGTGAGCCCCGTGGGTGGTCAAAACGGGAAGGAAAATGGCTTTAATGCTCCGAGGATACCTTGAGTGTATCCTACGGGCGTCCCTGGAGCACATGTACAACTTGCACGCGCTGCGCGGACCTATTCCCCAGCTATTTGTTCTGGTGCTTCAGCCCAGCAGAGTTTGTGATAGCAAGGCAGAGCCAGAAGACAGTTGGCCAGAGGTGCCTTGACAGGGTCATCTGGTTCCTGACCACCTCGAGGCCCAAGACCCCAACCCCCGTGCCTCCTCTTCCGCCCAGGCCCCCATTGAAGCACAAGCCTGGGAATAGGGTGGCCCTTTTTCGGGGGAAATGCGGACATGCACATGGGGTGCATCTCAGTTTCGTTCTGGACCCCAACACAACTGCGGTTATGAGTGTGGGTTCGGACCTGGGAGGGGGTTATATGTTGTCCTTGTTTTTGAGCGTGTCTGGTTTTCCCATGGCAATTTTGAGCCTTTGGATTACACATAAGGGGGGGGGGGTAAATCCAAATCACCTCGCAGACATTAAACTGAGCAGGCCCACATATATGCCACATACCAACCCCCCTCTTTGGGCCTACTGCGTACCACAGCCCAAGGGTTTAGATTTTACAGCATTATAAAATCCTTCTGTTATCCCCCAATGAGGCTTTCGTCGGCACCCGCTGGACCCCCCAATCCTCCATCAGACAACCCACTTTTGTGGGTTGGTTGCGGCATGGAAACGGCTGTCCTCACCAGTAGGGCCCGATAGGGGGGGGTTTTGGCATGACGCCATGGGCCCGATAGGGGGGGGCAGTTGGGGTTACCCGAAGATAACACCTGGCACCCACACCATTGGTGAGGGGTTCCATGTAGAATGAACAAGTTGCATTGGGCAGGTCTGGATTGACACATTGTGGCCGTAATAGGCCAAGCAACCCCTCAGACTGGGTTGGCTGAAGGATCAACCTGTTTTGTGCGACCCTTGATGGGCCTTGGGCCAGGCTTGCGTCGTCATTTGGAGACAATGAGAGTCATATAAACCCATTGGGAGCCATGCAGCACCAAGCAGGCCCACCTATTGGTGTGCATGGGCCCCTCGCAGCGCTCTTTTTGGGCCATAGCAGTCCATTGGTCCTACAAAACACTGGGCCTGCAAAAAACTGTGCCCATGTCTTCAGAAGCATTTCTCTGTGAGGTGGACTTGCCAAGGGCAAAAGAATTTTCCAAAACTCCTCTTGACAAATTTTGCAAATCTTCCAAATTTTTTGACGAAAAATTCAGAAGTGTGGGGTTGGCATATTCGAATTCCTGATTAAATTCTGAGCAGTTTGACCACTTACAACCGGGGCTAGGTTTTCGAATTTTTTTGGCATTTTTGCATTTTTTCACTGTCAGGCCAAAAAAGTGCTGTCCCCCCATGGTGTGACAACCTGAACCCATTGCCAAGGTTCCCAAACTCATCCAGGCCCGGGCCCCAGAGGGCCATAGGGGGTGCAAGGCAGCCTCTGGCACCAAAGGGCACATGCCATGCCACCCACACAACACCTTTGCACAACATCCTGTTGCAGGTCCCTGCCGCCCAGGCCCTCTTTGTCGGGGCTGCAGCATCTGCAGCTGCCGCCTCCACCCCACGTGCCAGTCAGCCTGATAGCAGCCCCACACTTCCCACACTCCACTCCCACGGCGACAGCAGTACTGGTCTGCACGACTCACTGTTCCTTGTTCAACCATGCCCTGAGGAGCAGGAGCAGGATGCGCCGAGCCCGACGCTGTGGGGCCGAATGCCATTCTCCGCGCGGAGCGCCATGAAGAACGGGATTTCTGGTGATGGCACGCCGTACAAGATACTGGTCGTTGGGGAGGACCCACGGGAGCAGGTATACTCGACCTTGGAAGCTCAAGCACAGCATCCCCGAGACCAGCTCCGCTTCCAGCAACCCCGGCCATTGATGGGCCTGGAGGGTGGGGGGCTGGCAAGCCTCAAAGTTTGGACCTGGCAGCCCTAACGCAGGCGTTGAGGCCCGGAGAAGGGGCTCGAAGCCCGTTTTGGGAGGAGAACCCGGGCTCGAAGCCCCCTTTTTGGGGGGGGGCGGGCAGGGCACTGAACAAGGCGGGCTTCGCAGTGCCAGTTGCAACTCCTCACTGGTACTGCACGTAAGGCTGAAGGGCCTTTGGGAGGTGCAGCGCGATGTGCAGTTGGACTGGATGTGGGAGTCCTCTTGCGTACGGATGACATGGCAGACAGGGGTCAATGCAAAGCAGGGGCTGAAGCACAATGGCATACAAATCATATCGTATGGAAGACTATGCCACAGCCAGTTTATAGGGCTGGTGTGGTCGAGCGTGTGGCGTGCGGTTCAGGGAGTGGTAGATGTGTGATTTGCGATTGTTGATTGAGGGTGTTTGTGTCTATCGGGAGTTGGGGGGGGGTCCCCCTCATTCCCAACCCGTGACTGCTTGAAATGGGACTGGGTAGCCCTGCGGTACAGCCCATGGCCAAGGCCCACCAGCTTCGTTCGTGGTAGTGCTGAACCTCTGCCCTGGCGAGTTGTGAGAGCTGTACGACAGGTGTGGGCAAGTGAAGGAGCTACACTCGCAACATCGGCGAGCGGGATGCCAGCACTGAACCCCTCCGTCCCATCCCTCTACTCCCTCAAGCCCCGCCCTGACCCATTGCATCCCAACCACCACCCACCACTCTCCCGCAGGCACACCTTGTACGATGCCTCAAAACCGGAGGGTACAACGTCACCTGCTGCAGCTCACGCGAGAACTGCATGCGGATCCTGCAGGACTCCAGTCAGGCTGTCGACCTGGTCCTTGTCGACATTGATATGTGCGGGAAACTCGAATGCGTCAAGGACATCCGGAAGAAGTTTAATGAATTCGCATTTCCGATTGTCGCGTTGTCTGAGAGCCGCAGCGATGACCTCGTGGTCGACAGCTTCGGCGCCGGCTCCAGCGCCCATCTGTTCAAACCGGTGACGGGGAAGGTGCTTATGGCGCACATCCGACAGCAGCTGCACATCATCAGCGTCCAGCAGTCAGCTGCGCGGTTCGTTCCAGACGAGTTCCTGTTGTACCTCAACCGCAAGACGCTGACGGAGGTACCGGGCCCTTCCCTTCCGCCAACCGACTTGAATAAACCCGCTTTAAAACGTGGTGTTCCCTCCATCAGAGCCTACTCCTCCCTCCCCTCCGCCGTGCCGCATCGGCTGGGGCAAGTGGAGGGGGTCCGTGTGCAGGCTGACCTGCTGTCGCTCCTCACTCCTTTGCACTGGTGCCTTGGAGCGTGATAGGCCTCTGCCCTCCCTATTTCACTGCACCCCTCCGGCCCCGACCCCAGTGCAATGCACCGCCCCAATGAATGGTTCCTGCTCCCCAATCGCATGTTACGGCCCCCAAATCGCTGTGTGTATCGTTGTCCCAGGTCATGTAGGTGCCCCGCTAGAGAGGGTTCGGTCAGTGACATTAGGACAATGCCACTGAGGTCGGCGGCGATGGGACGCATGTCGTAAGGCCTGACTAAACGCCCCAGACTCACTGCCCCTTCTTCAGACAGAGGGTCGTCATGGTGGTCCCCCAATAGATCAGCCCCCAGTGTTGGGGTTCACCCAAAACCCCTTCCTCTCAAAGTTGGTGTTGGCCATTAGCGGAACAAATCTTTTTTTTTTGGGTGGGATCGAGGCAGCCGGAGGAGTAGGGGGCAGGGGCAGGCAAGGGTGTGGCTTAGACCAACAGCAAGTGCAGGGGTAGGGGCAGGGGCAGGGGCAGGGGAACAGCAGGATGCTATCCTGGGGCAAGGGGTAGAGGATACCTGCTGCCACCGGGGAGGGCCAAATTTTGTGGGCTGAACTTTCCAAGGGGCAGAAATACGCTTGAAGATTTGCCGTGTAACCGCCCCCCCTTTGTAGGATTTCTGGGTTGCTCGATGCGCCCTAAGCCATGACACAGTTATGGAAGCGGTGCACCAGAATGGAATGGATTGTGCACATACAAAACGTCGAATATGGACATGTGAAATGTTGTCCCTTTGTCCAATGTTCTGCGGCCCCACTTTGCCCGGGTGTCCATCGAGAAGGCACCTCCATCTCTGTGCTGCAAGCCCAGGGTCCATGCATTGGAAAGGGGGGAAGCCCCCGTCCAGGGCCCCCCAGTCTGCGGTGCAGCCGCTCCCTCCGGTACCCCCACTGCCCCCCCGCATCTGCAACTGACAAAAACCCGCCCGCCCGTTCAGCCGCTCCTGACAACCCCAACCTGCGCTCCTTCGCTTCCGGTGCACACCCCTGAGGACAGGGAAGGGGGATGGGGCACGCCCAGCCCCAGGCCTCATGGTTGTGCAGGTGCAGCTGGGGGACAACACGCAGCGCGTCATGACGATCCTCTTTGCGGACCTTCGCGGATTCACGTCGCTGAGCGAGAGCATGACCCCGCCCGAAACCTTCGCGTTCGTGAACGCGTTCCTCGAGCGCATGGGGCCGCACATCGCGCGGAACGACGGGTTTATCGACAAGTACGTGGGGGACGCCATCATGGCCCTGTTCGGGGGCTGCGCCACGGACGCCATCAACGCGGCCATCGGCATGCAGCGGGGCCTGACGCAGTGCAACCTCGAGTGTGCCCTGGCCAACCGGGGGGACATCCGCGTGGGCATTGGCATCCACACCGGCGATGTCATCCTGGGCACCGTCGGGTTCCGCAACCGCATCGACACCTCAGGTCAGAGCTCGGGCGGATCAGCGGCACGGCCAGGGGCAGGGGGCGGCACCCTCTGTGCACACCAGGACATGCTTTGTGATCTGCCTGCGGCTTGTAATGATTCTTGCCTGTGCGTGTCTTGAAAATCACCCTCCATTTTCCCTCTCTCCACATGGAAGCCCATTTTCTGCTTTTGTTGTTGATAACCCCCCCCCCCCCTGCCATCAGAAGAGGCCAGCCGGGTGGTTTGCCTTTGTGGCCCTCTTGGCTAACGGGGATGTAGCAGCAGCCTGGCGCCAGGGCGAGAGTAGCAGCAGCTGAGGGAGCGGACCCCGCAGGCAGTGCGGGGGCGAGCGTCAAGTTCGGTGCCAGGGTATGCGACACGTAGTCGCCGCTGCCCAGGGCCCTTGCCTGGCGTTTGTGCCTCGCTGTGGAGTGGCTGGCCGAAGTTAAGTCACTGGGGCACCTGAAGACCCGCCTGGAACGTGCTCAGCACTGCTCTGCCCAGGGGGAAATCCGAGCCAGCAACGCAGGCTTCGTAGCCTTACTGCTGCCTTAGACGAAAGGCACACCACCCGAATGGCCCGTCCAGGGCTGGGTCGGGCCAGAGTGCGCGGCGCCAGGAGCAGGGGTGGGATCGAGGCAGCCGGAGGAGTAGGGGGCAGGGGCAGGCAAGGGTGTGGCTTAGACCAACAGCAAGTGCAGGGGTAGGGGCAGGGGCAGGGGCAGGGGAACAGCAGGATGCTATCCTGGGGCAAGGGGTAGAGGATACCTGCTGCCACCGGGGAGGGCCAAATTTTGTGGGCTGAACTTTCCAAGGGGCAGAAATACGCTTGAAGATTTGCCGTGTAACCGCCCCCCCTTTGTAGGATTTCTGGGTCTTTATTAGCCTGTGTACCACCCATGTGCCATTGCTACCGCCCCCCCCCCCCTTTTTCCAAATTTTCCAGCATTCTGAATAACGCATTCCCTTGTCCTCTATTTGCCACACCTCGGTGTCTTGCTGCCCAGGTTGTGCCTGTGCAAGCCGGCTAGCGTTGCAATTGCTCGTTGTCAAAGGCATTGTGTGAACAGTACTTGCCATGCGGTTCCTGGACCCAAGGTCTACTGTGGAAAATCCAAAAGTATTCTAAAGGAGTTGTTTGCTGCTAGGCAAGCAGTACTTGCGAAGCGCCAAGGATGATGTCTGCCACAGAAAAGCCGCAGCTCCTTTGGCCCAAAGGCACAACAAGAAACGGCCTTGTCCTTCGATCTGCTGCCCGTCATCCGTGGCGCCGGATTTCATGGCCAAAAGGCAACGGCATTTTGGGGTTCCAAAATGCATAATTTGATTTCTTAACTTTTAGCCTGTCCGTACCTGTGTTTCTGGTTTGTCATATTTCTCCTCAAGCAAGTCATTAAGTATCTTTTCAGGCAAGTGCTACAACTTGCTGTCTTTCATCAGGATTTGTTTTGTGCGTGATTGTGTGTGTGTGTGTGTGTGTGTTTTCTGTGTGTGATTATTCAGGACATACAGTCGTTTGACTGAATCAGGGTGGGCCACAAAAGAAAATTTTCCCCTGAAAAAAAAGAGATGACCAGAGCCCAATTCAGCCGTTATGGGGAGGCTCGCATCCAAACCCACTTGGAACATGACTCTGCTCGTTGAACTCCAAACTACAAAGCATTTTGGTTGAGCAACCCTTAGTGACAGTGCCATCAGGCGATGAGTAAGGCTCATTTGGGAGTTGGCAATCAGGCCTTTTCGTCATTTTTGGGTCCATAGTCGCACATGTTTTGGCAGAAAAGAATATTTTGACCTTGAATCATCTTTTCAGAAACAATTGGATCTTGTGTAATGACCCCGCCGTTTGAAGAACATTTGCATAATTCCCCCAAAACATATTTTTCCGAACATATTTTGCACATTTCGCCCTCCACATATTTCGCCCTCCCCAGTATGCCTGTCCACATCTCAGTGCTCAGTGACAGCGTGAATCTCGCGTCGCGGCTGGAAGGTACAACCAAAGAGTTCGGTGCCGGGATCATCATCAGCTCCAAATCACTGGAAATGGCCGACAATCCCGAGAATTTTCACAATTTTCACACGCGGTTTATGGGGGAAGTCACGGTCAAGGGCAAGACTGAAACATCGCAAATCTACGAAGTGTATGACTACGTGGACTTGGAGCGCCGCAAGTTAATGGATCAGACGAAAACGTGGTTTGAGCAGGGGGTGAACGCCTATTTGGATGACGAACCCAACGATGCGTACCATCATTTCGAGAAGGTGCTGTCCCCCGTTCCCATCGCCAGTCGCTGTTCTACCCGTTGAGCCGCTGCTGACCAAATGCTGTTCTGAAGGGGTCATTTAGCGCTGGTAGACAGGGCTGGGACATCCTCTGGACCCCCATTCCTGGAATTGGGCTGCTGGCAGGCGCAAAATGGGCGATCTGAGACCTCACTTGCTCCCAAATCTGGCATCATAACGGGGGCCGTTTGTATGTGTGTGGTGGGGGGGAGGGGGCGCTTGTAGGAAGAGGGTTGATGGTGAGTTGAAGATGTGAGGAAGGTTGTTTGTGGTGGGGAAGGTTTTTGGGCTGGTGTGGTGGATTCGAGGCCTCAGTGGGTCAGGTGGCACAGGCTGTTGCTTAGCGACGGTGGATAGGTAGGTGCAGAGGTGAGATGGTCGGCTGAAGCGCAATTCTAATGCTTGTCTGTCTTGTCTTCCTGCACCACAACCAACACACATTGGTGCTTGGGGGGAAGTGATCAGCAATGAGCCCCAGGCGCAGGGACTTCATTTTGTTTTAATTTGCAGGGTCATTCTGACTGGTTGAAGGCTGAAGGTCCTCCTCCGGGTGGGTAGGAATCCCGTCCCCCTTTCCCAGCCCCACGCGAAAAAAAAGGCATCATGTGTTGGTGCAACGGCGGATGGACGTGCTGGCCCCAGCTGAAGGCCAACCCTGCCCTCTAGTCCTCATTACCAAGCGGCATGGACACGCGTATTGGTGGCAGAGTCGCACCTGGCCCACAGCCCAGTGCTAGGCTGCGGTACCACTGTCTCCTTTAGGTGGTCGAACTTGACGAGAACGACGTTGCTAGTCATCTGTACATGGACCGAATTGGCCGGTCTCAACACAGAGCTGCCTGCCTCAGCCCCCGAACCAGCAGCCCACGAAATCTGCGTCTGCCAAGCCCCCGGGCAGCCAATTTCCCCCGTACCCCTCCAGGAAAAAAATTCGTTCGGCACAACAGCCAGGACCAACAAGGCTCCTCCTCCAACACGGCTCGTGTCGCAGCCCTCAGCATACGGACGCATGCGCTGGACCCCGACAGCGACAGCTTCTCTTCCCCGGGCTCGACCGGTATGGAGTGCACTCCCCAAGCAACAGAGACCAGGTCGATCACCCCCAGAAGCAGTCTTATGATCCACACCGCAACCCCTGCAACGAACTGACTGTGGGAGCATTGCCAGCCCTATGAAGTCCTCCGCCACCTGAACATTGTTTCACAGAGACAAGCTGCATTTCCGCCCCTCACCGGTAACACCACTTGCATCACCAGCCCTGAGTGGCGTGATTTTGAGTCGGTGCAATCCATCAACTGGAAATTGTCGGATTCTGAGCAGCACTCACAATAGAGGCCCTTCCCAGTGGGTCTCGGTAAACAAGAGACCTTCGCTAGTGTTGCTCAGGAAATCGTTGCCCCGGTTTGCTTACTGCACTCTGCACCCTCTTCCAAACTCCAGAATATTGTTGCCTGGACGCATGTGACCACAGGTTGCAGGGGTGCAAGTGAAGTGTGTCCCATGTTTATTACCCTACTGCAAGGCTCATGCATCGTGTTGCGCTGCAAACCGGGCTGTTACCCAGAATGACGGCAGCGAGAAGGCAATGTTTGCCCATCTCATGCAACCAAAAGCATGCATTGGAGGCGTGTAGTTGGTAGATGAATAACGGCGTTGGAACCTGTGTGGGCATGCGTATACATGCTATGGCAAAGTGCTGTGTGCGTGTGTAGAGCCATACGACGTGTTCACGTCATCTACTAACAGTCCTACGCGGATGAGTTTTCCTCCAGGTACACGTACATCCTATGTGGTGTAGTGGGTGTAATAATGTAATGGAATACGTTCATCGCAGGGGGTCCATGCATGCGTACTCCCACTGCAGCAGGTTGGCCTCTCGCTGCCAGCAAACGCTTTTCTGATCAAGTGTCGCCCAGTAGTCGCCAAGCAGCACCAGTCGACCAGGACCCTCAATGTGGTTTGGCATCGCTTGTGGAAATGAGCCCCATTCCATGTGCCGCCCCTGCCACACCCGGACGCCAGTAGCCAGTCTGATGCGAGCCCATGGGCTGGAATCGCACACTGCAACATTCTACAGGCGCCGACACAGCCCACGTTGTACTGCAGTAGTGGAAGAGGTCTAGCCACAACTGGGGGCCGGGTTGGCCTAGCCTCCTGGGCATCCTGTGCACCTTCTGATGGGCACTAGGCGCAATCCATACGCCGACCGCCACTTCCCTCATATGCTCTTGTGGATAATCCTCCCCCGCACGGCCCAAAAGGTCAGTTGGTCCGACCCAAAATTGGCATCAGCAGTGCCAAAGATGAAGGTAGTGCTTCTCCTGTGGGAAGGCGCGGGTGTTTGGTCCCTCAGGCGCCTGAATGCACCGCCATCCAGTTTGTTTCAGTACTCAAAACTGTGGAGGATTCGATGGGGAAGTCAAAATGCGCGTGAACAAACGAAGAAAAGAAGTTCGACCCCTTCACCGTGTCCCGCGGGCCCGCCCCTTCCCACAAACCCCGCCACAGGTGGCCAAAAGCCGCGGGCCCCGGGCCCACCAGGAACAGGTCCCTGAGTCCATGGGCTCCAATCTCCCAATCCTTTGCTTTACGATGTTCACCGGATGACTGGGCTTGCAGCGCCGAATGGACGGGATTTGCCCAAAGATTTGACTGGCCCAGGGCCCACCTGTGTCCTCTTGTTACCCACTCGAGGTCTAGTTAACCGTAGCATTCAATGGGGCCACAAGAACCATGCATGATGCAGAACACAGTGTCCATTAGTTCTTTAGTCCTTTCTTCAGCAATCGCGAAAAACGACCGCCTGATGCATCGATTTTGCTTCTGGGGCATTTGTTGTGCAGTGCCCTGCAAAGGCTGTGCCCATTTCCATGCATTTGGCAGGGCTCCGAGCCCCAGCCCAATGCCTATATTCCCTTGGAAACTGCGGATCAGAGTATGAGTATTTTGACCCTGAGTCCCACCAGGCTCCGCCTCGCAGTACACTTCCACAGTGTATCCAATCCCGAACCTACCCTGCCCAACTTGAGTGTTGGGTGTAGTTTATGCAGTGTCTGGCCTTATCTTTGACGCGGTTTCCCATTTGACTCATGTGGCTACAATATGATGCCGCCCTTCAGCCTAAACGTGGTGACCTCACTAGATAGTCGCCAGCGCATAGACTGCTGGTGATTGCTGGCCAGATCTGAACAGCGCATGGTGACTTTTGCCTCCGCTGTTTGGGAATGGGAGGAAGACATATCACAACAATCAGTGGGCCAGGAAGTTATACATTCACCCCTCAACATGCAAGAGCTGAGAAAGACCTGTGCCTGTTTTTCATGTTGATCACTGTGAGTGTTAGTGTGTGTGTGTGTGAGGTCCAGGCAAGGCCGGAGAGGTGCCAAGACAGTCAAATTGATGGGGTGTGACGGTTCTGCCTCCGGGCTTTATATTTGCAGATGCCATTGTACGTGCGTGCATGCTGGGACAGTCTCATTCTCAACAGTGGGATCTATGCTTTGAGGCAGAGACAGCAAGTCATACGCCTTGCTTGATGTTTGGGGGCAAGGGATCTGCCACACCGTGCAGTGTTCCGATAAATGGCTCTGTGAGGGCAATCTGTAACATGTGAGATTGTGTGACCCGAATTCTGTAAGTCTGCAGGAGTCAACCCACACGACCTTCGTCGCGCCGCTCCACAACCTGTTATCACAGTGCACCCCTGCCGCCAGCCGGGGAAGGTAATTCTCAAGTGTGGGAGAGACTGTTAGACTGTGAGACAGCATTAAAGAGGTCTCCCTCCGTCGGAATCTTCAACGCCCTGCCTCCTTCATGGGCTGACTGAAGGGCTAAGGGTGTGGTAATGTGAGGATGGGGGAAACGGAGGCATGACAGCCGAGGGGCTCCAAGGCAGACAGAGTGAGAGGTTGAGAGGGGTGGGAGGGCTGAGAGGAAGATAAGGCATTTTGTTCCTGGTTTGATTTAATGTGTATGTAGCGGGATGTTTTGTGTTGCACAGGCAAATTGTGATTACATGCCAGGTCCGTGCAGAACACTGGCATGCTTTGCTCAATGGATGCATACTGTTCGTATCGTTTGTGAAAATTTTTTTTTTGCAATTTGTGTATTTTATAAATCTATCACCCATTATAAGCATCTGCTGTGGCACTATCCACAAGGAAATTGATGTGGCATAAGTTCTTTGTATGCTTGTGAACAACACAATACCCCCACCCACCCACTGTTTGCCTAATCCTGTCTGACCACAGAAAATGGGGGCTGTGACATGCTTGTGAAATGTGTTCCTGCTCATAAGAACCCTCTGACTGCGACCTCATACATATTTTCACACACACACAATATATTACCACACCCCTCTCCCCTTAAATCTAGCTAACAAGCAAGCAAGCGGGCAACAAGCAACAAGCAACAACAAGCAAGCAAGCACTTCTCTTTTCCGTTTTGGCCATTGCTCCGTCTCATCGCTCCGGGCTCTACTCTACTCTAGCCATCCTAGAGCCTAGGTGGTGCCCTTGCCAAATCCAAGTTTTGGGCCAAAAAATCACCGGTGGCGCCCCGGGGCGGGGGCCCCAAGTCGGGAGGTGCCCTCCCAAAAGTGCGCATTTTGTGCCCCAAAACAGCCTTTTTTGGTCCAAAATACTCCCGAAACCCACTGAAAATGGCCAAATGAAGGCAAACAGTTCCTACATTGGACATGCGCCTCGATTGCCCCGTGACCAAGAGCCCTTTCTTGCCCTCTAGCTCCACGATATGTCCGAGAAACGGCCCAAAAACGGCTAAAAGTGGCCTGAATGTGCGTTGTTTGTGTCAAACACGGCCAAAACCAAGAACGGGCCGTATCTTGGGCTACGTGGCTTCAAACTGAATTCCGAGGGCACCTAGTCCACCCGCAACCCCCCACTTCTTATGGTTTCCAAGCCTGAAAATTGCCCAACGAGATGTGTAGACCCCCGTTGTAGTGGTCATTTGGTGCAGCCGGAGGGCAGCACAGCCCGCGTACAGTTTTGGCCAACAGTGGGTCCACCGTGGTCCCTGGGACGAAAAAAAACCATTTTTTTTCAAAGTCGTTCCTAGGCCACTTGGGATGCTTAAACAAGTGTTTTGAGCCCGTTTTGAGCCCGTGGTGATGCGTTTTGGGCCATGGAAAATCCCAAAATGCCTTGAAAATGGGCCGTTTTGGGACCAAAAATGGGTCAAAAATGGGCCAAAAACGCATTTTTCCAAAAGTGATCCTAGACCATTTGGGGTGCTCAAACAAGTGTTTTTAGCCTGGTTTTGAGCCCGTGGTGGCGCGCTTTGGCCCATGGAAAATCCCAAACTGCCTTGAAAATGGGGCATTTTGGGACCACGAATGGGCCTCATTTTGGTCAAAACGGGCTCAAAACGGGCTCAAAATGGGCTCAAAACACTTGTTTGTGCACCCCCAATGGTCCAGGATCACTTTTGGAAAAATGTGATTTTGACCCTTTTTGACCCATTTTTGGTCCCATAACGGCCCATTTTCAAGGCATTTTGGGATTTTGCATGGGCCAAAACGCGTGACCTCGGGCTCAAAACGGGTTAAAAACACTTGTTGGAGCACCCCAAATGGTCCAGGATCACTTTTGGAAAAATGTTGTTTTGACCCATTTTTGACCCATTTTTGGTCTTGAAGCGGCCCATTTTCAAGGCATTTTGGGATTTTCCATGGGCCAAAGTGCATCACCAGGGGCTCAAAACGGCCTAGAAACACTTGTTTAAGCATCCCAAGTGGTCTAGGAACAACGTTGAAAAAAAATCATTTTTTTCGTCCCGGGGACCACGGTGGACCCACCGTTGGCCCTAACCGTGCGCGGGCTGTGCTGCCCACCGGCTCCACCAAGTGACCACTGGTATGGGGGTCTAGGCGTCTCGTTGGGCCATTCTGAGGCTTGGAAACCACAAGAAGTGGGGGGGTTGCGGGTGGACTAGGTGCCCTCGGAATTCGGTTTTGAGCCACGTAGCCCAAGATACGGCCCGTTCTTGGTTTTGGCCGTGTTTGACACAAACAACGCACATTCAGGCCACTTTTAGCCATTTTTGGGCCGTTTCTCGGACATATCGTGGAGTTAGATCGCAGGAAAGGGCTCTTGGTCACACGGCAATTGGGGCGCACGTGCAGTGTTCGAACCATGTGCCTTCGTTTGGCCGTTTTGACTGGGTATCGGGGCCGTTTTGGGCCAAAAAAGGCTGTTTTGGGGCACAAAATGCGCGGTTTTTGGGGCGGCCCCTCCCCACTTGGCGCGCCCGCCCCGGGGCGCCACCGGTGATTTTTTTGGCCCAAAACTTGGATTTGGCAAGGGCACCACCTAGGCTCTAGGATGGCTAGAGTAGAGTAGAGCCCGGAGCGATGAGACGTAGCAATGGCCAAAACGGAAAGGAGAAGTGCTTGCTTGCTTGTTGCTTGCTTGTTGCTTGTTGCCCGCTTGCTTGCTTGTTAGCTAGATTTAAGGGGAGAGGGGTGTACTATCCAATCTACACCCCTCTCCCCAACTCTAGGTGACTCCACCATACGGCTCTAAGGTACGTGCGAAGGGTACAACTTGGTGCATACACGTGGCGGAACGGGCTACACTCGGTGAAAACGGGCTCAAAATGGGCTCAAAACACTTGTTTGTGCACCCCCAATGGTTCACGGTCACTTTTGGAAAAATGCGTTTTTGACCCATTTTTCACCCATTTTTGCTGCCAAAACGGCCCATTTTCAAGGCATATTGGGATTTTCCATGGGTCCAAACCCGTCCCAATGGGCTCAAAATGGGTCAAAAACACTTGTTTGAGCGCCCCCAATGGACCAGGGTCACTTTTGGAAAAACACATTTTGACCCCATTTTTTGTCCCAAAACAGCCCATTTTCAAGGCAGTTTGGGATTTTCCATGGCCCAAAATGCGCCACCACGGGCTCAAAACGGCCTAAAAACACTTGTTTGAGCATCCCAAGTGGTCTAGGAACAACGTTGAAAAAAAATCATTTTTTTCGCCGCGGGGACCCCAGTGGACCCACTGATGGCCCCAACTGTGCGCGGGCTGGGCTGCCCTCCGGCTGCACCAAATGACCACTACTACGGGGGTCTACACATCTCGTTGGGCAATTTTCAGGCTTGGAAACCATAAGAAGTGGGGGGTTGCGGGTGGACTAGGTGCCCTCGGAATTTGGTTTGAAGCCACATAGCCCAAGATACGGCCCGTTCTTGGTTTTGGCCGTGTTTGACACAAACAACGCACATTCAGGCCACTTTTAGCCATTTTTGGGCCGTTTCTCGGACATATTGTGGAACTCGCGGGCAAGAAAGGGCTCTTGGTCACGGGGCAATTGAGGTGCACGTGGAGTGTTCGAACCGTTTGCCTTCGTTTGGCCGTTTTGAGTGGGTATCGGGGCCGTTTTGTGCCAAAAAAGGCTGTTTTGGGGCACAAAATGCGCACTTTTGGGAGGGCACCTCCCGACTTGGGGCCCCCGCCCCGGGGCGCCACCGGTGATTTTTTGGCCCAAAACTTGGATTTGGCAAGAGTATGGCTAGAGTAGAGTAGAGCCGGGAGCGATCGGGTGGAGCAATGGCCAAAACGGAAAGGAGAAGTAATTGCTTGCCTGTTGCTTGTTGTTGCTTGTTGCTTGTTGCTTGTTAGCTAGATTTAAGGGGAGAGGGGTGTAGTAATATATATCCTCTTATCTACACCCCTCTCCCCAACTCTAGGTGACTCCACCATACGACTCTAAGGTACGCGCGAAGGGTACAACTTGGTGCATACCCGTGGCGGAAGGGGCTAAACTGGCTTAAATTGGGCTCAAAATGGGCTAAAAACATTTGTTTGAGCATCCCAAATGGTCCAGGATCTCTTTTGAAAAAGCACGTTTTTGACCCATTTTTGACCCATTTTTGGTCCTAACAACGGCCCATTTTCAAGGCAGTTTGGGATTTTGCATGGGCCAAAACGCGTGATCTCGGGCTCAAAACGGGCTCAAAACACTTGTTTGAGCACCCCAAATGGTCCAGGATCAGTGTTGGGAAAATGTTGTTTTGGCCCATTTTTGACCCATTTTTGGTCCCAAAACGGCCCATTTTCAAGGCATTTTGGGATCTTCCATGGCCCAAAACGCGCCACCAGGGGCTCAAAACGGCCTAGAAACACTTGTTTAAGCATCCCAAGTGGTCTAGGAACAACTTTGAAAAAAAATTATTATTTCGTCCCGGGGTCCACGGTGGACTCTTGGCCCCAATTGTGCGCGGGTTGTGCTGCCCTCCGGCTCCACCAAGTGACCACTGGTATGGGGGTCTAGGCGTCTCGTTGGGCAATTTTGAGGCTTGGAAACCACAAAAAGTGGGGGGTTGCGGGTGGACTAGGTGCCCTCGGAATTCGGTTTTGAGCCACGTAGCCCCAGATGCGGCCCGTTCTTGGTTTCGGGGTGTTGGTGCACATTGTGCAGATTTTGGGGTTTTTCGGCGCCTCTTTGGGCTGTTTCTCAGACATATCGTGGAGTTGAAGGGCACCAGAGCGCTCTCTGACACGGTGAAGTCAAGCTGCACGTGGAGTGTAGGAACTGTTTCCCTTCGTTTGGGCATTTTGCCCGGGTCTTGGGGCTCTTTTGGGCGAAAAATGGCTGTTTTTGGCCCAAAACTGTGTAGATTTGGGAGGACACCTCCCGACTTGGCGCCACCGCCCCGGGCCGCCACCGGTGAGTTTCTGGCTCAAAACTTGGATTTGGCAAGGCCACCACCTAGACTCCAAGATGGCTACATGGGCAAAAGATCCGAAGCGTTGAGACGGAGCAATGGCCAAAGCGGCATGGAGACGTGCTTGTAGCTTGTTGTTGTTGTTGCTTGTTAGCTAAATTTAAGGGGAGAGGGGTGTAGTAATATGTATATGTGTATATATTACTACACCCCTCTCCCCTTAAATTTAGCTAGCAACAACAACAACAACAACACGTCACCATTCCGTTTTGGCCACTGCACCTTCCCATCGCCTCGAGCTTGACTCTACTTTAGCCATCCTAGAGCCTAGGTGGTGCCCTTGCCAAATCCAAGTTTTGAGCCAAAAACTCACCGGTGGCGGCCCGGGGCGGGGGCGCCAAGTCGGTAGGTGCCCTCCCAAATTTGCGCAGTTTTGGGCCAAAAACAGCCATTTTTCGCCCAAAACGGCCCTAGTAAGGGCTCAAAACAGCCAAACGAAGGCAAACGGCTGCTACACTCCACGTGCGGCTTGCCTTTCTCGTGACGAAGGGACCTTTGGTGCCCTCTAACTCCACGATATTTCCGAGAAATGGCCCAAAAAGGCGCCAAAAAGCCCCAAAATCTGCGCAATGTGCACCAGCACCCCGAAACCAAGAACGGGCCGTATCTTGGGCTACGTGGCTCAAAAACGAATTCCGAGGGCACCTAGTCCACCCGCAACCCCCCACTTTTTATGGTTTCCAAGCCTCAGAATCGCCCAACGAGACGCCTAGACCCCCGTACTAGTGGTCACTTGGTGCAGCCGGAGGGCCGGCTAGCCCACGCACAGTGGGGGCCAGCGGTGGGTCCACCAGGGTCCCCAGGGCGAAAAAAATCATTTTTTCCAAAGTTGTTCCTAGACCACTTGGGATGCTCAAACAAGTGTTTCTCGGCCGTTTTGAGCCCGTGGTGGCGTGTTTTGGGCCATGGAAAATCCCAAAATGCCTTGAAAATGGGCCATTTTGGGACCAAAAATGGGTCAAAAATGGGTCAAAAATGCGTTTTTCCAAAAGTTCTCCCGGACCGTTTGGGGTGCTCAAACAAGTGTTTTTAGCCCGTTTTGAGCCCGTTTTGACCGAGTTTAGCCCCTTCCACCACATGTATGCACCACTTTGTGCCCTTCGCACGTACCTTAGAGCCGTATGGTGGAGCCACCTAGAGTTGGGGAGAGGGGTGTAGATTGGAGGATATATATATATATATATAGCACATTTTGGTATGAGACGCGAAATTTCGCTTCCTTTTGGGTTTTGTGTGTTTTGAGACTGTTTCCCACAGGGTATTGTTACACTGCTGCCACTTGTACCACTGATGTGCTATTCATTTTTTTGTGTGATCCCGACTCTCATGATTTTGCCTGTTACATTTTGCTGAGACTGTCTTGATGTGTGATTTCAGCTGCTCTGAGCAGAATTCCTAGATTTCCCCTTGCGGAGGCTAAAATTTGAGAATAACTGGTCCGGAAACAAGCAAATCACCGCTGTCTATCAATGTAATCCTTGCCCAGAGCACCCTGATTTCCTCCAGGCCCCCACTGTCAGGTACCCCCAAAATCAAACACCAATGTGCCTGTGGCCCTGGAGCCACCCGTATCATCACAACCCTCGCAGGGGTCCTCTGAGGGCCCCAGTCAACGGAATCCGCACAGCCGGGGGAACAAGAAGGCCACTGCGAAAACAGTCACACTAGCAGATGCCGTACAGAAGACAGTGGTGTTATCCCACAAGGTCGTGCGGGTGGATGTCAACCGCGAGCATGGGCAAATCCAGAAGGTCAGCGAGACCAGACTAAAGCTGCGGCTGGAGGATTTGGCAAGGGTACCTCCCGTGGGGATCATCAAGGGATTACTGGTCTGGCCTGACAATTGTATGTTACTGCACTTGCTGCTACACGTCTGTCGTTTGTGTACTGGCCTGGGGACCAATTTTTGTCTGTTATTACCTCAGTGGGTAGCTTCTGGATCATTGGTGGTCAGCATGTCTTTTGTGCGGCGAGGAGACTGGCTAGTGAACGCGACAAAAAGAATCTGGACCCTTTGAGATGGCAACTGGAGTTTGAGTGTATGGTTCTGAAGTGGGATACCCCCTTGCGCCAGAGGAGACGCCTAGCCGGCCACCAGCAGACAGCACAGCTGTCAGGCACGGGAGCATGCATGAGTGAGAGGGCAGTGCTGCTGATGGAGAACTTGGAGGAGCCTGAGAATGCTGATCTCAGTCTCACTGACGTGTGCCGCCAAATGTTGGAGGAGGCTAGACTGACAGCTGATGAAGGAAGCCTGGTGTGTGACTGCTGCTCTGATGCGCATTACTGTCCCGAGCTCGAAAAAATTTGGTTGTCTGCCCTGTAGGATTCTGTGGCACAACGCTGGCTACCCCTGGCTAGAATGATTGACACAACTGGCTATACTGCAATTGATGGAATACGCAATTTCGAGAACAGAAGGATCCCCTTGTCACCTGGATCATTCAAACCGTTGGAGGGGCTTATTGGACCATACCTTGCACAGTGTGCCAGATACATGGAGACTCCACGAGCTACTGTTGCAAGCCTGGCTAAAGTGGCACGTGAATGTCAACGGGAAATGCGATGGGGCTGGATTGTTATGCATCCTGACTGTCCAGAGGAATTGGTTCACCCATCCCGCAGTATGTTGTGCAGGCATCCTGAATTGCACTATGAAATCATCGAATTCTGCTGATAGTGGCGAAATTTCGTGTCTCAGGTGGAAACACGGTCTGGACACCCAGTTTTTCTCTACAACAGGAAATACATCCGAGATTGCTACCCTGCAGCGTCATATCAAGGGGATTGGTGCATTGAAGTTCCGCTGTGCAGGCTGGGTTTACACTGATGACATGCCTATGCCTCCCTGGGACTCTGTGTGCAAGGCCGAATTCTGGACATCCTCAAAATATGTAGACTTCAGGAGCCACCTCGCCAGACCTCGGAATTCCTTTGACATTGCCAGCTCCGAAGGGAATGTGGTTCACTTGAAGACAGTCTCTGGTTCTGGTGCAGATGCTACTGGCGGTGAGTCCCCCTTTCAGCTTTGTTCTTTGAATCCTACTACCATTTTGAATGCTACTGTCGTTGGGTTGCCGTTCATACTGGCTGTCATTGAGGTTCCAAAGGGCTGGTCCATGGGTCTACCACCTCTTGCTGTGCGACATGTTTCAATGGGGAAACCACTGGTGGTTGCTGGTGAATTGGCAGACGTTGGAATCATCATGAGCCAGCTGCAGACTGACCTGGCTGAGGAGGGAGTGAATCAGGTGAGTGTCATGGTGTACAACACTGGCAGCCGCAGTCCGAATTTCACTATGATGCAATCAGTGATGACAATTGTCACGTTGACTCCAATTCCAAGGAAGGTACATTTCCCCCTGTGAATTGGTACCCCAAATCAGCCAAATTCGAAAAATGAAGCGAAATTTCGCCACTCCCGCCATTTTGCCCAATTTGCACCATCTGTTTAGCTGCCGATGTACGTTACGTTCCCATTACCTAGTACCCTGTGTCCTGAGGCTGTTCAATGGGTGCTAGAGGTTCTGAAAGTCCCGATGAATCTTACAAACTGGGTGCTGGTGGGGTCTTCCTCTCCAAATTTGGCTGTTCGGCTTCACATTCGTCTCAAGTCGGAAATTTCGGTTGTATTTGGTTTCCTCAAAGCTGCGGTTGATGAACTACCTAAAGAAACTATTGAGCTCGCAAATGGTACTTTAAGAGAGGCTGACTCTGTGGCCCCAATCTACTGGGAGTTTGTGTTGCCACAACTGGACAAGGGTGTGCCTGTGGACAGGACTGGAATGGCTTATGTACCTGATGACCCTGATGAGCAGGACTGCATGGATAGTATGACGGACGTGGATGCCAAGCCCAAGGGAACCCCAAAGCCGAAGGCATCTAAGCCAAGGCCCAAGAAGGGGGCTGCCAGCAATCCCCCCGGTGTCGATGCAGGTGGCAGTGCCGAGCCCCAAGCAACACCTACCAAAAGGGCTCGATCACCCTCTGTTGAGGCTCCAGCGGCGCAAGATGATGAGGAGCAGACACAGCAGACACAGCAGCAGAATCAGCAATTGGTCACGCCGAACAAAGGCAATACACATCCACTGTTTGAGCCGAAAGGACAGTCACCGTCACCAGAGGGATTGGAGAACTTTGCGAATTTGGTGAGTGGTGGGACTGCACCAGCAGCCCAGCCACAGCAGCAAGCTCAAAAAGGAACGCGTTTGGGGAACAAACGACGACGGTGATTTGGTGTTGACTGCTATGATGAGACGATGGTGACTGCAGAAGCACCATCCTCTGAGCAGTCATGTTGAATTTTAATTTGTGTCCGACTTTATTTGATTTGTCATTCTGACACACCCGTTGTGGGTGTTGGCACATGGAATTGCCTTTTGTAGGCAACATTTGGTAGTTTCTGTGATGCATGTTTGTGTATTGATTGATTATAAAGAGTTCCTTATGGTTCGATTCGTATGTCTGTGATATTTTGTATCAATCTTGTACTGTGGCAAGCAGGCAATGCAGTGACAGTATTTCATACCTCAATATACTGTATTTTGCCAAATGTGGCGAAATTTCGCGTCTCATTGAGATTTCCTTAAAAGGGGGGTGTGTTTCACCATACATCAGTGTACTGTTTCACAGCGTGTCATCTTCACACAACAGAACCCCTTCTGTGGACAATGCAATTTGTCCTTGA
The DNA here is from genome assembly GCA_964036045.1 of Eutreptiella sp. 'Long Island Sound 2002'. NCBI lineage: Eukaryota > Euglenozoa > Euglenophyceae > Eutreptiales > Eutreptiaceae > Eutreptiella > Eutreptiella sp. 'Long Island Sound 2002'. The sequence goes on along the minus strand of OZ038387.1, from coordinate 22,542,638 downwards.
GTGCCATTTCTTTGGATTTGAATGCACGTTTTGCATGATTTGCAGTGTCCTCAATTGCAGGCAAAATGGTCCAATTGGACAATATGGGGTATGATTTCAGCAAAAAATTTCATACGTTGTGCGCTGTGTGCAATTAGGGGGTAGTAATTCACCATTTTTTTCACCCCATGAATGTCCTTCATTTCGCAGACCCCCCCCACCCCCACCCCCCCGGGCAATTAAGGCCGCCTAAGTCTTTGGGGATCCCCGAGAATGCAGGGGTGATGTAGCATTTCTGCCCTTGGACAAGCGCTATTAGGCCGGCTTTCTTCGCCTCCGTCATCTCCACCACTTCCATCACCCATGTATTGGGACCCTGAGGAGGAGCACCCCACGAAGGGCACGCGACGCGTACCTGCACACGATGTGCCATTTGTGTACATGCGCTCGTTGTGGGCACGTAGTGCACGGAGAGAGCGTTTTTTTTTTTGGGAAAAACGTAGTGCGCGCGGTGCAAACAGCCCCCCTCCCCCCCTTGCTCCTCCAACGGGTTTCGGAACATACATCAACTCTGCCCTGAAAACAAGCATGGTTCGGCCTAGGTGGGGCGCCACTAGCAAAAGTGGCCGGGAATGGACTCGGGGGTGCTATGCCCTTAAACAAAAGTACCACCTACCATGCCCCCCCCCCCCTGTTTCAAAAATTTTCTCCAACATACATGCTTCGAAGTGATTACCGCGATGAGGCGGTCATCTTATGCCATGTTTGTCAGGCTATGAAGCCTGCCCCCCCCCCCCCTCCCCCAGACCCAGGACAGGATTGTTAGCAGCAGAACCTGTAACCCCTGCATTCTGATGCGGAAATCTCACTGGTTTCAAGCCCAAAAAAGCCTGCATGTCCGAAACCTGCGTTCTGACGCAAGAGCATTTTGACACGAGAACCGCGTCGTGTCGCGACGTGCAGCAGCACACAAGTGTGACAACGGCAACGGCTGAACTCAGGCACAAACCCCGCGCCCTGCCGCGGAAGAATTCCGAGGTGTGATGCCGCCGGGAAGGCCATGGAAGGAGCAGGGACCACGTCAGCAACGACATGGCCCCTACACACAAGTTCAGCCAGCCCCAAAGAAGGTCAAGCCTCAGCAAGAACGCCAGTGTTTCAAGGTGCAAGCACTAAGCCAGCTGGACGCCATTGCGAATGAAGGGTTGAGGGCAGTCGATGCCGAGCTAACCACAATGGCTTGGGCCCGCAATCAGCAGATCTGGCTCCGACTAGACCAACCAAACAGCACCAGGATGCACTGTGAAATTGTGGACAATCATGGAGAACCATTGCTGATGAGCAACCAAGAACTCTACTCGGTGATGGTCCAAATCAACTGGACCCTAAAGAATCAGGCTACGACGAACATGCAGGTCTAGTGGCGACCCAAAAGTGCAGGCAAGTGCCACCCGTTCCAGTGGGAGGCGATCCTCCACTGTCCGACGGCTGAGGGACACAGAGCGGTGCCCTCCTCTATGAGGAGAAATGGAGACTGCATGCATGTGTGGCTGACGGGCCGAGCTGACCTCTTAAGGTTGTTCCAGAGAACGCTCTTCAGGCAGGCGGACCCGGTATCCGGAGACGCTGTGCGGTTCCTCTACACACTGCTGAGCACACCCCCGTGCAAACGGCGATATGCGTGACAGGGGATGACATGCAGGGGGGAGTAGGACAGGTCGGAACAACAATGCAGATAACAACTCGTCGTAGCTCAGTGGGTATACCGCACCTCTTCTGTCCTGTGGAGGAGGGTTCGAACCCCGGGGGGGATAGAGACCCACCGAACATCCCGAAAACCACTTTATGCGAGAGAGAGAGAGAGAGAGAGAGAGAGAGAGAGAGAGAGAGAGAGAGAGAGAGAGAGAGAGAGAGAGAGAGAGAGAGAGAGAGAGAGAGAGAGAGAGAGAGAGAGAGAGAGAGAGAGAGAAAGTGGGACACAGTGGGAGGAGGGCCACAGAGAAGGAGAGAGAGAGAGAGAGGGAAGGAGGGAGAGAGAGGGAGAGGGGGGCAGAGAGACCCGCAGAGCGAGAGTCGGGGACTAACCGGCATTGTGGGAGGATGGTGGATTCGAGCTGACCTGGGTGTGTGGGCTCCCATTGAAGCATAGAGCTGAACAGCTTGATGGTGAAACATCGGGACGCCTTTGCGCCCCCAGAGCATGGGCATGACGTGCCAGAAAGCCCGAGCACGACAGGGGCGGCAAGAGTGCGGCCCGTGGGAGGGTGGTGGGTGCGAGCTGACCTGGATATGTGGGCGGCCAGCGCACACACGCAAACCGCCTGGAGTGGTACTGAACAGGTAAGCACAACAGTACAGCAAAGCACCTGTTGAAGAGTTAAGCGGAACAGTGTGATGGTGAAACATTGAGACGCCTTTGCGCCCCCAGAATTCGGATATGACACGTCTTTACGTGCCAGAGAGCAAGAGCAAGACAGGGGCAGCAAGAGCGAGACCCGCAGAGCAAGGGTTAGAGACTAACCGGCACTGTGGGAGGGTGGTGGGTGCGAGCTGACCCCAATGTACAGATGGCCAAGGCCAAAGCACAGTCAACAGCCACCTGGAGTGGTTCAGAACTGGTCTGCGCTGCAGTGCAGCAAGGAAAAACACTAAACTATGTGGTTATGACCATGCGCCTGTGACACGGGGGCGTATGCGAGCCCAGTTTCCGTTGCCTCATGGCCCCCGCCCTAAAAGTGGTCTGAGAGTGGGAGGGAGTCGGCGTATGGCCCGTTGCTACGGCCCCCCCGTGGCCCTGGTTGGCTGGTGCCAACAGTGGCGGCAGGGCAAGTTGGTGCAGTTTGCACCGGTGTGGTCTGCCCTGTTGTCCCTGCCCACCCCCCCCTACGATCCCGCGGCCCAGCACACCTACGAGGGGCTGGTGCCTGGGTCGCGGACAACCCGAGGCTTGGCTGCCGTCACTCGGACGGCACCCCCGGCGGCCACCCGCGCCAACAACGCCAACGCCGCCGATCCCGTACAGGCCCCCAGCCCTGCCTCGAGCTTCAGGCAGGTGAGGGGGGTGCTGCACGCTCTGGGGTGCGCACAATTTCAGAAGGTATGTGTGTGTATGCGTGTGTTTGCGTGTGTTTAATTTTTCGGACGCTTCGTTTAAAAGTTTTGGTTTAATATTTAAAATTTCGATCGGCGCTTCAAAAATTAACAATTAACGTTAAAATTTAACCAAAAAATTTAAAAAAGTCGTCCGAAAAATTTAGTTTGCCCCCCGGACCACGGCCACCGCCTGTTTTGTTTTGCAAGTCGAGGACGTGGCGGTCTGTGGGGATGATGTGCGCCCCGTCCGTGTCGTTTGGAGCGACAAGGACGGGGAGTGGAGCGTGGGGTTGGGGGGGCTCCACAAGCTCATCGCCCAAGACCCCGCGCTTGGGCTGGCCGTGCTCCGCGGCTTGAAGGAGTGGAGCACGGCCGCCAGTGCTCGGAGCTCTGGGGCCCCTGGAGGCCCTACAAGCCCACTTCGTGGGCACACTTGGGGGAGGTAGGGTGGTTGGGGTGTGAGGATGCGGGGCTTTGGCGGGGGATGGGAGGTGGGGAGGCAAGGGAGGTGAAGGAAGAAAGGGAGGGGGCAAGCACCACCACCACCCCCAACCCCCCCCCCCCCCTCCAAGCCTAAGCCCCCCCCCCCCCAAAAGCAAGGGCAAAGCCCCCCCCCCCCACAAAGAAGCGGAAGCCGTTCGAGTCGGACTCGGACGACGAGTCCGACAACCCCGCCTCTTCCTCTTTGTCATCCTCCGGCGAAGACACCCCCCCCAACAAGAACCCCCCTCCCCCCAAGTCAAAGGCCGTCCCCGCCCCAAAAGAGAAGGGGCGGGAGAAGAAGGCGGAGGGGGGTGGGAAAGAAGCGGGGGCGGCGAAGAAGGAGGAAGGGGGGGGGGGACCCCCGATCCCTCGTGGGAACCCCGCCCATGTCCCATACGGGGGCGGGGTAGAGGTGGGCACCGTCACTTGTGTCCACACCCGCAAGAGCGGGGTTGTTTGGGTGAGATACCCAAACAACCCCAAGCTCTATGAAGTGAATCTTAGCTCAGCCGTGCCTGAGCTTTGGTTTTGCTCGTCGGGTGGTGTGTGTGTGTGCATGCGTGTGTGCAGTGAGCCTCTGTACTTGTAGAGCATTTTTGCTTGTTGCCAGCAGACCATAGGTGGTCACACGTAGAGCCTGCTCCGTGACACTTTGGAACGACCCGGTCTGTGAATATGTCAGTTGACGATTTTGCCGTCTTCGCGAAGGGAACAATTTGTTCCCAGTTCATTGATAGCGTTCCCATGCTAGAGATAGCCAGGGCTGCCTCGCAGGTGGAGATGAAGCTGTCGGTGCTGCTGGAACGCAGGTCAGAGTGGGAGGCTAGTTTCGTCGCCAAGTACGGAATCGAGTTGGGGGAGGTGGGGCTGGTGAAGATGATCGCCTCGTATTGCGTCATGGCCCAGTGCGACCTGGATGTGGCGTTGCTGGGCTTTGTCAAGGTGGAGGTACCACCCCAACAGCCGCAGACGGTGTCGCCAGAGCTTCAGGAGCTCAAGCAGTTGGTTCAGGGACAGGCCCTTGTGATGGAGGGCCTGCGCAAGCAGTTGGAGGCGGTCAGTGCCAAGGCCGAGGCGGAGTCCAAGAGGAAAATGGCGAAGGTCCCGCCGCTGTGTAAAGCGGAAATCGTGAAGGTGAGGGAGTTGGATTCTAAGCCCCAGTGGATCTTCGCCAGCCTTCTCGCGCTGTCCACCTTGTTGTGGCGCAGGGAGGTGCCCCAACACGAATACGTCTCCAAGTACAAGGACAAGGAAAAGTTCACGGACGCCATCCTGGACGAGCTGGCGCCGGTGGTGGACGCGGACTCCGCGGACACGGAAGTGTGGCAGCTGGAATCCATGGATGATGACGAACTTACGCGCCTTCGGAGTTTTGTCCAGGCGGTCTGGACGTTCACGGTGACTAGCCTGTCGGCGTACAGGGGCAAGAAGGGTTTGGACCCCGGACAGGTCGGCGAGGGGTCGGACGCGCCCGAGGATGCGTCCGATGTGCCTGTGCTGTCCGCTGGTTGTACGGGAGCGGCGGAGGAGGAGGTGGTGGGGCGGCGGCTGCAAGCCATGAAGGGTAAGTTCCGCGTTGAGGGGGGCCGCCGCCTGTACACCGCCAAGCCGGGCGCCGAGCCGATGGACGTCACCAATGCCCCGGTGACAGCGTGTCGGGCATGCAAGAACGCTGGGAGGGGAGTGAAACGGCATTGGTTTCACGAGTGCCCCGGCTTTGACTGATGGGGAAGCTGCCCCATCCGGCCCATCCCTCCCGAGCCCCGGGGGGCCTTGGTGGTTCTCGGACCGTCGGACTTCCGGGATGGCGAGGACGTGGTCTGGCGCCTGGTGTGGGCAGCGTGGAGACGGATATGGAAGGAGGATGAGATCACCTCCGTGGACGCCCTGCAGGCATCCTCCTGGGCAAAAAGCACCATGGGTACGTATTGTACCCACTTCCGCAAGATGGCCCTCTGGGTGGGCTACACGCCCACATCCGAGCTTGAACGAGCGGCGTGCCGCTACGTTTTCCAGTTATGGGGACTGGGGTACTCGGGAAGCTCCCTCAAGGTCGCAGTGTCGGCGTTCCGGGCGCTGGAGGACATGGGATGGCTACCCGCGTTCGTCAGTCGCCGGGTCTGGCGCTGTGCCAAGTGGGCGCCCACGGAGCCGGCCCTACGGCCCTACGCAGGTTTGGACGACCTCCGCAACTTCGCGCTGGCTTGCACGGAGCGACCGTAGTGGACCGTCTATGGGATGGCAGTCCTGGCATTCACCTGCCTTCTGCGGGTGGGTGAGGCCGCGCCCCTCCGTAGGGGGGGATCCCGGTGTCGGGGATTGGCGTTCCGCACGGTCAAGGTGGCGCCGCGCATCGTGCGCAGGCGACTCGGGAAGTATGCCCAAGAGTGGCTGGGCTGGCTCGATGCCACGGGGGCCACGTCTGCTGTCGTCGGAGCGCAATTCTGTCCGCAGGGACCAGCTTTCATGCAGTCGGTCATGGCTGCCGCGTTGGGGGGCAGCGACAACCCCCACGCCAGGTGGCACGCATGGAGGCGGGGGGGCTCCGCGGCCCTGCGATGGTTGGGGCTGCCCATCAAGTGGCTGGCTTGGTGGGGGCGGTGGCTTTCGGAGACGGTGGCAGTCCACTACGCCGACGCGCCCGACGACTTCGTCGTCACGACCGAGGCTGTCCTCCCCTGGCCCCCTGATAACCATGCAGGAGAGTTCGCTTGGCGCGCCGTGTCCCTCCGGGACGTTTTCCCGAAGGAGCTCCTGGAGCTCTGTGCCCCTGATGCCGATGAGCCCCCACAATGGGGAGGTGACGGGGATGGGTCGGCAGGAGGTCGGGGTGGATCGTGCCCTGGGGAGTCCGCGAGTCCTGCCGCTGCGGAAGCTGCTGGGGGGGAGGACCGGGCTGGCGCACGTGACCCGGGGGCCCCTCCGGCCCTTACGGCTGTTGAGGGGTCCTCAGGACGCGGGCGCCGGCCGCGGGGGGACGGGGGGGGGGAAGTCATTGATGTGGATGCAGACCCCCCACCTGCCTCCGCAGCAGGCTCCTCCATCAGGCGGCTGCGCATCGCGGCCCGCAGGACGGGTGAGGTCGCGTCCGTCTTGGGCAAGCGGAAGGCCGCGGGCCCGGCCAGGATTGTGGGTGCGGCTGCCCGAACGGCAATTTCCCGTCGCGTCGGAGCTGGGTCAGTGGGTGCGGGAGCGCCTTCGGACCGGTGAGTGGGACGCCTGGTTGTGCTCCCTGCGGGCTTGTCTGCCCCGCGCACCGCCTGGTTTACTGGAGCGTCGCCTGTTGCAGTTTCTGGAGTGGGGCAGTGAAGCCGCCCGTGATCTCAGGCAGCCGGAGTTTCTGCGAGTCTTGGCTGTGGCTTTGTCCTCATTTAGCCCTGAGGTTTGGGAGTCGCTCTTGCATGATTCGACGTCGCCCAAATTGCTTATGCAGCGTATCAGGGAGGAGGTATTGGCGCGGGGTTTGGGGCCGGTGGGGCGTGTGGATATCCCCCGCGAGGTCTGGGATAGTTGTGTGCCGGACGGCTTCGCAGAGTTGGTAGGCAGGCAGTTTTCTGGGATAATTCCCCCATCGGATGAGGCGGTGGTCATGATGAGGGCATTGCGGGACCAGGGTTTGCTTTTCCCCCTGCCGCCGGGGTCACCTGGGCCCAATGGGGGTGTTTTTGCGATACCCAAGACGGAGGAGAAGTGCAGTTTGATTGTCAATCTGGTGCCCCTTAATGAGGAGATGCGGTCTCGGCCGGAGTACAGCCCCCTCCTGTGCCAGCGAGTGTTAGAGGGTCTGGTGGCCGGCGCGGGGCTGTTAGGGGTGCTGGTTTTAATTTACTTGGATGATGTCCTGGTTGTGGGGCGCGGCCGCGCGCGTGTGCGAGAGCAGACGGCAAGGGCGGCGGAGGCGTTGCGCCGTGCAGGTGCTGTAGTCAGCCCAAAGAGTACGTTGGAGCCTGTGCAGCGGCTGGTGTGGCTGGGGAAGGATATTGATTTGCAGGGGGGGGAGGTGCGGACTGCTGGCAACGCGTGGGAAGCTCTGTTTGCGCATTGGTTGAGGTTGTCTGTGGGACCCTGTAGGGTAAAGCGGCTGCAGCAGTTCTTGGGGCGGGCACAGTGGATATGTCGCCCGGGTTCTGGGCACAGTCCGCACCTGTCTGGTGTGTGGGCTCATGTGCTCTGGGCGCCCCCCCGGCTGCCGTTTACCCCAGTGCGTTTGCTTAAGTCTATGTGCGTGGCGTGCGTGCTTGCCAGGAGGCAATGGTCAGTGGTGTCCCTCCCCAGGGTGGTGAAGCGATCGCCGTTGGTTGTTTACGTCGACGCGGCGCTGGACGCGGGTGAATACCGGCTGGGCCTGTTTTCGATGGATGTGGGTTCTCGATCGGTTGTGCCCGCGGAGCAACCGCCCAACCAGCAGTGTGCGGAGGCTGCCGCGCTGCTCTGGGGCTTGAAGCTCATCCTCAATGTAGGCGTTCGGGAGGCCCATTTGTTTGGGGATAATGCGGCGGCGCTAGTGCAGTTCCTTCGGTGTAAAGCCAAGGTGGGGCGTAAATTCCAGCAGTCCATTCTGAAGCGTTTCCGCTACCTGTGGGCGTCGTGCCCAGGCTTCACGGTATATATGCACTGGGTGCGTGGTTCACATAATCCCGCTGATCCTATCAGTAGGTTGAGTGACAACTTCAATGGAGATCTGGGTTTGGCGCGCGAGGTGGCGGCGCGCAGGGTTGGGGATCTCTGGGCCTTTCCCGATAGGCGCACGGTTTTTTTGTGGACCCTGGGGGTGCCTATGGGGCCCTTTGTTCTGCCGCATTCGTGGAGAGCGGGCCTGTGGTCCCCGGGGGGTGGTGAAGGGGGGGCGGAGTTCCACGAGGTTTTTTTGCAGTACCGCTTGGAGGAGTCAGTGGGTGCAATGACTTGATGTCGTGTAATGCCGTCGCCTGCTTGTAGCACTCGTTTTTCTTGGTGCATGTGATCATGACCCGGCGCCGCCGTATCCGCCATGCGCGCAGCGGCAAGCGGAGGCGGGGCAAGAGCCGCTCGCGCAAGCGCTCGGAGGAGGCCGCTCAGCGGCGCGCGGCGCGGCGCCGCGCCGCGCTGCGGGAGAAGTTGGGAGCCTTGGTGGGCCGCAGGGCCTGTCACCGGGTGCTCCTCCGGAATGGGGTGCGGCTGTACGTCGCGTATGGCGTGCCAGAAGATCCCGGGGAGAGGGACGACTTCCTGGGTGCCGCGGCCATGGACATCGCCAAGCGGGTTCGGGGGCAGGCGACGCGGCGCACCACCGCGGTTGGGGACCCCGGGGTGAAGCCAGGGGGCAGGCACACTTGCGGGGGGATGTGGGATGTGGTGACGGGGTCGAGGGGAGGTCAGAGGGTGGTGGTGTCGCTGACGGACTGGAACGGGGGTCGTCGTACCCCCGTCCCGTATCTATGGGTGCAGGGGTCTTATCCCTTGGTGGTGAGAATAGCTGGCCACTTCAGGCCGCTGGTGTAGTCTGTTTTTTTGGTGGTCAGCCGGTCTCCGGTGGGCTGGGATGGGAGTGTGCGCTCACCCTTTGCTTTGCGTTCTGTGTCAGGTCTCTGAGTGCCACCCTGGGATGGCCGGGCTGCTTTGCGCCCGGGCATTGCTCGCGCATTTGTGGGCGTTTTTGGCTTCCATGGCTGAGCCAATGTTCTGGTTGTTGGGTGTGGCTCGTATTCTATCTGCGTTTTGGCAGGTCCAGTGTGCGCAGGCGGGAGCCCTCCGGGCGATTGTCTGTGGAGGCGGCCCTGCCCTGCGTGGGTGTCGCGGGCTGATTTTGTGGTTATATACCGGGCGTTGGTCCTTTGGCCTGCACCGCTGCCACTTTGTTGTGGGTCCGGGGTCCATGCTTTCTTAGGGTTGGAGCTGGGTTGGGCGCTGGCCCGCCATTTTGAGATCTGCTGCGGATCTCGGGGGTGCTGCCCTGGGCTGACCGGGCAGCTCTGCGACAGGGCGGCAGTGCCTGACGGTCGCAGTACGTTTACCGCTTCCTCATTGGCGGCGGCAGGGGTCGTCCACGCTCTCTTGGGCTTGGTCTGTGGACGCCTGAAGCCTGGCGGGTGGCGCCGGTGTGTGCGGGGCGCCTTTGGCGATTTATGTTTGGGACGGCCGTATACTTCGAGGGGGTGGCGTGCGTTGCGCATGGGAGCCGCTGGGTCTCAGACCTGCGCCGGGGGGGGGGGGGGGAGGGGGGGGGTTATGCGGCAGTTTGGCATGAACGAGACCCACGAGGAGGCGGCACACTGACGAGATGTGCCACAGGAGACGTGCGTGTTTTGCCTCGTGTTTGCGTGTTTGCTTGTGGTTTTAGCAAAATCTTAGCTCAGCCGTGCCTGAGCTTTGGTTTTGCTCGTCGGGTGGTGTGTGTGTGTGCATGCGTGTGTGCAGTGAGCCTCTGTACTTGTAGAGCATTTTTGCTTGTTGCCAGCAGCCCACCCGTCCCGCCCAATGACGCTATTTGCGAGTTCTATTGCCCATACCGGGCTTTTGTGACTGCCCACGAGGAGGCGGCACACTGACGAGATGTGCCACAGGAGACGTGCGTGTTTTGCCTCGTGTTTGCGTGTTTGCTTGTGGTTTTAGCAAAAGCGCCACCTCATCTTCGGCACGGCCGAAGCCGCGGAGGCGCACCTCCAAAAGGTGCGAGGGCAAGACACCCACCACCAACGCCCCCCCCAACAAAGCCGGCTAACCCCCCGACTAACCCCCAAGAAAACCCTCAACCCAACCCAAATACCCCCACTAACCCACCTAACCCCCCAAGCGAAACCCAAGCTACCCCGGCACTATGGGACCCGGAAACGGGCTCCCGGGAGGTTTAAGACGGCAACAATGGCCGGAATGGCCAAGCACATGAGCCGCGAAGGCTAAAGGGTATATTCTATGTGTTTTTGTGCTTGTGTAGGGAGGTTTCATTTTTGGAAAGTTTGTTTAAATTTTGTTGGTTTAAATTTTAATCCCGGCGACGCATAATATTTAAAATTTACAAATTTTAAACCAAAAATTAATCTCAAATTTTAAAGCCGAGAGCCATTTTAATATTTTTACACATCAAGACGGGTGAACCCCCCCCCCCCCCCCAACCAACCCAACCAAACACTGAACTATGTGGTGATGACCATGCGCCTGTGACACGGGGGCGTATGCGAGCCCAGTATCCGTTGCCTCATGGCCAACCAAGGCGTAAAATGGTTCACAAACACACAAGGCACCCCGTAGGAGTGAAAATTTTCCCAAGCGACGCCCCTAACCCCCCGCAAAAAGTGCATACTTTGGTTTAATCAATTACTTTTTGGCCAAAAATTAAATATGTTGGATTTAATTTGGGTCTCTAGGGCTCAGACAATGAGTCTGAAGAGCCGGATCATCCAAGCACATCTATGCGCGTGCGCACGTGTGTGTCGGTAGTTGTATGTGTTGCGCGCAAGCTACGCCCTTGTCGAAGCTACAGTGGATGTAGGGACCGTAATAATTCTGTACATTGGCGTAGCTTATACAAGGGGGGGGTGGTACAAGGATTGCAAGTGCCTTGCACATGTTAAACAGGAGCATGTGAGGGGAGCACCGCAACCACCCACAATACATGTACATACAACAATATGAATGGGTGCACAGAACACAAGAGGCATCTATGATGTACCTAAGGAAGCTGGACATGTACCAACGACACACAAGACCCATAAGACAAACATTTTTGTTTCTACGACCCAAGGAAGAATGGGACCCCACTTGGTGGGAGATCCCACTCCAACCGCTCCCAAAATTCCTAAGCCACAGTGGACCCCATGTGAGTGGGAAATCCTACTAAGCTGAAGCTATGAACACCTCTTTTAGGATCATTATGATGCCATTGTTAAAGATGGCATGGTCTACATCTACACGGATGGCTCCTAGGATAGACCTTTGCTTAAGGTGGGTCCGTGGCCTGTGGGTGGGTGGGTTACTTTGGTTTTGGGCAATTTGGCCCAAAGTGCCTACTCCCCCCCAGGGGGTCGGGGGGGGGGGGGGGGTCCGCAACCTTGATGGAGAATGGAGTCAAAAAGTGGCAAAAATTTCCGGTCAGTGTGGTAAAAAGTGGCAATAGTTTCTGATCCGTAGGCAGTGGGGATTGAACCACCGCTTTAGCATTTTGCCAGCGCAGTGATCTACCACTGGGGTAACTGCCAGTTCTGCTATAGCACTTTTCAAAGATCGCATAGTGACTGAAGGACAAAAAAATTTTTGGGCAAATACACAGGGTTTTTGTGTTACCAGCTGATTGCAACAGCACAGACCCCCCCCCCCCCATGGGAGTGGGCGAGGTGCTTTCGGGACGATTGTTCCAAAGAACGCTCTTCAGGCAGGCGGACCCGGTACCAGGGGACGCTGTGCGGTTCCTCTACACACTGCTGAACACACCCCCATGCGAAAGAAGATACGCATGACAGGGGGTGACAAAAAGGAGAAGAAGAGTGGAGCGCATGGTGCCATGGTGCAGATAACCTATCGTCGTGGCCCAGTGGACACACCACACCTCTTCTGTCCCGTGGAGGATGGTTCGAACCCCGGGGGGGATAGAGATGCACCGAACAACCCGAACCCCCCTTTTTTGGGCGCGAGAGAGAGGGCGCGAGAGAGAGGGAGAGAGACACAGAGAGAGAGAGAGAGAGAGAGAGAGAGAGAGAGGGTAGAGCACAGTGGGAAAGGAACAGAGAGGTGCAACAGGAGAGAAAGAGAAGGGGAGAGCAAGAGAGAATGGAAGGGAGAGAGTAGGGGAGAGACTCACAGAGCGAGAGACCGGGGCTAACCGGCGCAAAGGGAGGTGGTGGGTTCGAGCTGACCAGGGTTCGAGCTGATCAGGGTAAAAGGGACGCCACTGCGGCACGGAACAGCCGAGAAATGTCAAGAAATGAAAAAGCAGGGCGCCGTAGCGCCCCTGAGCCACTGGCTCGACACGTTGTCACGTGTTGAACAGCCGAAGCAAGACTGGGGCGGCGAGAGTGCGGCCCAAGTGAGGATGACGGAAGCAAGTAGGCATGAATGTGTGGGCAGCATGCGCATGCATGGTGGGGAGCTGAAATGGTATGCGCCACACGCCAAACAGCAATGATTTGTTGAATTGCCTGACTGACGGAGCACATACTGAAATGCCGAGACGCCTTTGCGCCATCCAAGGCGCCATTGCGCCCCTGAGGATTGAGTATGACACGTCCTCACGAACCAGAATGCAAGTGCATGACAGGGTCACGACCTGCAGGGCAAGGGTTAGAGACTAACCGGCACTGTGGGTGGGTGGTGGGTGCGAGCTGACCTAAATGTCCAGAGGACCAGTGCCTATGCACAGTCAGCAACCACCTGGTATGGTACAGAACTGGTCTACGCTGCAGTGCAGCAAGCACAACACTGAACAATGTGGTTATGACCATGCGCCTGTGACACGGGGGCGTATGCGAGCCCAGTTTCCGTTGCCTCATGGCCATGGGGGGCTGGGAGGGTTTGGGTGGGTGGGTGGGTGGGTCAGCTTGGGTGGGTGGGTGGGCTGCCTGGTCGTGAGGCAGCCCTAGAGGGACCCCCCCCCCCGTTGGTAAGCAAACGTCTGTCCTGGGAGCTTGTTCTACTTTTTGATTACATCGGTGGTAGGCACCTGTGACACAAACATAGCACCCATCATGGGCCGCGAACAGAGGAACGGGATGTACATAGTAGACGTTGGAGAGCTATGTGCACAATGATTAGCAACTGACATGAGAGAACACTAATGCTCATCTTCTACCTTGCTTTCAGTTGTCAACTGAGAGTGATGTAATCATGATGTAAATTTGCAGACAGAAGCACTGTGAAAGTGTTTGGACACTCCATGTCCCTATTGAGATTGGGATGCGGCAGGCGGTGGTGGACGCTAACACCTTTGACCCAAGGGGAGCAGTCAAGGGGTGAGCCTTAAGCGCATTGCGCGCGCAGTGCAACTATTTGGGCGTCTGGCCGTACTAGAGACCCATACTTTGAGATACTAGGGGCCCCTAGGGGCATCATGGTGACCCCTAGCGGAGGTTTTGCAAGGCGTAGCACGTTTGGGTCAAGGCATGGCAGGGCGCAATGCTCGTGTGCACACATTGATCTATCGTGCTTGCACATATGCTACAGGACTTCATACCCCCTTCCTCCTTTCTTAGACGCACTTTCTTCATGGATTTGAGTCTTGGCGTGTTCTACACCCGCTCCAACGGCGTGCGAGTTCCTGCCACGGTGGTTGGGATGGCAGGAGATGGGCTTATCCACTTGGAGTACTACCAAGATGCACTACGGGTGGTGAATCGCCAATGCAAGATGGAGTCCATGTGTACTTAGTTGACAATGGAACAGAAAGACAGTTGTGTGTTCTTGAGGGTGGCAACCAATGCGCTGTTCATGGCTTTTCCAGTTGTGCATGATGAGTGTTATGTGAAGGGAAGGTAGTTTGCAACTTTCTTGAACTGGGGCAGCTTGGGTAGCTAATTCTAAGGGCGTTTCCAAGGGGTTTGCTTGGGGGCTCTTCGGGGGGAACATAGTCTAAAAGTAGCGCACAGTGTGCGCGCAGTGCAAAGATTCCCCCAAGGGCTGAATTTCCTTTGACCATCCAGGCTGTATTGTCCCCTGAGTGTCCTGTCACATTGGAGCCTTTCTGAAAAATGGAACGAGACATGCCCCACTTCAAGGGGCCACACATCCTGAGACGGTTGACATACATACTAGATATTTTCTTACCTCAACTTGCAACTAGCTCTGTTTGTGGTGCAGGGCTTCTATGCAAGAAACATAAGTGGGGCTGTGCAAAAATGGCTTCTACACTGTTTCTGCAAACCCAAGCCTTAGCAGGCAAAATGGGTCTGCAAATGGAGGTAGAAGCCGAGGTGCTCAATTCTTTTGCCCACTGCAGAGTGTGCAAGTACAACAGTCTTGTACAGACCATATTAGTGTAGGACCTTGGACAGGTAATATTGTTTGCAGTATCCAGCATGGGTGCCTGAGGGATGCTTATAGGTGTGCCAGTTCCTGTGTTTCCTCATGTCAGATTAAGGCCATCCTTACTATGTGTTAGCTCCACAACCACATTACTTTGTGGGATGATAGCAGCATTGGATAGCTCTGATCTTTGATTCTTCTCACATACCATCTGAAGCCTTGGGAGAAACAGGACACTGCATGTCAAAACTGATATGCTGATCAGTCACATGCAAAGAGCCTGCAGGCTGTAACTTCAGATCAGTGCCCAACACAACAGAGTAGCACCACCTGCTGTGTCACACTTTCTGCGCACAAATAGAAATGATGGGCAAACCAAACCAACAAAAACCTTCAGAATCAAACCCACTTCGCTGCTTTTCCTATGAGGTTGTGGTTCTGGGAGCATGTCATTCAGAAAATCAGGAAGTAACAGTTTCCAAGAGGGCTATAAGGGTCAAGTGAATGTCAGTGTGGTTGCAGAAGCAATTCATCTCATCATCAAACTGCTTGTGCTGTTCAGCAGTGATTGTCACACCCTGCTGATCTTCTGCGCATGTGGGTCGCAAACGCTTTGCCAACACTGGATGTTGAAGTGATGCATTGTTGTGGCTCTGCCCCCAGTGAATTTGGTGCCGCACTACTAGCACGACCACTTCGCACTTGGTGAGATCGCCTTTGGGGTGCATCAGTGCTGTACACTGTACCAGTCAGGGGGGTCCCTTGGGAACTAGAATTTTTTTGGTTCAGAACTGCCCTGAAGGACCGCCCCAAGGAACCACCAACCGCTAACCACCAACCGCAACCAACCGCCAACCGCCAACCGCCACCGACCACCGCCTGCCAACAGCCGCCAACCGCCAGTGGCGACCAACCGCCAAGCGCCAACCACTACCAACCGCCACCAACCACCAATCACCAACCGCCAACAACCACCAACCGCCACTAACCGCTAGTCGCCAACCGCCAACCACGAATTGCCACCAACCATGGTTGAACATATGAGCTACACGCGGTCTTTTTGCAAAACTGCCGTTCAGGAAAATTTTTTTTTCTCTTAAAGACCCCCCTGGTACCAGTGCCATGGTAGGGGGAGGATGACAAATGTCAATTGCTGTATGGCTTGTGCATTTAATTAGGATCAGGTCTATCTTTTGAGGAGTATCTAGCACGCTGCTGAAGAATGGCCCGTGCTATGTCTAGATTCCCACAATCATGTTTTAGCACATGCCATGAATACCCACACATCATAATCAATGTGGGTCCATTGGGCCGTGTTTTTTGCCATCCTCTCTGTGGCATGGCCTCTGAATTCCACTGAACTGCAACTCAGCTGCTCGCATCCTGCAGAGCAGTTGGTGAAGACCCTGCGTTCCTTCAGGCATGCAGCCTTATTGGCCCGCACCAACGTCCATGCTGCACCAGCACACACATGTGGCGCGTGGAAGGGTAGAGGGAAGAAATTGCCCGGTTGCGCTTTCACCCCAGCCAACCACACCGTGAAGTGGTTCTTTGACACACCCTTGACGCAGCAGTTCAGCAATCCAAATTACCGCCCTGTGGTGACACCTGAGAATCACCCAAGGTATTTCCCTCTGCCTTTGTTAGGACCTGGATCAGCCACTGGTTCTGCTCCCCTCGTTCGTCAGAGGATAAGGCAAATCGGCTGTGTGTGAGCCATTTGCATCCCAGCTGTGGAAGGGCAGGCAGGGCAAGCCATGGCAGGGGTGAGGCAGGGCAGGGCAGGGAAGGTTTGCAAAAGTTGGTCTCTCCCCTTGTGGTTTTGGCCAACCTCAGATGCATACAGACAGCAGTGGATGAGGCAGTTGACAAATAGCAGCGAATGGATGGCGCCAGGGCAGTGTTTAAGGAGTCTTCGTTTTCCTAATTGCTGCCTTCATTGGAGGAGGTGGAGAGCCGGTGAAGGGAAGGGGGGTCGCACTTGTGCTGGTTTCCTTTTCCATGCACAATGTTGGGTGGTAGCTTGCCTTTCTTGAAATGGTCACTGCAAAGAGTCCTAAAGGCAGGGTACAGGACTACATATGCTGAGGATCCACGAATTGAACAGATGATCCTTTACACCCTCTGGAGGTACCTTGCATGCCTGCCAATCCTGTGCCGTCTGCAGGCACCCCGGGTGCCTGTTCGCACTCAATGCAGCAGAGGTGGACTGGTCTCAGCTGACCATTGTGGTGGTCCCCACTCATCAGACGGACAGAAACTCCATTAGCTATGCCACTGTGTGGGTGTTGGACATGGCTGGGCGTGTGGTCATCGAAAAGCCCACCATATTCCTTGGCAACCTGCGGTCGCAGCGGATGATCAACAGCACTGCGATGATGGCCATGGTGGATTTTTTCTGGAACGAAGCCCAGCAACAGCCTGTTGTGTTTTGGGTGTGGGATATTGCCACGAATCGTGAGGAGGTCCTGGTGCTGAAGTCGCATCTGCCGCCGCATCATGGCTCTGCCCACCATGATTTCACCTACAATCCAACTACCAACACCATTATAGTGATGTTCAGGTCCCAAACCTGCGCTTCAGGGCTATTGCACTTGAGTCTGGCGATGCCCTTCTCCCTTCTTTCCCAGGGGTGACCACACCCGTGGACCATCGCTGCTTGAGAGGGCCCACAGTTGTGTTGCCTGCCTGGAAGGGTGGCGCTTCCTGGGCCCTCTTCAGAGCTGGCTCGATCGGTGTTGCGGCCCAGATTGTGCTGGCCCAGGGAAAAGGGCGGGGGACCTAGAGGGACCAATTGATTGTGGTTTCCTGGACTTTCTGCTGCGGCTGTTATGGTTTCGGTTTCAGGATGGGGATTCCGACTTCCTCATCGGTCTGAACACCTGAATTCCCTGGGCTATGGACCCAAAACTGCTGGGCCCAGCTGTCCTGCTTGGGGTCTCTGTCACTTCTGCCGTCAGAAGCCCTGGGCAGTGGAACAAGCATCACGGTGCAAATCTCCACCGCACCCAATGCACGCAGCAGATCACTCATGTGCTGTTGACGTGAGGCATGCTACTGTCATCCTTCCATTCCCTGGAGTGACTCCCGCCGCTCCCCCCCCCCCCCCCCAGTGGCTTTCAGGAGGGGTGGCAAGCGGTGTCACCCTCGGGGTCCCGCCTCGTCAGAGGTGACCAGGGCGCAGCAGGCTCACTGGGAGCTCTGCTCCCTTGAGTGCTCCTGGGGCAGGGAAGTGCTCAGCACGCCCCAGGACTACCTCCTTCTACTGGGACGCTCCCAGCCGGTCTGGCACTCTGTGCAACGCTACGTGTGACCCTCTGGGTCAGCCAAGGAGCACCTCAGACCACACGCCCCGTGCACCCCTCTGGGGTTCAGTCGTGGGCTGGAGGAAGCTGCCGGTCACCCGACCCATAGACTCCCTCAGCAGCCACGTGGTAGGGCACCCATGCCCCGCTGCTCGGGCCCGGAGCACCGGGCACACACAACCCCCCACACGCGCCAACCACGGCCCACTGGAGAACGACAAAGGTGTGCCCCTGCCTTGAATCCCCCCCCCCCCCCCCCAAGGACCCCAGCGCGCGCGGACACACAGGCACGGCGACATCTCCCTCCCACCAGCGCCTTGGTGGGGTACGGGGGTCGTCAGCAGTCTGGACGGCTGTGAGACCAGACAACCGGAGGAGGGCACCCAGTCGAGCCGGTGAGGTACGGGCACACTGGCCGTGGGTCACCACCTTTGGCGCAAGCCGAGACCCAACCCAACCCAACCCCCCCAGTGGCTCCCCCTTCATCCCTGCCCTGTCCATTTGCGCAGTTCCTCGTTTTGCACGCAAACAGGCACACGGGGACCAGGGCCCAGAAACTGAATTTCGTCAAGAAATCACGGGACTGACCTGGTTGGTGGCCTCCCACGAGGGCTCTTTAATGACAATGGACACTGAGAGCCCCACAGGAGCACTACTGGACACCGTGAACCAATCATAAAAAACCGAAGCGGAAGACACCATGAGCGGCAGGATTCATTTGGGCCGACGAATGCGGCGGAGGTTTTAAATCATGGAAACGTCGTGTTTTGGTGGGCAAAGGGATGCAGGCATCTGAATAGTCCGGACTGAACAACCGGCCGAATAGTGCAATTTTTTTCTGTCTAAAAGCAGAGTGAGTGTTGAGTATGGCGCTGTGCGGAGTGTGTACTCGGCGGCAGGTGGTCCACCAGTAACACTCTGCAATGTGCTCACTCGGCCTGGCAGTCTTCGGATGCCAGCCAAATCCGTGACTTTGAAGGAACGTAGGATGCTCCCCTGTGTCAGACTGGTCCAAGGAGCTCAAACTTCATAGCTCTCCAATAATACCCCCACAGCCCACACAACACACCCGGTGCAAAGCATAACTGTGCACCAGGCTTCGTTTATAAGAATTAAGTTGCAATGGGGGGGGTCTGGGTGGGTGGGTCTTCAGCCGGGTGGGTGGGTCTAAAGCTCTGGACCCCCCCCCCTCTTATAATTCCGAGGGTTTCCTGGGTTGGGCTCCTGCCACACCTTCTTTCTTTGGTCACAGGAGCCTTGTCTGGCTGTTTGCTGGTGCCCCTTTCTGTTGTGTCGTTGTGCAGGTGGCAGGTGTGCAGGTGGCAATTTTTCACCTGGTGGACTTTTTTTTGATAGCATGTTAAACCTGTGGACCCTTTGTTGCACAGATCTGTCAGAGCTGGTTGGTAGCCCAGTTGTCAAGGAACTTAACTGCAATTCCAAAGATCCCTGGTTCGAACCCTGGTATTGTGAATTTTTTGGTGTGTCACCCTTTGGGGATGCCTAACCCGGGAGAGCGCATTGACTTCAATTTGGTTCACAAAAAATGCTCCCCACAGAATTATAAGAGGGGGGGGGGGGGTCTGGGTGGGTCAAAAGTCGGGTGGGTGGGTCCAAAGTTGGGTGGGTGGGTGGGTCTTGTCCAAAATACCCCCCCCCCTCTTGTAAACGAAGCCTGCTGTGCACACCACACATCCTTTGCAGCACACACTAACTGCGCACATCACACATCCTGTGCAAACCACACCAACTGTGCACACCACACATGCTGTGCAAATCGGACAGCCCCCCAGAAAAAGGAAGGAACAAGAAGAACCAAAGGGAGAGTGCCTGGAAAAGCTGCACACATGGGCGACACTTGGTGATCCGACCCCCCTGGCCCTGTGTTACTTTTCCACTGTCACTGGTTGTGAGCACCCGTCAAACATCACATGCCATTGCAATGGCAATGGCTGACTGTGAAGCATGCTTGCGCCAGCAGTGGAGGCGCGCCAAGGTGCAGCAGCAGCACTTTGGAGCAGAGGGACAGCTGTTCCACTCTCACCTACCGAAAAGATTTTTCGACGGTGGCCTGCCACAAGCAATGCAGACAATTTCCCATGAAAACTCAAACCAGTGTGCACACACTAAAGCACCGCACACTAACCCAGCCTTCATGGCACCTTCATGGTACCCCCCCGGCCCCCACCCCCCGACTGAAGCGAAAGACTTGGAGCTCAGTCAGACAGTAGTCAATGAAGGTCGCGGGGAGCAGGTACGGCTGCAGCCTAATGCGGACATTGCAAGGTGACCCATTGGGGCCCCCCACCCCGTGGTCTTGCTGTTGCAACTTATCCCCCCCCCCCCCTTTGTGTGGTTTGCACCAAGGAACATCCTCCTGGCTGTTGCTAACTCGCAGTGCCCCAGGCAACAACGGCCCGTGTTTCGTTTGTGGCATGACCTATCCTTACACATTCTCAGGTTCTTGAATGGGGACTACGACTCCAAAGAGGACCCCAATCTCTTCATGGAGCGCCTGGTTGAGTTTACATGGTCTGGCCAGTTGATCTGGCACTGGGATGTTCACCGGCACATCTCCGTCCGGTCAGTGCACCCAAAGGACTTGGCGGAGGGTGAGTGCCGCGAGCACTCCTCTGACGCATGCCAAGATGTATTCCATGGCAACACAGTGTTCTGGGACACCACTGAGGACGGCACGGGTGAGGGTATTCTCTATTATATGTCTCGGTACTGTCGGCTTTCCCTTCAGTCTCTTCAGTCCCTTCAGTCCGCTGTGGGTGCTGTGAACTGATGCCTGAGTCTACATGCCACCCCCATGTGCAAGCAAGGCCTGGTCTAACAACGGGGATCCCATCTGACCCCTGTTTTTCTGACCGTCGGTTTTGTGGTCCAGAATGTCAGGCCACAGGGGTATGAGCCAATTGTGGCGGGGAAAGTTGGCGGGACAAAATGAGGAGTGGCGGTTGGCGGGGAGCGGGCGGTGAGGCACTTGCAGAGCTTTTTGGGCCTCTTGAATTGGCATGCGTGGCTGCGTGGTTTGGCTTGCCCCTTCACGGTGGGGGCGTGGTGTTGGCTAAGTTGGGTGCATATGCTGGATGGCGAGCACCCGTCTAGCCAAAGCGTGCCGCTTAGGGTGCTCCACGGCCTGGCCCTCGCGGCCAAACCCTGGCGTGCACCTTCTGGGGCTCAGTGGTTGCAGCTCAGCCTCTTTTGCTTTGGGGCCGGGTTGCGGTTGCAAACTCCCGATGTTTCGGTGGGGGACTTCATTGTCTGTGTGGATGGGGCTGAGTACAGCGGGGTGTGGTGGGTGGGTGTGCTGGCACCGTTCCTAGGGGTGCAAGTTTTCCAGCCGCCATTTCGTTGGTTTGCTTCACAACAAACGACGAAGTTGCAGCCCATTGTGTGGGCCATTAGGCTAGCGGTGAGGTAGTGGCCCACAAGTGGGCACATTGGCTACATAACCCTTGCCATCTGGGGGGTCCCCAATGCTTTAGAGCGGGGGACAAAATCAGCAGCGGCCCACAAGTGGGCGAATGGGCTACATACCCCCTACCGTCTCGGGGGTCCCCAACACTTCAGAGGGCCAAACGTGGGCAGCTGGGCTACATAACCCTTGCTATCCGGGGGTCCCCAACACTTCAGAGCGGGGGACAAAATCAGCAATGGCCCACAAGTGTGCAGCTTGGCTACCCCTACCCTCTAGGGGCTACCCAACACTTCAGAGGGGGACAGAATCAGCAGTGGCCCACAAGCGGGCGGGCGGCTTGACTACATAACCCCTGCCATATGGCGGGTCCCCAATGCTTCAAAGCGGGAGACAGCATTAGCAGTGGCCCACAAGTGGGCAGATTGGCTGCATAACCCTTGCAGTCTGGGGGGTCCTGATTAGAGCCAGGGACAAAATGAGCAGTGGCCCCAAGTGGGCAGATTGGCTGCATAACCCTTGCCGTCTAGGGGGTCCCCAACGCTTCAGAGTGGGGAATAAAATTAGCAGTGGCCCACAAGTGGGCACATTGGCTAAATAACCCCTACTTTCTAGGCGGTCCCCAACGCTTCAGGGCGGGGGACAAAATGAGCAATGGCCCACAAGTGGGCACATTGGCTACATAGCCCCTAATGTCTAGGGGGTCCCCAACGCTCCACAGCGGGGGACGAAATGAGCAGTGGCCCACAAGTGGGCAGATTGGCTACATAACCCCTACTGTGTGGGGGGGGGGTCCCCAACACTTTAGAGCGGGAGACTGCTCATGTGTCCCCAACGCTTCGCCAGCCCGTCAAATGAAAATAAACACGTGTATTCGTTTATTTAGTTTATTTTAGCGTTTTTGCCCCGTTTGGGCTGTTTTTGGATGGTTTTTTTATGTTTTTCGGGTGTTTTCCAAAGGTATATGCGTTTTACATTTCTTGTTGCCCACCATTGCTCCTTTTTTCCCACCAAAAATGTATGTTTTACCTTGTCTGCGGCAGAACTTATGCAGAAGGTTTTGCATGAGTTGCAAGCGTCCTCATTGCATGGAGACAAGAAACAATGGAAGTGGTGTCTAAATAGACCGAATAAATCGAGCAGCCGAGAGAATAGCACCCAAAAGAGAGCACTAATGAGCTCCAACGAGCACGTCTATCAAATGCATTGGCAATGGTGCGGGGTTGCAGGTTAATTGGAGGTTTCGGGCCGTGGCTGCATTCTTCAATAGGGTTGTGCAGATAGTTATTCAGAGGGCTCTCAAGGCATGAAGAGGGGTCCAGGGTTGTGGCAATCTTCTTGGGCAAGAGTTGTGGGTAAGGGTTGTGGCATGGTTCTTCAAGTGCTCAAGGGTTCAAGGATCTAGGGTTGAGGTTTCCGTTTGCCGAGGGGAACAAGAAATGTGGCGAGATTCTTCAGCAAGGGTGTGGGTTTCAGGGCCTAGAGGAAAGGTTGTCAAGGGGTGGTGCCATTTGCAAGACTACTGTAATCATCACCTCTTTCACTCTCATTCTAGCCTCTTCTTATGCGTCCACTTTGGGCATGGCGCGCATATGGGGGCGAGTGGGTGCACCTGAACTCCGCTGCCAATGCGGTCACTCACTTGAAGACCAATGGCACGGACGTCTTTCATACCCAGGTCACCCGGGCCGCTAATCAAGGCGGCACGGCCAAGGGTTGGGAGTTCTCCTTTGATGATCCCCAGGCCGGCCCCCTTCCATCACCCGCGGCCTCCGCCTCCGGTGGTTCACCGGCATCAATGTCATCCTTCTCCAGCCCAACATCTGTGCTACCCACGTGTGCTTGTTGTGGCGACAAACTGCACAGATGTACGCACGCAAACATCAATGGGGTCATCACAGCCATCAATGGGAGAACACGTTGGCCAACACCCGGAGGATAACAACGACCACAATGAAGATCCCTAGCGCCGACATTGGTTGCTCGGAGTCGAGCATGCACCGCGCGCCGAGTGCAATGCGGATGGCTCCGAGTGGCCCCTTGACTTTTGATATAAATTTTGACTTCGGCCCGCCGTTTGTTGCAGTGCCATTATGGACCACGGCTGGTTTTTGCTAACCACCTTTGGTCTCGTGGGTTGGGTTGGGTGTGTTCCTCATTTTCCGTTCCGCTTCACGACCGCTATGCAAACATTCGAGTCGCAACTATTACACCCAGGGGGGGGGCGCAAAAAAAAATTCGCGCCATCACCGTTTTTTCGCACTCCTCCCCCCTAGGGGGGGGTACGGCCCGAAAAAAAATATCCCACCCCTATGTGTAAAAAAGTTTCGCAACCCCAATTTTTTTCTAAAGAACACCACTAGTTGCTTTTTCATATTGTGTAAGCGTAGCCTACATAATGCTTTGATGACCCCAAACATTCCCTATTTTGCCGGTACAAATTTGGACCCCTACATATCCCTGTCGGCCCAAATTTCAGCCACCATAAAGCGAGGGTGCTAGCCGTGGGGCCCCAAGAGTTTTGGCTTGGGGAAAAATTGGTCAAAATGACCTTCCAGTTTTTCTTGGAATGGTAGCAATAGCACAGGTAGCAAACTAGGTGTGGCATAGGTGAGGGTTCGGCAATAGCACAGGTAGCAAACTAGGTGTGGGACAGATGAGGGTGAGGTGAGGTGATCCCTCCTTTGCATGCCATACTGCTTCGTACTGTTCCCTTGTTGCAGGTTGTTTTACGAATCCAGTTGATTTGGCAACGTTTCAACTGGTTTTGTGCACAAGCAATGTTGAACCCCAATGTGGGCTTGTTGGACATTGGTGGGGTGCAATGTAGTGGCGTTGTGAGCCCATTTAGCGAGTTGGACCTCCCCGTTTTGGGCGCCACTACCTCATACAGGATTTCTACAACGTTGTTGACAACGGCATTGTCCTCAACATCTATGCCGGTCATGGGGTACACCCTCCTAGAGGCCATTTGTGTTGCTATTGGGGCAGAAACTACTTGGATCACACGAGGTGGCGGGTGTGCTAGTTGCACTTGTACATCATTCCAAGTCCTGAAGTTGTTGCATTTCACCTCACTTGAAGACACGGAATTGATTCCTTGGGATAAAGCCAAGGAAACTTTGCTCCGCCTTGCAACCACCCCTCCTCCACCAACCGCGCGCATTTGCTTTTTGATGGAGTACGAGGGTTTCTTGATTTGTGTGGGGAGCAGGAATGACCGATGGTTTTATGCTGATGTACAAGGATCTCCCCGGGCCCAAGCGTGCCGAATTTGGACAGTTACAGTTACAGTTACAGTTACAGTCACTGCAAAATCTGAAAACAAATATGACTTTTGAATGTTCAAAAATCTTTTTTTGAAGTTCAAAAAGCAGAATTTGGGCACATCTGCCCGTTCTTGAACGTTTTTGGAAATTTGAATATTCAAATTTGAACGACTAGATAGCGAAACGAAATAGCTACGTGTTCGTGCAAACCATACTTGCGGGTTGTCCTTCCATATGGCACCCAGTTGAGCCATATCCTTGTCACCACAGACCGCCATCCCGATGACCCGGTAGCACGCCGGTTGGCGGGCGCGGGCACCATGGTTGGCCAGCGCAATGCCCAGGTGGCTCAAGCTCGCCTCTGCGCAGGGGAACACATCGCCCCGCACAATGAACAAGAGGGTGTGTGACCAGTCAATGCAATTGCGCAGAGCGTTGCGCGATTGCACGTAATTGACCCAAGAAGCGATGGGCCACGAGCGGCCCAACGAAGGCGGGCTACCGGCGGTGACGGGGGGGGCGCCAGCTGAAAGGGGGTACAACGAGCCCGCCACTCGGCGTCGATGGCCTCCCGGGTACAAATGGGCCGCGAAAATGGCCGTCCGGTCTTCAAGGAGTACTGTAGACCCTACCGGGTGAACAACTCCGACAGGGCACGGAAGCTGGACTTTGGGGCCTTCAAGGCCACAACAAGTTCTACGGCGCCAAGCGGAGTGATCAACGACTCTGCGTATTCCCGTATGGCGGCGTCCTCCGCGGCACGCACCACTTTGTGGCCACCCTCCACAGTGGCTTGCTCCCACCCTGCCTTGCAACGAGGGGAGGATGCCGACCATTGGGCCAATAGGTGGCCCACTCACGCATCCCATAGGTTGGCCGCCCTGCTCAAGCGAACCAATGTCGCCGAGAGCTCCGCAATCACATCCTGCCCATAGAGCGGTGCCGTGCGCGCACTCATACTGGTGGCCCCAAAGAAGAAACAACAAAGTGAAGGGCTATACAAACAGCGGCATGCACGGGGCACAAATACCAAAGGGTCATCAAACAAACCTCCCCCATAGCAAATGAAGCACACTAGGGTGTACCGTCGGGGGTGCACAACATGCCGTATGCTGTACCATTAGCTCACAAACAAACGTTCCAAAAAGAAAATTTCATTCAAAAAACTGTTTGAAATTGAATGTTCAAAAATGAAAGTTTCAAAATTGAATGTTTCTTTTTTTAACGTCATTATTTTTCAGACAGGTACCCGGGGATGTTGTTTGCTGGTTGGTGCCATTGTGCTGCGAAGCATGCCATGGAGAAGGGGCCACCGACGGCTTTATGTTGCAAATGGCATGTTGGACATGGGCTAGTACCCGAAATAGCCACACAGAGGAATGCCAACGAGTAGCAAAGGCATGTTATGCCGTGGGAACACCGTGATTATGTGTGGTACGTGCGACATGGGAAGAAAATTTTTTTTCTGTAGGACCCACTTTTTTTCGTACCCCCCCCAAAAAAATATCCCACCCGGTATCAAAATTTTTTTTGTCCCCCCCCCCCCCCCCTGATTGCACCATTTTGCATTTTGCATTGCGTCGTGGGGGCCAGGGTTTGCATTTGTGGGGCTGCAGGGATTTTTGTTGCCGTCCAGGAAATAACAACGATCATCCAGAGCCCATCACAAAATTACAGCAGCCATCCACAGCCCATTAGGAAATAACAGCAACCATCCGGAGCCCATCAGGAAATTACAGAGCCATCCAGAGCCCATCACGAAATTACAGCGGCCACCTAGAGCCCACCAAGAAATAACAACAACCATCCAGAGCCCATTAGGAACTAACAACAACCATTAAGAGCCCACCACGAAATTACGGCAGCCATCCATGGCGCAACAGCAACTAACTGCAACCATCCAGGAAATAACAGCAGCCATCAGGAGCTCATCGGGAAATAACTGCAACCATCCAGAGCCAATCAGGAAAAACCAGCAACCATCCAAAGGCTATCAAAAAATAACAGCAACCATCCTAAGCGCATTAGGGGGTGATAGCAGCCATGGAGAGCCAATGGGACATAACAACAACCATGCAGAGCGCATCAAGAAATAACATAATAGAAAATCATGCAGGTAATAAACGACAACGACCAAACCTAAAAACCAATGAACAATAACGACAATCACACAAAGTGCAGCAATAAACAAGGTTTCCCAATAAAGTAACAATAAAAAAATCGAAAGCATGCAATCGTATGTATGAAACCTCCAAAGTGGAGCCAAGCCGGTCCCCACCCCCACCCCAATTTTCCTGTCAAATACCCTCAAAAGGCTTATACCATTGGTATGTGTGAAATGAAACCAAAAAAATGAAGAAAACAAACAAAAAACAAAAAAAACCTTATTTCCGTGGTTGTGCCCGTCAACCCGTCAAGACCCTTGTTGACGGGTGTCTATGCCTTCCCTGAGAGCAGGGGACCGCGGGGGGTGCTCCTGGTCGGGACCCAACCCCAAGGGGGGAGGGGGGGGGTTACTCCCCACCCCCCTCTGCAGACCCCAAAATGGTTGTACGGAACAATGGGTTTTGTGGGCGCCAGAGCTGCCACAGATTTTGTTTTAGGCATACGGCAGGGGGAATTTTTTTGTTTGACCCTATATGTCTATACTCAAAATACTGAGAATTTTGTGGAGAATTCAAAAATGGATGAAAACCACAAAAAAGGATTTTGACCTCCGGGTCGGACCTTGGCTGATGGGAGCCTAAGTTGATGGGCAAATTTTTTTTGAATTTTTTTTACCCCAGTTGTGTATATCAAAAATGATCAGTGTGTCATGGGTATCATTTTGAGGTATGTATGTTGGGGTACCCCCCCCCCCCCGAGTGGAATGGGAATTTTGGCAAGAAGCCATGGTCTTGTGTTCTCGTCTGCAGCTGGCGGCGCCCACTGGCAGATCGCCATTCGCTGCCCTTCCCTTCCCTTTCCTTCAGTGAAGGTCCACCAAGCCGCTGTTTTGGTCCGCCGTTTCTGTTTCTCCATGGTGGCGGGTTGCGTCGACCAAAACATTAAGGATCCATACGGCAATACCCTTCACCTCCACGAGGTCACGTTCATGCTCATGGCGGAGTGCTTCCATCGCGTGTGTGGGTGAGCTGCGTAAACTCAGCACGACTGTCACCACTTCCCCCCATGTGTCACACGTTCACGGCTCAACAGGAGCGCCAACGGTGGTGCCCGGTCCAAGCTGTGCGACCATCCTCAACACCATCGGCACATGCTCAACTGTTCGCCGCATGCCATACCCCCGGCGATGCAGTGCTACGGAGTCGTGGCGGGTACTCGCACTCTCGCTGTACCAGATCTTCTTCACTGGGAGCTCCACGTGAGTCGCGGTGTCGTTAGCATGCTCTCGGCACGCTCGGCGCGTTCCACGCCCCAACAGCCCCCGTGGGGGGGCGATCCACGTCATGCGTGGTATGAGGGGCAAGGAGGGAGCAGTGAGGTGCAGCCAGGGGCACTGGATGCACTTGAAGTGTGCTGGGGTCACTGTCTCCCAGGCGAAGAAGGTGTTCCGCAGCAACAGGGTGTTCCAGTGTAGGTGCAGAAAGGCAAGGCCAGCCAAATGGTTGCGGGAGGAAAGAGAGAGGCACAAGCAGAGGAGGAGAGAACAACGCAGCAAAGCGAGGAAGGCAGGGGTGGCGCTGGAGGAACAACCCCCCAAGCCACAAGCACGGGCCGAACCACAGTAAAGTGACTCCGAGAGACCGGAAGTGGTTGGAGTGGATGGCCATCGCATTGTTCTCGGGGGAAGAGTAGCACTAACAGGCATGAAGAAAAAGATGGAATTGGAGGGGAAGACAGGTGAGGTTGAAAGCATCATCGAGGAACAAGGAAAAGTAAGACTCCGAATGGACTGTGGCAGAAGGGTTTTGGTGTCATTGGATAGGGTCAGGGTGCAAGAGGTGGAGCACATGGGAGGCGCCGAGGACTCAAAAGCTGCCCAACAACAACAGCACGGGGAAGAAACAAAAGGACGCGGGGTGGCGGGAGACAATGAACCGCACGGAAGAAAGGAGGAAAGGAGTGAAGAAGGAGAGATGGGAGGGCAGGAAGAAACATTTGAACTATGGAATGGGGTGAGGCTAGTAGGGATGAGACAACCGGAGTTGGAGGGCCACAAGGGGGTGTTGGAGGAGATCTACAAGGACAAAGTGCAAGTGTTGTTAGTGGGAGGGATGCGCCGAGTAAAAGTGGACAAGAAGAAGGTGGTCCCGGAGGTAGTTGAGCCCGTTGAGGTGCTTCCCCCGGGTTTTGAAGGATGGAGCTTTCTTGAACAGATTGGAGTGGGTAGTGCACCCACCATGGATGAAGTGAAGGCCGCATACAAAAAGTGGGTGTTGCGGTTACATCCGGACAAGAACACGAACAACATTGCCAAAGCCACCCACCTGTTCAAAAGGTTGACCTCCGGCTACGAGGGATGGAAAAGTGCGTCCGGGGTGACACCGCCAAGGCCGGCGGAGGAACCACCCAACTACCAGTTCAACCCCACATACTTTCGATCCAATTTCTGCAACAGCTCAAGTTCGGCGGGGCAAACAGCCCCGGAGGAAGCGCCACCAAGTGCCAAAAACCCAGAAACGGAGGGCGATGGAGAGGGTTTTTGGTCTTTCTTGTGGGGAAGCAAAAGGCCCGGTCGTTCCGAACATGCGAGTGGAATGGGGGCTAGCCACGGTGAGGGTACACCGAAGGGCGCACCGCCACCGGGGTCGGGAACGCAACGGACCCGCCGCCTCTTGTTCCATGAGAAGTTCCGGTGGCACACGCACCACGTCCGCGCCATCCAAGCGGACCGGATCCTCGCGGAGAAAAGGAGGAGAGGGTGGTTCTCCGACTACCCCGAGGCAGGAAGCAACATGTACTTATTGGCACCAGACCAGGTGTACAAAGTGCGAGTGCTAGCCTCAACGGTATGGGTGCCGGAGGTGAGACGTTGGGAGCCGGAGGTGTTCATCATCGGGGAGGGCATCAACTTCACAGTGGAGGACACAACCAGGTTGATGCAAAACTTGCACAGGGCAAACGTGATTGCCGAGCAAGTAGGCATCCGGCTGTACAAGGAGTAGAAGATGGAAGCCAAGTGAGAAGCGGACAAGCCCCACCCGCGGGTGACAAGAGGGCGTGGAAGCGCACGGTCGCACAGTTCCGACAGCGTCAAGGTGACGGGGTGCAACTTGTTCAGCGCAGTGCCGAGCACAAAGGCGCGACCCGGAACGCACCATGGCATGGCCTAGGCCTTGAAGCAAGAGGGACTGAGACCGGGCGCCAAGCGACCCAGGAACCCAAGGGACGGGCAACCCGGCGCCGGGAGGAGAAGGAAGAACAATGAAAGCAAAAAGCCTGATGGAAAGGAGAGTCTCACACCATCAACATGGCTCTGCTGGGGAGGAGAAGATCCTCCAGCCACCGAGACTCACACTGGGGAGCCGCGGCCCCCAGTGATACAGCAACAAGGCACGACGATGTGGTCTGAGGTACGGCCGTGGACGGGCCTCTGGACCCATGCCCAATGGAGACGGCGCCGCAGTCTCCATTGGATGCGCCCCGGCTACCACAACGCGCAGCGAGCTTTCTCGCCGGCGGAGTAGGGGGCAAGGCCAAACAACAGGCAGGGGGAAGGCAACCCTCGCACTTTTTTAGCCAGGGTGGTGACCAACACCGACCAAAACAAAACAATGAAGTCTACACGTGCACCGAGTTCTTCTCGGGGGGTCCAATGGGGCCTCAGCGAGATGCCCTATGTGGCCACGCAAGCCCACCGGGGGCCGCGCTCTCAAGGGAGTGACCACGGCAGTAAGTCCCAGCGTGCTGGCACTGAGAAGCGAGCAGGGGAGAGACTCCTTCCCTCGCGTAGCAACTCAACCAGAAAAGGGACGCACCACGTCGTCAAGCGCCCGGACCAAGCCGGGAGAAGGGGGCCAGCAAGGGGCCCTACGCACCTCCATCCAACACGGGACACCACCGTCAACCCAACAACAACTCGCTCCTATGTTGAGGTGGTCCGGGGAGTCGCGCCACGAAGTGGGCGGCCAGCGACGGTAAGAGGCCCACCCCACGTCACCCGCTACATCCTACTCCCCCGTGCACCCACGCATCCCCCACAACCCCCGTCCGCGCAGCAAAGGCATGAAGGAGAGGGTAGGGGGTTTGTGTTGCGCTCGCCAAAGGATGGACTGAGCGCGGGAACTTGGAGGAGAAAGGTTGTTATGTGCCCCCGTCGGGGAAACGACCCCGCAAGTGGCCATCCCAGGGCCCACCAGCCGCCGTTGGGGAGAGGTACCTCACCGCCGGCTTGGGATGGCCCCTTGGACGCACCTGGCCAACGGCGAAGGCATTTGCCTTCCTCTGCGTGGACTCGACGCAGAGAAGTGAAACAGGGCAAGTCCGGGGGCTCCGTTGGCACAACCGACCAAGGGAAAGGGAAGGGAAGGAGTGTGGTGAGGCCGATGGGCACGGTGGCCTACAGAGGGAAAGGCCAAGGGAAGGGAAAGGGGAGGGGAGAGGGAAGGTTAGGGCAAGGAGGAAGAGGAAGGTCAAAGGGTGGTGAGAAGCTGATGGGCACCACCGCCTATGGAGGGAAAGGGTCCAAGGGAAGGGCAGCGAATGGCGATCGGCCAGTAGGCGCCGCCAGCTGCAGACGAGATCATCACACCATGGCGTCATGCCAAAACCCCCCCCCGGGGTGCCCAGCGGCTGACCGCTTGACCCGCCGACCCCCAAGGTTTGGGTCAACCGGGGGGGGGGGGGGGCGGGGGGGGGGGGGGGCGGGGGGGGGGGGGGGCTACAACCCCCAAAACGGTTGCACACCCCTTGTGATCACACGTTGGTCGGCAGCAGCCCCCGTGCAAGGGACAAAATGAGCAGTGGCCCCAAGTGGGTAGATGGGCTACATAGCCCCTACCGTATGGGGGGTCCCCAATGCTTCAGAGCGGGAGACAACATGAGCAGTGGCCCACAAGTGGGCATATTGGCGACCTAACCCCTGCCATCTGAGGGGTCCCCAACACTTCAGAGCAAGGGAGAGTTTTTTTTCTTTTTGGCGCAGATTGCGTTTCTTTCCGTTTAAAAGCATAGGTTGCGTATTTTTAAGAAAAAAACGTTGGTCGCTTTTCTTTGTTTCTTTGGAGTAGGTCGTGTTGCAAAAAAAGCCCAAGGCACGCATTTTTTTTCCAAAAAAAAGGGTTAATTGTTTTTTTTTTTATCGAGGCGTACATCACGTCACAAAAAAAAAAGCATAAGTTGTGTGCCATACATTTTCAAGCTTTTTTCCCACACCCGATTTACGCAAAAATAAGGCGATTTAGGCCAGAACAAAAACAATAAGCGACTTATGCCTGACACTGTGGATTTGATGAAAAAACTCTTGTGTTTTATCAAAGAATCAAAGAAGCACGGAATGAGAATCCGTAATAGTTCCAATATGTATTGAGATTTCATGCGATCATCGAGACTGGGATTTTGGCTCGAAAGGCCGAAGATTTTGCAGGTTACATTCCACAAGGAAAACAGGCACTGCTGGTAATTCCACTACAGGACCCGATCGGCAAGAAATGTGGTTTTTTTGGGGGGGACGTTACCATGGCCCAGGTAAGAGAAAACAACCCCGAGACAGCGATCCCGAGATTAGACAAGGTCATGCTGCGCATGATAAACTAGTAATTGGCTAAAGGTTCCAAGGTTGCCGTCCGTGATGCACTCTATCCGGTGCAGAAACGGGAAGCGGTCCAAGGCGGAATGTTGCCATGAGTAGACATGACTTAGAAATATGTTCCCCCAAACGGCAGGGGTTATGTAGCCCATCTGCGTGGCCCCTTGAGTTGGGGTGATGGACTTCCACGCTTTGCGTGGCCCCTCGAGATGAGGTGATGGACTCCACTGGGTTAGTGCAAAGCGTTGCACATGCCCAACATACGGTACGTATACCATGTGTGAAGGCGTCCTTTTGTGGCACATTGTGAAGGTTTCAGGCTTCAAGGTGCCCATCTAGTACTCCTAGGAGTTGATTACCCAACAACCCTTCAAGTTGGGACGTGTGAACGCTTGGTCACTGCGCGAGTGGAACCACCAAAACAATCTTCCTCAGAGAAAGCCCACAAGAAGGGAGTGAAACGACGAGGTCCATGATCCAATATGGATGGTGCAGCACCACATGCGTCTAAGGATGTTGTGGCAATCCCCCCCCAAAGGCGACTCCGCCCCGCATAGCAGGGATGGATATAATTTTGGTGCCACTTGGGGGGTCCGGGTCCCGGGGGGGGGGGGTCATTTTTTGTGACTGGTCACAAAAAGCATAAAGGGCCATAGTGGGAAAGTGCAAACCCGAAAAATATCGTGACCAAATCAGGTGTCTACGGTGGAATGTTGTGTGTCCCTCCCGGTACTGTGACTGTTGGTTATTGTGACAGATAGTTGTACTATGCTGTTATTTCAGGCCCTTTCATTCTTTTTTGTCACAATGGGCCGCAAGAAAATTCCTTGCACATGTGTTCCAACCTGCAAGACTGATGCTGCATGCAGGCAGGAGCGTAGCAAAGCAAAGCGCAAGCAACAGGCATTGGCTGACCGAGCTTTTGCACTAGCCGTGGCTGTTGTGGTGCTGTTGTTACTGCTGCGGCCCTTCTTATGGGTGCTGACAGTCGGGCCCAACAGTCTCAGCCCTCACAGCCCTCCCAGCTTGCACCCCAGACACCCGCCAAGCATCCGGCTGCACCCAGTACTATGGGTGCCCCGCCGAAAAAGGTGAAGCAGCCTACCCTGTTTGAGGCCTTCAAGACGCCGCCCCCCAAGGCTGCACTCACTGTTGAAATTGAGCCCCTGGCCAAGGCCTTGCTGTGGTTTCACAAACAGCATGACATCGAAGGCAAAGACCTGGTTCATGGAATTGTGTGGAAGTTAGCGATTTGAGATTCCGATTAATGACAGGGCCAAGACGACAAGCAGTGCTGATTTTATCCAGTTTTGGCAATCAATTGTTGTTGATAGTGCCATGGCAACCCCCCTCGCTATGCAGGTGCTATTTTATTTGCCTGCCCGTCGTCCTGCGATGCGGAGAGGGCCATCTCAACCTTGAATCGCATCGTAACTGCCCTCCGCAACAGGTTGAGCTGGCCCATGATTCGCATGCATTTAATTGGGGCTGAGGATGTAGTGGAAGAAGGGTATCCGTACGACATGGTGGCTGAGTCGTGGGGTGCCACACCGCGCCGGAGGAGGCGCACATCACAGAATGTGCGCAAGCTACGCAAGGATACATGTAGGCGGAGGAAGGATTGCAACACCCTGCGCGCATCAGGTGAATATAATGATAATTTGGCGGACATGTCGGATGGGGCAAACTCGTTGTCCTCCTTTGCATCTATCACTACAGGTTCATCAGGCAGTGGAAGCGATAGTGACAGTGATAATAAGATGTCAAGTAGTCATAGCAGTAGCAAGCAAGACAATTTTGTCACCGTGAGTGATGGGGGTGGGGGTATCCGTCCCTGCCGCATAGGAAGATTTGGCACCAGTTGAACCTTTTCCGGCCCCCTTGGACTTGTCTTCCTGTGGTGCATGCACTGCGAAGGCTGAGGTTTTTGCTGGACCACAATCGAGTGCCCTATGCGAGGCCACATCCCTGATGATGAGGATGCGTGGTTGTACAACAAGTGGAAAGCGGAGGTTGACGTAGATTCCCTCATGCAAGGCACCTTGCCCCCTGGTCCTGTTGAGGACGGTGGACACATACAAGGCTTTGGTACTAGCTAATAGGGTGAGTGAGCTTTCAAATGAGGTGCCCTCCTTGTTTGATGAGGAGGAATCCGTGCCCACAGTAGCCGAGCCATTGGATGCCGGCGCTCCGGAGCAAGATGGTGTTGTGCCTATGACTCCCTCCAAAGTAGCCGAGCCGTCGGATGCTGGCATTTCCGAGGAGGAGGATACTGCTATCCCTGTCACTGTAGCATGGAAGGTTACCTGATGTACGCCTATCGATCAAACCAAGCCTCTTGTCGTGGGAGATTGGTTGAGCGATGAGGACATTATTGCGAGGTTTAACCACAAGTTGTACCACAATCAAATGAGTGCATGGACTACAACAGTGGCATGCATTGTGTCCCACCTGAACATCATGAAGAAGTACGAATGCAGTCAACGCATCAGTCACGCCACCACATATTTGTTTTTAATAGTGACGATCGCGAAGGGCTCCATTGGTTTGTTTGTACCATGGACTGTAGGGTGCCAGTATGGGCCTTCAAAGTGGATTTGGAATTTGGATTTGGGAGCCACTTCACGGTACTTCCTTGGTCCGGCCAATGTTGAAACGCCTCCAGCAAAACGGTTTTTCCATACGTGCTCGGGGTTTGGGTTTTCAAAAGGATGGTTGGTCATGTGACTATGAATCGTTGCATGTTTGTGACGAGGTGGCTGGCTATCAGGGAAGCCTGGAGGACATTGATGTTATCTTGACACCTTTGCCAAAGGATTCGTCAAAGATCGAAGCATTGCGCATCATCAATGCGGATCGCTCTGTCCGAGTCCCCGGCACCATCGTGGAGAATGGATGGGAGGAGGAAGTAAGTTGCTGGAAGCCTGGAGAATCTCCTCCTGCCCCAGCCTCCAATTTGAGTCCCCGCCCCCATCTACTTCCCCCCTCCTTTTTGATGAAGAGGATCCTCTTTCACAACCCCAAGGCAATATTGCGAAATCCTCCTCAGAGCCAAAAGCTGGAGAATCTCATGCCTCCCCAGCCTCCAACTCTGAGGACGTGCCCCTAGATGGGCAATCAGTGAAGGGCAACGTTGAGGCCCCTCCACCAACCCCGTAGTTCACTGCCTCTTCTAACCCCCCCACAAGTGATGATGCCTGTCCATACGTGCTCATCTGTGGGAAGCGATTCGAAGCGTACCCAAGGCGTACCCAAATGGCGCAAAGGGTCAGTTGGTGAACGACCAACAGATTATTCAAGAGCTAGAAAAGTACCTTGGGAAGGATATCCGTGACGCTTGTGCGTGGAACAACAATTCGTGTGCAAAGCGGAAGTCACGAGACACGAAGTCTGATTTGATGTACAAGCGTGTGTTTGCCAACTTCTTGTAGTTGGCTCCACGCCATTCTGATCGCAAGCGAAGAATGTAGTTGGCCTGAGGTGACCAGACTCAGGTGGTATCGCTGGCTTGAGCTTCGCAGCTGTGGCGCCGGCAGCAATATAGTCATTTTGATACCGCTAGTGAAAGGCCGAAGGGCAAATTGCATTTTTCGTTTGCGATCATGATGAGCACCTCATATGGGTGTGCTCCACGTTATTTCCTTCTTTCTGCCATCTGCCGGCGATGAGTATAAAAACCACCCTTCACGCCACGGCTCCATTGCTTTACCTGTGCCGGACGTATCCAAAATATCCCTGGGGGCTATATGCTTCACCTCCTCCGATAGCAATGGCGGTTTGTTGGGTGGTTCTTGTGTTTTTACCTTGTTTTACGCGACTTACGCCTAAAAAAAAGGTTTTGGTCGGGGAAAAAAATCTCAATTTACGCCAAAACAAATACGCGATTTACGCCCAAAAAAAGTTACACCACTTACGGCAAACAAAAACTGTGACTTATGCTTATTTTCGCAATCGAGCTACGCTTTCCTCAAATTGAAACAGGATTTCAATGCACAAATCCACAGAACCAATGCGCATGCGATGCGATGCATGCGATCTCATTACAGTCCTTCTACTGCACCATGCCAGGGTGGGAGGGTGGGAGGGTGGGAGCCGGCAGCAGGCTGCTGTGGAGGATGGCATGAGGTTGCTCATGTTGCACATTGAAGATTAACAGGCTCATGTCATCATCCTCTATCTGCACCCGGTGATGCTACTGTCTTACCCTTCTGTGCTCCCCAGCAGCACGAGGACAGTCGTCTAGGCATGGTCACACTGTTGCAAACAGACTTTCTTCTCAACCCACCCAACAACCACTGTCTAGAGGTATACCTCCACAAAAAACAAGTGTGCAGAACTGGAAGTACCAATTGTCAAACCATCCCCCCCTCCCCCTGGCACGTACTCACGTGGAAGCATCAACCTGCATACTCCTTCAGCCTTTATGGCACCCCCCCCACTCCCTCCCCCGCACAGTCACACACACTGACTGAAGTACAGATGCACTGTTGTGCAGGGAGGCACTGACCAGGAGCACAAGCCCGGGGCTAATTGAGACCGGTGTGGGATCTCTGCAAAGAAATGCGTGCGAAACCGGGGCGAAGTTTGCTGCAACCCCACCACGAGCAGCCAAAACAAGTGGTCTCTCCCATTGTGTAGCCTGAAGGAGCACATGTTGTGGAACAAATATGGAAGCACATTGACATAAACAGGTCCATTGAACTTCAAACAGTTAAACACCATTTGGTTTGGCATCCTGAATGGTCTCGGGTCACTTTTGGGAAAACGTGCTTGTGACCCCTTTTCTGACCCTTTTCGGTCATAAAGTGGCCTTTTCAATGCCTCGGGAACCTGCATGGGCTGACATGGGGCAAATATGGCTCGAAATGGCCTAAAACCACTTGTTTCATCACCCCAAGTGGTCTAGGAACAATCTTGGAAAAATTTATGTTCCACCAATTTTTGACTCACCCAGTTTCCCTACCTCAGCACGTGCAACATGCGCCACTGCATGGTTCCAATGGGGTATTGAAGGGTGTCAATGGCCGTATTACGCATTGTGCGCCAGCATGGCCTCCAAGCATGGATCCTCGTGTTGCCATTGGTTTGCCTGACTTCGACTGTGCTTGCGCACAGGGGAGGGCTGCATGTCGCAAAGCATCGCCAACACAGCAGTGCATCCACAATCAATAGGAAGAAAGAACACACGTTTCCCTTGAAGTATATGTCTGCACTTCGTGTCCCCCGCTGCATGACCCTTGCTTGCATCAAAGGCATGCAGACACTTTCTGGAAGATTGACAAGAAAACCAAACAAGTCCTGTGGGGTCTGGGCGCCTATGGCAACTTCACGCAGTACAATGTCACCGGGCATCAGCGGAAGTCGCTGTTTTCTCATTCCCACGCAGTCGAGGTGTACGGTCCTGGGCGCTTTGTCATCTTTGACAACAACGAGCTGCCATTAGAGCCCTCGGCCAAAGAAGGTAGCCGCATGATTTATGTGGAGGTGGACGAGAGCACCATGGTGGCCCGGGAGGTCCTGTGTGCCCCGTTTTATTTAGGCTCAGCTACATGGAATTGTTTGTAGGGACCCCACCCCTATGAAGTGAAGTGAGGGTTGTGCAAGATTCAGTTGCATGTGGGTGTGTTTGCCACCATGCCGGTGGAGGCAGTGATGGCCCAGACGTGGGTGTAAGTGTGTGGTGCAACCCAATGGTCTATTGTTGGTACTGGGCAAATAGTGGTAAGGAGCGGAACGGCGGCCCAAACAGTGGCACACGTCAGAGCACTGTGGCACTCAGCACAAGAAAATGGTGGACAATTCCGGGGTTCTGCAGCAATTCTAAGGATCCTCAGGGTGCTCTTGGGGGTAGACAATGGCCTTTGATGGCTGGGCCACATTGTATGGGCATGTGCCAATACAATGTGGCTCCAACGCAACAGTTTTGTTTGGGTTTTTGTGCTAAATGCAAAGGCGTTTCAAGCAATTTTCTCTGATGTCTATCTACCCAAAGCCCACAACTGGGCCAGGCGCCCACAATGAATAATTGGGAACACTCCTCCTTGGGGACACACCTCACCCGTGTGAAACTACAGGTCCCAAGATGGAGACTGTACATGGTTCTGGACCCACTGTCCATGCGCACTCGTGACTGTGGACCCTCTGAGGGGCTGCTGCACACACCTAGCGCCGGAACACCAAAAAAAAAAAAAACAATGAAGAATTGGGAAAGGAACGCACAATAGCACAACAATGCAGGCATGGTGGGAGCATGCACTTTGGCAGATGAGGGGTTGATTTCGACAAGCAAAAGGAAATATGTTCAACATCATGCAACGAAATCATGCAACGGCATATAAAATCAGATGTCAACCAACGGCAATTGATAGAACCCCGTGTATTCGACCTGCCCATAAGAGCACAAAACGGGATACAATCAACCCAGAACGACGGCCATGAAGTGCAAAGCACATTATTGTTGACCACATCATTTTGGCCTTATGTAAAAAGCATGCTCTGTTGGCCATTGCACTACTGCATCTGGGCTTGCTCGTTGATGAGCACATGACAGCCACTGTTGGTGCAACTAATTCTCTGGCTGTAAGACACCACCCACAGTATGCAAGCCCAGCAAATGAAGATGGTCCCACGGATGCCCCCTTCAACACCAAAATGTTCCCCAAAATGATTTAAAACCGCTGTCATTGGAAATCGGTCCTTAGCTCTCCATATCCCTCCCAGAGACCAACACATTTTCAGAGCACGGGGCAAATTCAACCGAAGGAAATCTGCTCAAGACCTAGCAGCAAAGGGCGTCTGGTGCATTCAGCTGGACCTTGTGTGTGAATGCCAAACATGCCGTTGGAATTGCCCTGATGTGGAATTGCCAGTGCCAGGGTTGAGCCATCCAATTTCCGCACTTTTTCGGACCTTTCACAGTTGACGCTTCCCACACTTTGAAGATTCATCTTTTTGGAGCACCCCATTCTCACCATCCGGACAGCAAACAGGGTGGGTGGGGCTGGTGAACACACAGCGCGCATTGTGGAGGATTTTAAGCCAGTTTCTGGCCGTTTGTCAGACATATCGTGGAGCTAGAGGACAGCAAAAGGCTTTTTGTCACCAGGAAGTCAAGTCACACGTGGAGCACACCAACCGATTCCCATTAATTGGCCGTCTTGAATGGGCTCTAGGGCTGTTTTGGGCAAAAAATGACTGTTTTTGGCACTAAATGGCGCAGATTAGGGAGGGCACCTGTGGGTGTGAGGAGGGGGCGGGGTCAATTGTGTGCAGCTGCTGTGAAGATAAACAAGATTCCCAGCTGACTGCTTCACACCCTCGTTGCAAAGCACCATCCCAGATGCTTGGTGAATCGAAAAAAAAACATGTTGTGCCAAGACCCAAGGAAGAAGGGTGCGGACACTGCAGGCAGCGCCATTTGAAAGGGTAAAAGGTGCCAAGATATGTATGACGGCTGCAATGCAGCAGCAATGACCTGCCCCGCTCTGTGCAGGTTCAGGCCTGGGGGTCTGACGCTCAAAGCTATCAGTGTGGCAATGCGTTACAGCTTCCCAACCGTAATATGATTGGCATGTTCACCACAAATCGCAGTGTGTCCGAGGTATGCTGTGCATGTGTGACGCTTCATGTTGGGGGACACTTGAAATTTACTGGGCGGCAGTTTATGTTTGCGGGTGTCATTAAGATTCTTTTGGGGGACACTTATTTACTGGGGGACGTCTGCTGCTCATGTCTGAAGGGTTTGCCCTGCATGCTCGCGAGGGAGTGCACTGCTGCAGCCTCCCCTCCTTCCCCTTGACGAGGAAGATCTTGGCTCAAGGGGGCTCCTTGTGGGTGTCGGTGCACTTGGTGTTGGTGAATTTGGGGGCGGGGGGGGGGAGTGCCTTTAAGGATGTGCAAGTGGAACAGATCACCACTCTGTGCCATTGCGCCAAGATGGAGGTATACATTTAGCCACTGACACAGTATGGGCCAGTGGGCCCCTACTTGCTAAAGCATGGGGATTGCCATGGGGACAATGTAGGCATGGGTGGATTGAAATAACTGTCCAAAGCGAATGCAGTGCTGGTTTCGGCGGGCCTTTGTCCGAGAACTTGGCTGCCAGGGCACTTCACTCCAAGATATGTGGAGGGTAAGTATCCTACACAAGTGGTGGAAAGGGTAACAACGGTCTCCAGCAGTGGCAACCAATGTAATTTCTAGTTCACTGATGAGGGTGTCCTTGGAGGTAGCCACATGTTGCTGGCATGGGTGCCATGAACATGGGCAACTTGAAGGCTTCCTCTCTGCTAGTGCATCGTCTCGGGTGGCTTTGTAACCCACAGCCCTATTGGATTTGCTTGAGAATGGTGCTTTCAACCCGTATCGTCTCATCCGTTTCTCTCTGGCAGTGAGCTGGGCATCTAAATGGGAGCATGAGTGGACACTTGGTGGCTCCGTAGACCTGCGCATCCCTCTGCATCCCTCTTCATCATCCCTCTACAGCCTTCCGCAATCATGGGCACCAAGTGAGGGGTCAGGAAAGCAGTGGCTAGTTCCCATGCGTTTTGCATGGGGTGCATCCCCCACCAACCAACAACTGCATGTCATAAACACCGACCACAACCCATTTGGCGGGTGGCGGGTTAGTTTGTTACAATATTTTGCTTTTGCCGTTTTTGGCAGTTTTTTTGGCATTTTTGGGGCTTTCTTTTTGGGTGTTTTTTTGGCACAAGTTGCTACCAAAAGCTAATTTCTGGTGTTTTTCGGGAGGCGGGAGGGGAAGGGGGGGGGGAGAATTTTCTGTGTCGGACAGGAGCAAGACAATGCTGACAAGAGAGAGGGAGGGGACTGATTGGCCAACCAATTTCTGACCCATGTGCAATTAGTTGTATTGTCGCTACGCATGGTAGCAGCTGGGCAGTGCCCACGCACAACAATGACATTTGAGCGTTCCAATCCGTGGTCATTCCCTTCATGTGTTGGTGTTGTACCATGTGCACAGCTGCAAGGTTTGGAATCCGAAGCATCTCGATGGTCAACAAAAGTCACAAGAAAAAGAAGAAGGAGAATTAAAAGCC
This sequence comes from Eutreptiella sp. 'Long Island Sound 2002', assembly GCA_964036045.1. Lineage (NCBI taxonomy): Eukaryota > Euglenozoa > Euglenophyceae > Eutreptiales > Eutreptiaceae > Eutreptiella > Eutreptiella sp. 'Long Island Sound 2002'. Next base: position 22,501,407 of record OZ038387.1, on the reverse strand, counting down.
AAAGCATGTTGTTTTTTGTGTCTAGAGTCCACTGGGAATTAACAACAACCATCTAGAGTCCACCAGAAAATATCAGCAAGCATCCATAGTCCACCAAGAAATAACAGCAGCCATCCCGAGTCTACAAGGAAATAATAGCCACCATCTAGAATGCACCAGTAAATAACACCAACCATTGTGAGTCCAACCCACACACATTGGTCATCAATGATGTCACTCCTCCTTGTGAGCGCAGCTAATTGTGCAAGAGTCCGATGCCAACCCAAAAAATTGGCTCCAAAGGAACGCCTCGTCAGTGCGGTACAAGGAAGCAATGTGATGCAAGAAAATGACAACAGACACTACCTAGGGTAAGAGGGAGTGATAGAGCCACCGGTCAAATGGACCAGTTCGACATCCCTCCAACATCCGTGACATTACCATCGCGCTTCACAACGCGGTAGATGGTGGAGAAGGGGCCCCGTATGGTAGATTGTACCCCACCAACGACGGAGGAAAAAGCAGCACCACTTGTCCACGGTGCCAAAATTTTGGTGTATAATCCACACTTTGTGTGGTGGTGCAATTTGGGGTTTGCGACCACGACGTGCATGAGATGTGTCTATAAAGCGGGAAGTGCCTTAGTTGCATGTGCCTTGCTCGTGAGTCACCACTTGCAGGCATTGTGCGCATTTGCAAGAAATGCCACCGACGAGTGCACCAGTGTTGTGCTACTCCCCTGTTGCTAGCAGTAGTGTGCCATGTGTGCTCTGCACCAAAGCATGCGCCACTGCCTCCCCAGCCGAAAGTTTGGTGGTTCAAAGAAAAATGGTGTGTGGGCTGTCCGTGGTTGTGCCAAGAGAATAGCTTGATGTGGTGTCTACCCTGTTGCAAATACCCACAAGTGGGTGTACGGTCATCATGGGTAGATGGAAAACGACACCTACAGATTTCCACTAGGCCATGCAATTTCTGATTGCAACAAGTACATGATGCGGAGGCGGAGCGAAGAAGGATGTCAGTGGTGTGGCCTTCAAGCAAGGTGGTGGTGACTCGAAGAGTGGTGGTGCTTCCTCAGAAGCTTTGTTCGTAAATTCCCACCCATCACGTGGCTTGTGCTTTTCAGCAGCACGTGTCACCCGGGTACGGCAAATAGTGATGCCCTTCTCATTGTTCACAAACCTTGCGGCTTCTGTACCGCTAGCAAATTGGGTCCACAGGCCGGTGGTGGGGCGCAGCCAAATGGGAGTGCTGCAGAGGTTTGACATGGTGTCGGAATGAAAAGAGAAGAGAAGCCATTCCTCTACAACTATTCCAATATCTCTACTCCCGTTTCCCAAACCCCATTGGTGATGCTCTACATGCGCTACTCCGACTAACAGAATGTTCCCTCTGTGACACCTCTATTCCTATGCAATTTCTCCAACTTCCGTTTTTAGGGCAAATTGACCCTTTTTTGGGCCGTTTTTTGGAACAAAAACTGTTAATACACACACCCCAGAGATGAGTTTCCTAAACTACCACGGTGTTGAACCCTTTTGAATTGCCTACATTACATTTTCCTTCCCTTGGAATCCCCAACTCAACCCCATGCCGTTGTTACTATGATCGTATCATCCCCATCCAGTTGGGGAACTTGCATATCACATCAAAATACACAAGTTGCGCATAGCAACTTTTGTTTTGCCGGGTGAGGGGAGGGGGGGGCAGAGACAGCAATGTCAGTGACGGCTCCAGTGACAGTGACAGTGTCAGTGCCTGAGGTACATGCTACCCACCTGCTGCCTTCTCACACCCCAGCTTGATGTATTTCTAACCTGCCTAAGCCTCATCAGAGGAAATCATGGCTGACACCAGGGCGCCAACACTGGCGAGTAACGCGCACGTGGGCCTTGCTGGCGACGGCGGCCACGGTCATTGACGTGTTACAGGCCGGGAGCGAGGAGGGGTGGAAAGTCGTGGACCCCACGCTGGCTCGTCAATAGCCGGATACGGCTGGATACCCACGATGCTGCACCGCCTTGCAGCACTAGACGGTGCCCATTGTAGGCCTCGCAATCATGGTCGTGATCATGGCGGCCGCACGGGGAGCGCGCCAGGGCGAGAGGTGCGTGGGCGCGGGCCGCATCGCTGAAGAGAGCACGGACCAGGACACCCAGGAGCCCGAGACAGCCCGGCTCAGCAGCCTTTCTGCACCAATGCTCTACGTGGAGACGGATGAGGCAAGCGAGAGTACGGTGCCCCACGCGGACGTCACGGGCACAAACAGCCTGACCACAGATGGCGCCCTCGACTGCCCCACCCCAGCTGTTTTGGGGGGATACCCAACGCAGTGGCTGGTATAGCTGCAGAGCAGCGGGGCCTCGCGACAGGTGGGGTGGGGGAGGCCGGGACAGCCGGCAGGCTGAGACGGAGGTGGCGGATGGCGGCATCAACGAAACTGCGGTACAGTGCCGAGCGGAAGCAGAGGACAGCGCGCAGCTGGAGGCACAAGAGCGCCGCTGCATTTTCATCAACACGGGGCCGAAAACTATCGCGGTCCACCTGCAGGCGGTGCACACGCTGGTGGACCATGTGCGGAACCAAGTAGCAGCGCAGCCCGGGAGGGCATCGCCACGGAACATCAACGCCTCATGTACGCGGGGAAGCAGCTGTTCAAAGGTGATCTCACCCTGGAGGACTACGGCGTGACAGAGAAGTGCACGCTGCACCTCCTTGGGCGAGTCCAAGGAGGCATGCCGGAAGCCGGCGGAGATGGCTCATCCAGCAACAAGCGGCCCCGCTTGGCGTTCGAGGACCCGATGGACATTGAGGCAGCGGGGCTCGACCCCCTATACGCGTAGTGGAAGGTGTGGCTCGAGACATGCGCGCCGATCGCAACGGCCTTCCTCCCGCCGGAGGCCAAGGCAGCAGAGGGGCTTGGGTATCGAGAGAGAGAGAGCAACACGCCAAGGGCTCACTGAAGCGGGAGTGCAGGAGATGGTACACTGGGCAGCACCAAACAAGCCGGATCACGAAGTGCTGCTGGCGTTGGCAGCGTATGAGAAGGCCAAGCCATACAAGGTGGACCTGCTGCAGGGGAAGTGGGTCGAGGCACCAAAACCGCCACAAGGGCAGCCGCAAGATCAGCCACAAAATGCGCCGGAGGTGGAGCCCGTACAAAAGGAAATTGCAGACTTGGAAGCCCTGCTTGCAAAGCTCCGAATGCCTAAGATCCCCCTATGCTCGGAGGAGCAGCTCAAGGCCGTCAGTGACAAGGCGATGCAGGCCGGGATGGAGAGAGATTTGGTGGCGGCACTGCAGGCATATGGGGCGACACCAATGGCAGGGCCAGAAGCGCGGCAGTGTGGACAACCCTGTACCTAACTCCGACCACACGAGCGCCACAGCCAGCCCCGCAACCCGCGCCCATGGCACAAGTGGCAGCTATGGCCCACCAGCAGGCGATCCCCGTCTTCCAGGCGGCCCCCCAGGTACCACTCTAGCAAATGGCACGCACGCACCCTGGCCCACCAGGAGCATGCTTCAGGTGCGGAATGTACGGGCACTGGTCCAGAGACTGTGCGACGGCGGCCCCCATCCCACAACAGCTCACCACACAAATGCTGCAAGCACAGGCCGCGCAGTGGCCGCGGGCCACACGGGTGCCACAGGCCCACACAGCCCCAGCTTCAGTGGCCTCAGCCCCCCCCCCCCGTACGGGGGGGTTCACACAGGTGGGGGCCCAGACAATTTACACGGCGCACATGACGGGGCAACAATATGATGCGCCCGGGCCCCCGCCTTACCCCTGCAGCAGATGCCACGGCAACCACTGGAGCTGGCAGCCATGCCCCGCACGACAGCCAGGCATGCCACCACAACCCCAACCCCAACCCCAACCACAGCCCCAATCCCAACCCCAGCAGTAGCGCAAGCGCACCGGGAGAGCCGGGAGCCACAGGGGACGACCATGGCGCAAACGACGGCACAGCAATCCAGCTACGCTGCCTGGCCACCTCCCTGGACGCACTCACAGCAGGGGACGTGGCGACAGAGCTGGGTGCACTGGCCGTCAGAGCCTGGGCAGAGGGCACCAGACGAAACTGGCGCCGCGACTTGCAACGCGTTGGAAGGACAGCGCTCATGTACGCAGACCTTGACGCCCCCTCGGCACTGGCCAAGCACCTCACCATGCTGGCAGCGCAAGGACGACAGTCCGCCACGCTTAGAGGTGTTGTATCCAGCGTCCGAATGAGTGAAACCCTTGGCATCGTCAACACGGTGGTTACCCCTCCACCGGGCCATATGCAAGGCAGCAGACCGGGCCTACGCACACCCACCAGCCCGACGGATTTGGGCCAATGCGCACACACTGCACGTACTGGACGCACGTACCTTGGGGCCGTTTGGCACAGCAGTCGTCGCGCTGGCCTGTATGGGGACCGCCCTGTGCTGGCGCGTCAGCGAGGCCGCTTCCGTGCGGCCAACAGACCTTGCGACACCCTGGAGAGTGGCCTTCTATGACCAGAAGACCCAACGCAGGTGGATCACAGCACGGCTCAGCCACTGGGGCGAGGCGTGGAGAAAACGCCTACACGCCATTGTTCAGCACAGGCCGGGTTGGTTCCCACTATTCGCCTCGACCGCTGAACTCCAGCACGCCCTGCGAGTCGCACTCATAGGCACATTGTGGCACTCAGTGGCCTGGCACGCCTTCCGCAGGCCGGGGCAGCGGCACTGGCTGCCACGGGGGCAGCCATGGTGGTCACGGCCCGGTGGGGAAGACGGAAGTCCGAGCGCCAAGCGGCAGAGTACGCCACGCCCCCGCTCGACTGGGAGTGGGAACTTCCTGCCCTGCTCCCCTGGCCAGCACCCGGAGGTGGAGCCACACTACGCGCAACGTCGCAAATGGAATTTGGCCAATGGCAGTCATGGGTGGTGAGGCCTCTGCGAGAGCGAAAGACACGGCGCCCATACCAATCATCATATCCGACTCCAGCGACGACAGCCACGACGGGGTATTGGGGCCCGCTGTACAGGCTGATGGAGTACGCGACAGACGACGCCACTGCCAACAGCCAGGAACCAACTCGGGATCTGCCAGTGGGACACGCCGCCACGCAAGTATAGCGCCGCACGGTACGTGTCCGGGTGCGAACCAGATGCGCCCTCCGCCGAAGACCACCAGCAGGCCGACGCAAGTGCCAAGGGAGCAGTCCGTCGAGGATCCGCCGCCCGAGATGAGCCCGCCGGGGGAGCCCACAGCCTGCGGCAAGTGCGGAGACGCACTGCTAGCGCACATGCGGGTAGCAGCAGGTAAACTCTCGTCCCGACTCCGAGTGCACGAGCGCAGAGTCATGGACCTGCTACAACTCTGGTGGCACACGGCCTTACTCCGGATCTGGGACAGGCCTCTGGCGCCGGAAGTGAAGAGGGCGGACCTACAGCTGCTGCATGAAGTCCCGCACGAACTGGCGGTAAACGGGCCACCAGAGGACGCCAGTTCGCCGGTGTTGGCTGGGGGCCGCAAAGTGTTAGTGCAGCTGGCAGCCAAGGGTCTGGGGAACGCGGGGTCAGTGCAAGTGCCACCAACCCTGTGGGAGCAGTGGGCAGACCCGTGCTTCGAATGGGCTGGCCGCAACGCGCCGACCCAGCCCCACTCACGATGCCCCAAGGCGCAGGCCCTCCTCACTGCCCTGGAGCGCCAGGGCCTGGTGGAGGGCAGAGGGGAGGCACCCAATGCCTCTGTTTTTGTCAAGTGGAAGAGCGAGGCTATGGCCGCCCTCATCCTCAATATGAAAGCCTTCAACCACACTTGCGCCTACAAGGCCCGGCGCTTCAGGCTGCCCACCCTGGAAGGCCCGGCTGACCGCTGCGTGCAGTGGGGGGGGGGTGGGCGACAAAAATTGACCTAGCAAATTGCTAGTGGTCGATCCACCTCCCCCCCCACCTACCCAGGGCTGGTGCAGCACCTCATCGCGACAGTGATTGCCCATGTCGACCCAGGAGGTGTGGTGGTGGTGCAGTACCTGGATGACAGCCTGGTGGTTGGGAAGCAGAAGCAGGCGGTCCACAAGGTGACGCACGATGTGACCAGCGCGCATCCTTACCCCTGTGCCTGAAGTCACGTGGATGGGTAAGATAGTGAACGCACAGGCAGGCAGAATCTAGCCCCGACCAGTGGCAGTGGCAGATTGTGTGACCAGGTGGATACGCTTGGCGGTGGCCCCGCTGACGCACGTATCCCTTAGGAGGCTCTTGGGCCGTCTAGTCTGGCTTGGGCGACCCGGTAACACAGCGGCCGCTTTCTGGAGTGGCACACGAGCCTGGCTGCACTTTGGGCCGCGCTGGGTGCCCAGGGCTCCACCGAACCTTGTCAGGGGCATTTTGGAGGGCCTGTGCTGCGCGCTGCGTGGCTGGGTGCCTGCCTGCACCCAGCACACGTTCACACATGCACCCCGCCTGTTTGTGGATGCCGCGCAAGGGCCAAGAGGGTACTGGGTAGGCATTTGGGACCAGCCCCTGGATCAGGCGCTGCCCACGGTGAATAACGTCACAGCAGTCAGCTGAGCTTTGGGGAGTCCTCGCAGGGCTCGAAAGGGCAAAGGGGCCAACAAACTGGGGCAGGGCTGGTATAGCGCTACCGGATCAGCAGCGCATCATGAGGCGACTGGCGCACAGGTTACGGTGGCAGGGGGGGGCACTGCAGTTGCACTACGTACCCTCCCCACTGAACCCAGCAGACCCGATTTCCCGCTGGTTCAGTGGACAGTCGGCCAAAGACATTGTCGTGCAGGCCAGGGCCAGGGAGGCAATGTTTTTCAAATGCGCGCGCACTGCACTGTGGGGTAGCATAGCTGACAGAGACAGGCAGCAATCGGTTATCAGTGGCTCGTACGGATGGCAGCCCACGCATTGGCGGCACTAATGGCGGCGATTCAGGCGGCGATTCGGGTGCGAGGGCAGGTGAGCGTTGGGTGGTGGCTGGGCTTTCAGGGACTTGTGCATCTGTCGTAGTTCGCTACTTTGCCTTTTTTTATGACTCATTCGCGATCGCGAGGGCGCAAGAAGCGGGGCCGTCGCGGTGGTCGCCGGCACCACAGATCTGTGGAGGCGGCAGCCCACCGCGCAGCGCGCGCCCTGGCGCGCATCCGTTCTGTGCGTGCTCATCGTGTGGCAGGCCGCGCTGTGTGGCGCGTTTTTCTCGGTGGAGCAGCGAGGTTGGTGTTTGCCGTGCCGTTCGCGGACAGTGAAGCGCCGGAAGTGCTGAGTGCCGCTGTGTGGGACATCGGTGACCGCTTGCGCATTGTCCCGGACAAGGGCGCTACGACCACAGGCAGCACGGATGTAAATGGACCAGGACGACACCATTGTAGGCACCGATGGCGCCTACTCATGGCGGAAGGGCCTGTCTACCTGTCCCTAAGCACACACCACAGGGAAGGCGGACGGGCCTTTCCATATTTGTGGGTGCAAGGGCGCCCCGCCCTCGTGTGGCGAGTGGTTGCCATGTTCGCACCCTGAGTTGGGACACGGAGTGCCTGGCGCCGTGGACGTGAGCCGCGGCGGCCAGGCCCACTGTCCTTACACTTTCAATTTGCGTGCTTCGCGTGCCTGCTACCCTCTTTTCGGTTTGGACGGGCACGAGCCTGATTCAGAACGCTATATTTTCGAGTGCCCGGCGCCGTGGACGTGTGATGCAGCGGCCGGGCCCACTGTGTTTGCACTTTCTACCTGCGTGCTCCGCAAGTTCGGACCGGCACGCACCTGCTGTATGCAGGATGCTGTGTGAAGGGTGCCAGACATATGCCACAGCTGGGTGTGTCAGGCAGGTGTCTCAGCTGCCGACGACCCCCACTCACCGGTGGCACCCACATGCATACACATGCATACACGGGCACATATTTTTATTTTTTCTCAGACGCAACTACCAGTCAGTGGAGTGTTGCAGTGTTGGATATTGGCTTTGCATGTGTCAGTGGCAGTGTTCATGGTACAGGGCAGGGCAGTGCAGAGCAAGGCCAGCAAAACACAAGTTGCGCATAGCAACTTTTGTTTTGCCGGGTGAGGGGGGGGGGGGCAGAGACAACAATGTCAGTGACGGCTACAGTGACAGTGACAGTGTCAGTGCCTGAGGTACATGCTACCCACCTGCTGCCTTCTCACACCCCAGCTTGATGTATTTCTAACCTGCCTGAGCCTCATCAGAGGCCCTCGTCTATTTTGGCGCCATGCGACAGGCGCGAGCATATGTATCGCTCACATCATGGGCCAGACAGCCCCAGACGCAAGTACCAGTCAGTGGAGTGTTGCAGTGTTGGATATTGGCTTTGCATGTGTCAGTGCCAGTGTTCAGGGTACAGGGCAGGGCACTGCAGAGCAGGGCCAGCAAAACCACATTCTATGTCATTGCCCCCAACCATGTCCCAGTGGTGAAAAACACCAAAAAGCACCAGAAAACACAAAAAATAACTGCCAAAAAACAATGAAAAACGGTTGGAAACGTGAAAAAAAAAGCGTTTTTTTTGCCAGATTACATCTGGCAGAGTACATATGACGTGAAAGGTTATTATGATGGATGCTTGCTCTCTAGTGCTCTTTGCGATAGGACCTGTAGGTAGGCTGCAAAGGGGCCATGATTCGGAGTTGGAAACTGAATTCATGAGTGACCCAAGAGTACCCTTAAATCCGGATACCTTGCCAATGTCGCCATGCATCGTGAATCCGATAATGAAAGGCTTGGCCCTCCGCCACAAATCCATGGAGCTCAATAACGATGGTAATTCAGTGGCCAGGGACTCTCTTGCCCATCCGCCAACGCCCCACCCCAAGCAGGGGCTTGCCATTGCCGCCTATCCACTCACCACCAGTCTCCATCCGTACCCCACTAGCTGCAAGTGCATAGACATGCAGCCACCCCTCCCCCTCCCCACAACAGCACATCCGCCTTTTAGACGGACAACAACCCTCCATATTTTGAGTGGAAGGCGATGCGATTCATTCCCCTCATAACGTGTATTTCTTTCTTATTTATGTTTCCTAGCATGTTCATCAAATCCACGTCCACGATTTCCATGTGCTGAAGAGGCCTGGCCCGAAAGAGCATGTCAACAATGAATTCGTCCATGCTACTCTTGAGGCTCGAATCCATTATGGTATGTGAGTAAAAGAACATTAATTCAAATTGCAAAATGAGTAAGAGTGGGTTGACATGTCACCCTGCCACATCCTTGGGTTTTGTGTGTGGCTCGTAGTGGGAACACCGTTAATCAACGTTGCTCAATTGCATGGTTGCACATATGTTGAATTGAAGGGATTAAGGAATTTGGTAGCCCGGTCCCCCTTGAGTGCCATTGAATTGAAGATCAAAGTCAATATATAGACAATAGAGGCGTGTTTTGGAAAGGAGTATCTCAGACACTACATCATACATGTGAGTCCCTGCAGGTTTGAGCTTTTTAGCCCCCAAGCTAACATCCATGGACGAGTTTATGTTGGTGAGTCAGCTCTGTCAGCAGTGATGTGGAGAGTTTAACCACGGTCTGCATGAGGTATATTGGACGGTAATTTTCAAGATTGTGCTTGTCGCCCTTTGTGTAACAGATAAGCGTAGTGGACCATTCCAACAGGGGAGCATGGGTGAGAAGAAGATGGATGGCCTGTGGAAGCATGTTATATAAGGTGGGGGGGAGGAGAGAACCTCGGTAGTGTTGAAACGCATCCTCACATGTAGCCCTGGTTGTCTTGGCTAGTCTGCTGATTTTCTGAAGCGATTTTATTCCACGTACTGGCATGGGGTTGGCTAAAAGGGTCATTACCGGTCAGACCGGTGGACCGGTCTGGAAAATATTCGCGTATGGCAGCCAAAGAAATATGGCTCCCCACAATCACTCTGGAAGCAATATAAACGTTCTAGAAGCGTTATGACACGGTAGGTCCATTTGCGTAACGATTTCGTTTGAATTCGTTTGGGAGCTATGTAGCACCAAAATGTAACAAACGAGTTGAAAAAAAATCCATAGAACCTCAGTAGAGAGTCTTTGTGCTTTATCACGTTCAAAATCGTGAAACCATGGGATTTGAAGCGGTTGCACAGTTGATTTCGATGTAAATAGGGCATTTGACCATTTGGAGGGTTGAAAAATTGAAGCGTGCCCTTCAAATTTGGTCCGCAAAAGTCGCAGAGCGAGGCAACAGTACACTCGGTGTTCCATCCAAAACTTTTGTGCGCCAGATTTAAAGGGCAGGCTTCAATTTTTGAACAATCCAAGTGGTCAGATCCATTAATTCGACGGAAAATCAATATTCCCAATCATCAAAACTCCGTTTGGATATCCTTCTATTTATTGGATGATCTAGACCATGCTCGCTCCCCAGTGTGGGAGCGTGATCTAGCTGCCTCCAATAATCATACATAAGGGTTGGCTATCGCTCTTGTGAATATTGCAGTCAGTATTGCACAATAACTCCTCAAACGGCCATAGACTCGAAAAAAATAGACACCCTGGAAAAAAAATTAAAATTTTGAGGAAAACAACTTGAAACAAAGTGCGCAATAACCAAACATATGAGAACTTGCATTGACCCCCAAAAAGAGTGCTAGCCACCTGCGGGGCAACTAGATGGGTTGTAAACTGACCATTTCGGGTGAGCAAAATCACTGATTTTTCAGCTTGGACCATTTTGCAACACTTTAATGTTTTTTTTTTAAACGGCCAGTTCAGCAAGTCTAGTTGGACCGGTCCGACCGGTCTTTGTAAAGTGCACTGGACCGGTTCACCTCAGATGAACGTAGCAGAGTCTGCAATTTATTGCACTTGAAACAGACCACTACTTGGTCACGCAAAAGAAGTGCCATGAACCACTTCCGCAAGCTGGAGGACGAAAGTATGCAGGGGTGGGTCAAGTGCCCGATCACCGTGCGGGTGTCTAAACACCCTCACGACCCATCCCCACAAATCCCCATACAAATGGTTACCAAAAGTTATGTAAAGTGAACTGGTCCGCGGCTCTTTACAAAGACTAGCATGGCCAATCTCATTGCAGTGGTTGCTGAAGTATTCCGAAGTTGGATGTAGCAATTTTTTTGGGGGGCGGGGGTCGGCGACCCCGGAGGCAAGGTCACACCGGTCCTGGTAAAGTTGGACCGGTCTTTGCAAACCGTTCAGAATACTTCACTTTATCTATGTTTGGTGCATTTCATGCAGGCAACACCTTGACAACGCTCAAGGACAAACCCAAAGCCAATGCTATGTTTTTGTGTGGTGTTTGAGTGTGTTGTTTGGTGGTGTGCATGCACAAATAGGCGGAGAAAGGTAGGTATGGGAGGGAAGTGTCACAAATTGCTCCAAAGTGCTCCAAAGTGCTATGAAGTGATGCGGAAAACAAACACCGTTCTCACCGGTCTTTGAACCTAGCCTTCCGGTTTTTCTCTAAAATGCTATTGAATCTACAAAACCACCAAAATCATCATTTCCGCCACCTTCAAAAACCCTTGACCCAATCCTTTCCCAAAAAGTGATGATTTTGCACAAAAGCCCAAACCGGGCGGAGACTGGGCCTCCGCCCGGCCTGGTAGCCAAAGGAATACACATGGTAAACCATGTAGGACAACTATAAGAAGAAAACCAGACACTGAACTCTTTACCATACATTGCATGTTGTTTATACTACCTCTTTGGGGGGAGTGCCATTGGCAAAATGGTTGCTTTGCCAGAGGCAGGTAGAAGGGCGATGGCCAAACCCAAATTTGGTAGAGTCAAGGGACTTAGTTAGGTTGCTAACAAGTTGCTGCCCGCGCTACTCATCGACCTGAAATTCAAGGTGGCCACCCAAGCAGGACAAACTGTTGGAAATCATGGTCCCCATCTTGTGGGGGTCAGTTTCGAATCTCATGGGATGGTTCCACCGGTCGGACTTTGTGCAAAGGTGCACAAAGTCCGACTTGTCAGGATGAGAGGCTTTGGCAATTGCCTCTTTGATTTTAGAGCCTTTCAACAAAGCGCAATGGTTTTTTCCCTTTCCCCCCTTTTGATGGACGGGATCTCCATGTCTCGTGTAGTTGTTGCAAGCGTTTCGGAGCATTTGTGCGCGCAATTTTGCCCTGTGGAATGTTGGCTAAGCACTCTTTGAGCTCACGTTCATTTGGGGTTTCCCTGTGGTTCACCGAAGGTCCGAAAATCTGATGGACGGCCATGGCCAATTGTGGAACAACAACGTTGATGAGCTGAATACGGCGCAAGAGCGAAACTTGTGGACCGAGAAACAACATTGGCCCATTGCTGGTTGGGTTAGGGATCAACGGGATCAACGGGGATCAACAGGGTTGCCAAGGATCAACACACCACCATGAGATTCTAGTATACTCAGCTTGGAGTAGCAAGGGGGTTCTCTTCTTCTACCCACATAGTTTGGCACAATCACAGGTAAAAACACGAAACGCTGAATAGGTCAGCAACCGCAGTCAGTGCGAAACCATAGTAAAGATTGCTTTGGAGTTGTTCTGCTGCACTTGTTTGTTCTTTCCCGTCATATGATTGCTTTTTTGAAAGTCGTTTGTTTACACGCCAAAACCATTGTTGCATGTCATCTTTTTTTTCCAGACTGTAACAGGCCTCTATCTATCATATCTCCGAACCGCTCCAAACGCGCCATAAACACAAGCACTATTCGGGTCTTTCTTTGCCTTTCCATGATCTGAAAGGTATTAGTACAAGAAATGGGTTTATGTCGAAGTAGGTTTAAGCGGCCGAAAACTCCAACTGCACAACACACTCTCCAACCACCTCATCGCCAACCAATACTACACTGACCCTTGTAATGGTACACTTGAATGTTTTTAGAGCTTGTGATCCTTGCATCAACCACACATCTTTTGCCATTGCGAAATATTGAAAAAAAATCCAATAATGTACAGATTATGAGCATCCGAATGTTTCATTTCTTGCATCCCACAATCCTTTACTTCATCCTCCCTTGTACAGTTCTTATCTTTCTCTTTTCTTACTCGTGTATTTCAGTAATCATTGCCCGTTGGCTAACTCGGCAATGCTTGGTCCACGCTATATTTTCTTGACCACCCTTGTACTTGCCTCAGCCCTTTATTGACATGGCTCGCCGTCCTTATTACATACACATGACAAACCTACTAAGAATTTCCTAAGGTTCTACTTAATCGTTTTGTATGTACAATGCTTTCTGAATTGTTGTTCGTCCTTTTCTTTCTTCATTTTGCTTGGTCTTGGAAGCAATAGAACATTCTCTATCACTGAGCTGCTCCACCAATTTTCCCTTTTCAACCGAGTAACAAGGCCGAAGAAACCATTTATCAACCTTAATTGTTTGTGATCACCTAGTCAAGGTAAACTCCTCGCTACTACTAGTCTATACACATTCCATAAGTTATACGTATTCCAAGCTACCCTAACCTATCACGACCTATCCCGATTTGGGAGTGCAAAATTGGAAATTTGAACACACACCGAAAATGGCGAATTTCCGCTTGATGCACGCCGATTTCGGTGTGACTCACGCCAATTTTGGCATGCTCTACCCTTGTCGGATACGAATCTGGTATCCGAATTGCCACTATGGGCAATGGGCACTATGGGCCATATTCATACACGGCAGTCTGGGTTGCAGTGCAAATGTGTAGAATTTGTGCAGTGTGAAGTGTTGACAATTTTTGGTATTTTTTGCGGTAAGGGGTCCCGAAACTTGAAAAATTGCCTTTTAGGGGGTGGGGGGGGAGATATTCAAAGTCTAATATACCTATTTTGAGGTTGGTCCGTGTCAATATACCGTGCCAATGGTAGTTGCACATCTAGGGTGTGGGGTTGTCTCGCATCAAGCAAGTATACGGATATTAGTTGAATTTTTTCACGGCTGTACATCTCACGCGCATCAAAGAACAACCCAAGCGTGGGAATGGTAATACCAGGTCTCAATACCCCATCTCGCTTTGCCAAGTGTAAAAAGAATATGAGGTGCTGAAGTGGATTCGGAAACCCGCAGTGGTGGTTTCCTTCATCTGCATGTCGTGTGTGAGCTCCTGCCTTGGTCGTGTCATTGCCGAACGGTGTATGGCAAAATTTCTTCTGGACTTTAAGAAACTGGACCGCATTGCCGGGCTTTCGAACTTTGCAAACAAAGCTTCGTTCACGGCGTGAGGTGTAGCCCGAATAAACCTGGAGAAACCAACAATGAGGGCCGTAGAGCCCAATGTGAGGTTAAGTATGCCGAAGCTAGCATGCACTTCCCCGATTTTGATGAAAAATGTGGCCTTTTTTAGGTCGGAACTTTGTACAATTAGACCCCTCTCAACCAATCTGATGGTATTTGCTCACATTTAAAATATCCCATGAAATGAACCGCAAATGAAACAATATCTAATTGTCGACAAAAGCATGCGGATCGGCATGGTACGCAAATTTCCGGTTATGCACCCCCAAGCCTAACGTACACACACTAAACCAAGAGGAGCTAGGTATCCAACGAACCTAGCTTGAGCTACCCTAACCAACCCCAAGTTATGCAGAGCTAAGCAAAGGTACCCAAATCTACCGTACCCTACCTTGAGCTACCGCAAGTAAGGCTTGGAATTTTTTCTAATTCCAAGGCCGCCTATTGGTGCGATAAAACGATTATGTACCAGTGATTTGCTCTTCGTTGAAAAAACGAAAGCAGTGATTGGTTCACACTGGTCGGTTGAAACACGTACCAAATTTTGGATGACCTGAAGTGCAATTGTTCAACCGCACAAACAATGTGCATAGCATGATAAACCCGGATGCCGTAAGTTGGAGTGGTGATAGATGTGCAAAAACGGAGTTTATCATCGATTTGACATACTGAAAAACATGGTGAGAGTGGTTGACGGTGTAAAGTAAATTCCTAGGTATTTGTAAACTTGGTTTCAAGTGCCATCTTTACCCCCTCGAACAGGACGAACATGGAGAGCCCAAAGGAAACCTGGCAGGTGGAGAGGGAAACAAAAGGGCTCGGAAGGTAACGAGGCAGGGCAGACCGCGCTCGCCGAAAATGGTGCATAGCACACAGGGAGGTAAAGGAAAGGATAAAGGGAAAGAATCATTGTGGTTGTTAGGAGCCCTGTCCACAAAATTATCCTGCAAATGCACACACCAGCGCGCACAAGTCATTGCTGGAGTCAGCAAACCCAGCATGGATTTAGAGTGTGCATATGGATGCACCTAGTCAATGGTATGGGCAACAGTCTGTCTCTAGGACAACCGACACCGGAGTAGTAAAAAAGGACAAGTCATCCAAGGGCTCTGTTGACACAACCAAAACACATTTGGACCCAGAGAGGGTCGGAATGTGCAGTGGGGAGAGCCAACAGGGGCCGCCAAAGGCAAACAAACCGAAACCATGGCACCCCCCCCCCCCCCCACACACACATGTGCACTCAAGCAGAGGTGTGCACAATCCATAATGGTGCAAGTCAAGGGCTACTAATGGTGCTTTGTAGCAACAGTGCGCTTGCAGTAGTGACTGCTGAACCAAAGCCAAGGCATCCATCTTGAAGACGCCCATTGTCTCCGAATTGAGCCCGGAACAGGTGGCCAAATCCACCCTTGAGGCTGAGGGTGGTGATTGGATCCTGGTAAGGGTGAGGGCTAGTTTTACCTCACACAAGCAATTGTTGATGACAATTTTCTATCAAATGATAAGAAGCCGATACCCATTCCTAAATTTGCAGCCAAGGCCACTCCGAAGCATACCGCAAAAGGCCAACATACAGAGTTGCTTAAGGTGAGGGGCAAGGTTGGAAAAAGCTTCTATTCCTTAGCTGCTAATCGCCCGAATGGGCAAGTGACGACATACCATGCTGACTTTGGCTTGCAAATTGTGTTGCGGCCCTCTGTTGTGAGAAGAGGAACATGTGTCTCATGACCTAAGTGTGAACCACTTCTGATGCAACTTACATGTCTACCATGCAAAATGATGGTTGGATGAGGTTAATGGGGATACCTTGAGAGAATGCTTTGACACAAGGCATGCATAGGGCACATGCACGGCAAAATTTTGCAGCCTAATGGATTTTGGTGCGTCATGTTCCCAACCAAATTTTAGGGTGCCATTTATGATACACAACAAGTGGATCCAAAGCAAAAAGATGCATAGCAAGTATAGCATGGGTGGGCATGTCTTTTGCCCTTCACCATTTTAGAGCACTTTTTGGCCACAATGTTAGAAAATGAAGTCTACCCATCAATATGGTCGCAACAGTGTTGCACCCGTGATTCCATATGGTTTGCCCCATACTCCGCAAATTCAACACCATGCTATCAACTTTCACCTCTCAGCCACTCCTTTGCAGTTGCTTCTAGTTGCTTCCGTCGATGTGGATTTACATAAACGGTTAGGATCGTTAAGCTCCTCCATTGCATGTTGTAAATAGCCATAATAACAAGGATTGACGAGATAGAGTAGACTACCTCTTACTTGCTGTGCGAAAGCTATTTGCATGCATGCACCCCAGTGCTCACCACATGTAATCGCACCTGTTGATGTCAGCTCGGGTGATATGAGAGATACAAGCTGCCATGTCAGAGTCTCCCCTCCGGTGATGCGACCCTCACCAGAGCCGGAAAGTGCAACCTACTGTGTTTGGGCCTATTGCCACTTTTCCATTCCCATCTCTAGAGCGGTCTGCCTGCCCAGAGTCTTGGTGCTTGTGTGCCTTGGTAAACTTTTGTGCTTCCGTGACCTCCATCAAGCGGGCAGACCCGCGTGGACCGTTGAACGGCAACACAACAACATGCACAGGCCTACTTGCATGTGTTTGGTGTGTCAAATCGCAAAGGGCTCCTATGAATTGAGACCTGGTGTGTGTGTTACACCCCCCTCAAGTAGTGCCGGATACAGCGGGGACTGTACAGTCATTGCATATTGCATGCTGAACTACTAAAAGAGGGTGGTTAGAAGGACAATTTCAGAAAGGCAAAGCCGTCTTTGCACCTGGAACAGGGTGTGTGCACAACATGATGATACAAGGTTTGCTGAAGTGACCAGCGAGGCCCGTCCTCATGTTAGGCAATGGTCTTCTCCGCATCTTCAAACAGTGTAAAAAGCTGCTCCGAAACCGAATGTTGCCTTGAGTGCCCGTGATAGTGGCATGGAGGGGCTGGTCATGCATCTAGTAGTTGTGTCCGCACATAATAGCATTGTGCCTCACAATGCAACCCTGCCTCCATTTGCGCAATTGAGCAAAGTGAAAAAAAACCAAAATGCGCCAACTCATACTCAGTCACACACTACAATGTTCCTTACCAAACCCCAATGCTAGAAATGAGCAGAAAATCCTTGCTCAATCCTTGCCCTGTACCGCATATGTACATCATTGTACGAATGTTGTGGGGTGGTCATAGTTTCTCCCAATGAAGGTGGCAATGACACACAACTGGCCCTTGTATGGGATAGCACCAGGGCACCAGGAGACATCTTTTCCCATCATTTCATCCACAGTGACACCCTCCAGACTAGGGTTGAGATAGCGGGAGGGAGGGGGGGAATGCGCACCAGAGGTCATCCTTGAGGTTGGCTCAGAAGCCCCCCTCCTCCCGACAGCCAAGGATCTGGGAGCTGTGAGAGAGCAACAACGAGAGGATTGGCCAAAGCCAAGGTTTTGGGAACCAGCCTGGGGAGTGCCCAATGTAGCAAGGGGGTAGGGCCCCGGTTGGTGGAGTTGACCAACACAGCTGGCAATTGCAAGGAGATCTGGTAAGGGTTAGGGCAGGCGGACAGAAGTAGACGGTGCACAGACCTTTCACAGCAGGTCAGGGGCGCCCTGCGTGGGGCATGGGCATACTGCAGAGGACAACACAGAGTACTCACCAGCCCAGTCCTTCTGATACGCTGTGCTTATATGGGGGCCTTTCAGAGTGCCAGGACACAGGATATCCCGTTCCCTAGGATTCCTAGGCTTCCTCTGCGTAACAGTTTCTTGGGCCTTATTGGGCAATCGCCCTCCTGAACGGTGGATCAGTGGACCAATAGGGCACGAGTGTGCTACCCCAAAAGCAAAAAGGCGAGTGCTCTCCTCAATGTGATCCTAGCCCTTCAGCCTCCTCCAGGCACAAGACCGATGTGTACCTTTCATCAGCCCTTGCCGTCTTTGATGATGCTCTGTGTTGTGATACCCGCCCCAAAAATGAAGGTCTGAACCTGAACTATACACACGCGTCCACACACCACGACATGTCTTAACCGTCCATGCCTGTCCACATCGTTCCATACCCCTTGAACCCCCTATCCTGCACATAGGTCAACATGATTACTGGTGAAGTCGTGTGGGGCTGGCATGTTGGGCTCCGTTACCACACCACCTTGTACCGCATGGATCGCCTTTCAATGGTCCCCACAGTCGCCCTTGTGGGCTTGACTCAGGGTGCTACATGCCCTGCAACACTCTCCTTTCGCGTCTGGGACACTTTCCGTGCCAAGGTGGCATCCCCACGCACAGGACTCGTGATGGTGTATGCAGATGTGGTGGCGGTGGCCTCTGTACCTTTCGTGTTTGAACCATATTGGATCCCGACAACCGTGACGCTGCAGTTGCCGGAGGCCTGGTGCTCTGAGGGGTTGCTCTCTGTGATGGTGGAGAACCAGGATGGCGTGGGGGTGCAGTGGCCCCTAACCAGTGAGGAGGGGAGGGTGCACATTCAGTATCAGCCTTTGCAGGAACACCTCCGGGAATCCTGCAAAGTTCCTTCTGAGTCGTGGTACGCTGCTCTTGCTAACCAGCCGCTGCCGGTTTACCCCTCAAATCATAAATGGTCCCCAGAATTCGAGAAGTGGCTGAGGGACTTCCTAAAGAGCGGTCCTTCTGTTTGAGGGAAGCAGCACGTTCTGAACCCATGAGTGATGTGGCAATGGGACAATGTGATGTCGTGAGCCATGATTGCGATGCATTGTGGAGATGAATGAGGTGGTGATTGGCAACACCAAGGAGGATGAGCAATTGAGCAATTTGAGCCATTCTTGGGTGTAAGGTGAAAGAAACAATGGTGCATCTGCCTCTTCTGCCGCCTGAAAGTCCCGTTGACTTCAGCGCAACTCCCATGAGGGGCGTCATTAAGTTGTGGATTTGCAAGGGGTGGGGATGATAGTGAAATTATAGGTTGGCATTCCCGGCTACTTTCATTCTTATCCATTTTTGTCATCATCGTTTTGCACCCCTCCGGTCCCTGCCCTTAAACACGGCTGTGTCTGAGCCGTTCTGTTTTGACTGCAGTTTTTGTGGTCCAAACTGGCAGATGACATTTTTTTTGAGCCTGTTGTAGGGGGGCTGACTCATGCCTGCGAGAGTTGTTTCTGCCCATAACAGCATTCTGCTTGAGACTGCGACCCACTTCTATTTTACTTCGTTATTGAGCCACGGCTCATATCTGCCAGACCACCGTAGTTGGCGATTGCTCCCACTCTCCCAGATGCATGAGGAACTCGAAAGCACCGAAACAATGCACAAATTCCTCATCACGGACCGCAGAACCCTGTCGGGTGCGACATGCTGGCACTATCATACCCGGGGACCCCACCCCCCTGAACCAACATGACCCAAAACATAGATCTTTATTGTCGAGGCAGCAGAGAACGGTTGGGGACTGTCCAGAAAGACTCCGAGTTGGGCTAGAGTAAAGAGGACATGACATTTATCACAAAACATTCATTGACTCGCTGGGAGTGAATCAGGCTCGCTTAGAGTTTGGACCTGCAAATTCTGAGTTGACAAAAGGGGGTGCTGTGGTTTCCCTTTCCTCCTTTGGAGGGTGTGGGGGCTGAATCACATAAGTTCGTATTACGAAGTAACCCCTTGGAGGTGATTTTTGCATAGGTGCGGCACGTACTGGAAATGAAGGATGCATACCAAGAACCTAATCTGGTGGTTGTGGATGATGTGCCGAGCACCTAATGCATAGCACAGAGCAAGAGTTTACTGCACCAAGCATTCAGATTTCCAATCAATCTTAAATGGTTTTCAGGTGTAATCTTCATTTGATGAGACAAACTTGTCCCCCAACAAGTTTTTGAATTTTGGATCCGCTAACCCCCCGAACCCAAACAGGGATGGATGGATGGATGGGTGGATGGATGGCTTTGCCAGGGGCGGCTCCATGGGACCCAGGCGTGAGGCTCTGCTGCTCAACATCCCAACCAGCTGTGCTTATTGGGGTTTTCCTTCGAATGGCAAAGACCGCCAACGGGACCCCTCCCAGCGGCCTACTGATTAGGCAACTTGAAGTACATGAGGCCCCCCTCGTGCACCAAACTTGAGTGTGCGGATGGTGGGCAATTTTAAGCAGCCCTGCCCCCCCCTGGACTGCTGTAAAATGTCAAGGCAACTTGAAGCACCCAGGGCCCCCCGTGGCTGCCGACGGACGCATTAGAGGGATGGGGGGAAGGGGGGAGAAAGGGATCTACTAATGTACACACATCCTGTCTGGGAGCCTCATTTGCTCCGCAGCACCCCATGCCACTCTCCCAGGCTACCCCCACAGGGCAACTCAACTAGGGGCAGTGCACAATGGGCGCTGCAGGACAAACAAGGCACCAGGGTGCAGAGGGAGGGGGTTGGAGGAGGAGAGGATTCAGGCCACTTGAGGCGACCGGGCCTCCCCTGGGGGCTGTCTGTTGGGAGCCCCTTCCGGCTGCTGAAACACCCTCTCCAGTCCGTTTGCGATGGCCTGACGCCATTCGGCCCCCCGCACCACAGCAAGGTCACCAGCCCCAGGGGTCACTTGGGCGTGGGAGTGAACCCAAACAGGGGTGTGGGTGGGTGGTGGGGGGGATTTTTTCCTACCACCCCTTAACTTTTGGTCAAAATCATGGTTTTTTTTTGGAAATTGTCGATTTTAAGCTGGAAAATTCACGTCATAGAGGTTGTTAGATCAAAGCTACACAGGCCTGCAAATCTGGGAAAATGCCATCCCCCCGCCCCCTCTTTTCGGTCCTATTCGTGTACCCCACCCTTAGGAGTTGAATTGTTGGTTTAACCCCTTGTAAAATCTTTATTTTCTCCAACAAGTGTATCCTCCAATGAGTTTTAGGTCGTTACCCCCGAGACACCCCCCCCCCCTGCCCCGCCCCTAAACACCACCTACCCTACCAGTGACCCCCGCCCCTAAACACCCACCTGGGCGACCAGAAATTTGCTCTGCAAGGGTGGGGGGTTCAAGCCCTAGGATGGTGGGGTTCAGAAAATGGGGTCCCAAGTCCAAGAGCCAATTTTGTTTGTTGTTACCCGATGCTGATGGGTGGGATTTTTTTTTTGCAAATAGCTTTTACCCCTTTTCTTTACATTCAAAATGATCAGTGCATCACGGGGATCATTTTGAGATATGTATGTTGGGGTACCCACCGACCCTCCCCCCCCCCCCCCCCGGGTCAGAATGAGCAGTGGCGAGAGGCCAATAGGCGCCGCCAAAGGCAAACAATCAGATACCGAGCCCCCCCCCCCCCCGGCACCCTCTCAGACCCCCCGGAGGCATAGTAAGCATGTGGACTCGGGAGCCCGTGGAGGGGGGGGTGGGGCTTGGAAAATGGGCCCGAATCCTCTTTCACCCCATGTTTGTCTACTCAAAAATGTTGGATTTTTGTGGAGAATTCAAATATGGGTGAAAAACACGAACCTCCCTGCACAGACCCCCCAAGCATCGGGCATTTGGTCCTTCATTTTGGCTTGACAAGGGGGGAGGGGGGGCCCTCCCCCCCCTCCCTCTACGATGACGTTCAATATGACCATCATCCAGTCGTCCCCGGTATAACGACGAGCCACTCGGAGCACATAATCAGTCCAGTCATGATCACGGCCTTCCACAAACACCACGGCCTTGTCGGTATCTTCCCGTGATTTCTGAGGAAGAGCTGTGACGGCCACAGGCCACCTTCGTACAATCTGTCGCGTTTGATTAACAAACAAACTATAGATACGGTGACAGTCCTTGGTCGTACCGGTGCCGGGTTCTCGATAGCGAGCACCACAACCCCAGAACCGGCCTTCCTTTTTGCCGTAGTTCTCGTAATGCCAAGTACCATTCGGTATAGATCCAGCTGTCACGGCCTGGGCAATATCAGGGTTCGATTGCAGGTAGCGAGATTCCTTGTCGCAATGTTGATACTGCTGCAGTTCTAGACGTTCCCTAGGACAAAAATATAAGTATCCCTTTTTGTAGCCTTCCCTGAGAAAATGTTCACGGCTCGTTGTGCTGTTTCCAACTTCCGGATAATTCATGCGATAGACAGCTTCGGCGCACTCTCTATGGGACTTAAGATTCATTTGCCTTTTGATCTGGGAGTGATCAGACGAGAGCTGCCGTGCCATTTCGAGTGCCTTCGGTTGGAGACGGCCCGGACATTGATAAAAGAGCGTCTCGTTGATTGACAAAGATGGGTCCACTGGGCTCAAGTATGATGTTATACCAGACTTCTGGGTCTGATTGTCGCTTCTAGGTGCGATACACTCTTCTTGACGACGGGCGAGCTGAAGGAGCCTTTGAAGTTTCATTTCAAGTCGGTCGGAACGACTACCATTCCCATCCCATCCCCATCCCATATCCCATCCCACATGAACGGCTATTGTGTCACGGGGTAGCGCCTCGCACTCGATGTCGTGGATCATGGCCGGCACATTGCAAAACATATACAGTCCCTTCATCATCCATAGACTGACATCATGGAGAATGCCACTCCTTTGCAAGGCTATGCCAATCCCCCGATCTTCTTCGGGGACCATGGCATCACCGTCGGCAAAGACGACAGTTGAGCGGACCCGAACCAGCTGCCGCGCGAGAGAGACAGAGAGCCCGTAAAAGGGACCAACGGCCCAGGGCGGTAACTCATTGTAGGACGTTCCAGTCCATTGTCGGACGTTGCGCGTACTCGCAGGGAAATGGGATTGAATGAGGCCAAAATAGGTATACAGCGAAGACGACGAAGGAGGGAGCTGATTCAGGGCGGTAAAGAGGTTCAAATAGTTGATAAACACGTCACTGTCCACTTTGATGATAATCTCGGACGAACACGAGGAAGAACCGAATGACAAGTACTCCCTATGCGAGGTTTGTTGAGACGCTTTTTCTTCGTCTTTGTAGAAGATGTGAAGTGCCGACTCAAGAAATTCTAAAGTGTTGGCCATTAGCCACCGATAACCTTCGTTGATGGGTAAAAATAATATATCATTGTTCTTGCGGGCTTCCTCCACCACAGCCCAAGAGTACTGCGGATCATGAGCGACGGGGAACCTTAGCTGAATCATGTTCTTGTGAGAAATACCACTAGATGGAAAGGCTTGTTCAAATCGTTTTCGGTGCCATTCTCTTAAGTGAAACTCCTTCGATCGAGAAAGAACACCGACGACGATACACATCGTTTGATCCAAGGGGCCGCGTTGCTTTCTGTCACTTCGTTTTGGAGGTACTTCCACATTCCTCGTTGTACAGGTCATGGTGAGGTACACATTGACCAGCAGCAAGCAAACGAGCGCCCTAGCAATCGCACATTTCATGGGTCGTCTGGTAGCACAAAAATAGGGAATCTGTTGCAGCCCCTTGCTGCGGCCTCGTCTTCTCATCTTGTGAACAAAGTGACGACATTGCTTAGACAGCCTTTCTTTGAAATCGGGTCGGGGTGAACTCCCAAGAGTGTATGAAACCATTCATTTGCGTTATTTGTTCTACCTTGCAAGACTAAATTCTTTAAACTGTTTTCAGCTAAATATTTTTATTTATGCCGAGGGAACTGAAATTTTCAATGTGAAGCATTCTTGCCGAATTAGATACACCAACGATAACACCGAATATTAAATATGATGGTATGGGTATAAACACATTGACCCGATTTTTGGACTGTGCCGTTTGCCTTGCTACTCCTGTTCGCAAAAGGCAAAAGGGACTCGTTGTGCAGTTGGCGTTCCGTGGCACAAGGCCTCGACGCCCCCCCCCCCCGCGGCACGGCACGGAACGGCACAGCACAGACCGTTTACGCCCCCCCCCCCCCCTACCAACCACCCGAACCCCCCCGGACCCCGACCACGCTATGGCACAGAAATCAGTGACGTAACCTCAACTATTCAGTTACCTACACCCACAGGCTTGTTTTAAATAATAAGTGAAGGAAACATTTTGGTATGAGGCCCCTTGTTGTTGCTTCCTAGAGTGTGTTCATGGTGGGTTTTGGGTGGTAACTGGTTTTTCCTTGATGGGTCTTGGATGTTGCTAATATTTCGTGGTGGGTCCTGGATGTCTGTTGTTGTTTTTTGCAGGGTGCTGGACGGTTGCCGTTACTTCCTAATGGGCTCTGTATAGTTGCTGTTATTTCCTGGTGGGTCCTGGATGGTTGCTGTTCTTTCCTGGAGCACTCTGGATGGTTGCTACTATTTCCTAGTGGGTCCTGGACGGCTGTTGCTATTTTCCTGCTCTGCGCGGCCGTTGATGTTTCGTGCAGCGCTCTGGAGGGTTCCTGGTATTTCTTGCAGGGTGATGGACGGTTGCCGTTACTTCCTGATGGCCTCCGGATAGTTGCTGCTATTTCCCAATGGTTGTTGTTATTTCTTGGTGGGTCCTAGATGGTTGCTTTTATTTCCTAGAGCACTCTGGCTGGTTGCTACTATTTGCTGGTGGGTCCTGGATGGTTGTTGTTATTTAACGCTCTGCTTGGCCATTGATGTATCCTGCAGCGCTCTAGAGGGTTCCTGTTTTTTCTTGCAGGGTGCTGGACGGTTGCTGTTACTTGTTGATGGGTTCTTGATAGTTGTACCCTTTGTGAATGGCCATTAAGGGAACTTTGAATGAGAATGCGAATTTGGATGTCCGAAACAACTGTTTTGTCCGAAAAAGGCCTTTTTCAATGGGTTGGAATGGAGGATATGGTTTCAAAAATTCTAAAAAAAAATACAGGTCCCTGCGAGAAAAAACCACCCTTTTTTCACACACTGCGTGGCCATTGTGGGCCTTTAATGCCCTATTTGTATTGTGCCGTTCACCTGTGTCTGCTGCGACCCTTGTGAATGCGAATTGGGGCCAGATTCGCGCGAATTTCGCGCGAAGTTCGCGCGAATTTGGCCCCTATTCGCGTACGGGCATGCACATCTTCACCATAACAATGCAAGTCCTCTTTGTAATGAACCGTCCAAACGTACTATGCTCGCTGTTTGCGGCCTCTAAAACATTGACTAAGGGTATGTACATAGTTCAGGTCACTAGGGGCCCTCTTGCGGGCCCGCCTAGCCCATTGTTGTACGGTCACCGGGCCTTGCCCACGCATGGACCTCTTTGTGACGTCCCACCCCTCCGCACGGAGGCTGTCCTCTATGGTGTGGTTGTCAACGACAACGTGCACACCTAGGCGTCCACGCAAAAGGCTTAGGCACCCGCTGTTGCGCAACATGCGCTTGAGCCTACCGTGGCTGCCTTCCATGGCGAAGCATGAAAATTTCAAGAGGGTTCTCCATTGGCGGGCAAAAAAGTACATGTGGTCAATCCACAAATGTGACCACAGCAGCTTAGGCCATTGCAAGAGTAAGTGGGCTTTGCCCATCGCTATACTACACTCAGGTAACCTTCCTAGATCTGCCCCGGACAGCCAAGATGTCCGCCATGCATATACACACATCTTGGCAAAATTGTCCCACCAGTGCCTACAAACATTCCCCCATGGCCTCCCCCCCACCCGCTTGTTGTTCATTCCCCCCTCTTCAAGGCACACGGCAATGAGTGCCTCCCACCTCCGGGTGCGCATGAATTGCACAGCCGCGGCACACTCCAACCTAACCTTGCCCTTCGCGTTGGCGCTGTCGTTGCCCTTTGCCATCCTACCCTTTGTCACCGTCTTGGCTGCCATGCGGGCAACATCTAGGATCAGTTGGAAAAAATTGCGGACAACGACCGCCGCGGACTTGCCAGTGATACTTGCCAGTGACTTGCCACCGACACCGCATGCCTCATGCCCGAAATACCGCAAATAGTTACCCGCAGCACCCCGTGCAACCCGTAGTCGGGGATGCGACGTTTGGCTGGGATGTGTCTATATATGGCTCCCATGGGGAGCACAACCTCCCACCACCTGTCAATGGTGGCTTCCAAGCCGAAGTTGGCAAGGCAATCTGCCCTATTGCGGCCGCAAACCAAACACACCATGGCTTGTGAAGCCTCAGCCTTAAAAGTTTTACAATTGGCCATTAAAATGTGTGCCTTGCCATCGGCAGAGAGGAAGAAAAGCGTTTCCCGGTCAGCACCGGAAGTATCTTGGAAGACAACCTTACTAGCATCCCACAACTGTTGGTCGAAGCCAACCTCTTGAGCAGCCGCGTACAAGGTCGCCCACTCCTCACTCCCCCCCCAGTAGCCACCAGCTTGCTAGTTGATCGGGGCTACTGGTTCCCCCGAGGGTGCAATGCACGTACGAAGCCTCGTGCCGCGACGTGCCGTCCACTGCTAGTGGCATCCAATGCAGCCTTGGATTGCCCGGTTGTTGAACGTGGGCGGGTTCAACCGGTTGGCAACGGTACAGGTGTTGCAACCGAGCCGGTAACGGGCAGAAGGCTCCGTATAGCTTCGTGTCATCCCCCGTCTTGGCTACAAACCCCTCTGATGCGGGCAGAGCAAGCTGCTGCATGGTGACCTACACGTCCTCCCAGGGTACCCCCTGCACTAGATGGGGAGTGAGGTACTGCCCCTCTGTCCTGGACAGGTGCAGCGACCGGATGCGCCACACCGCGGCGACGGTCTTCTCCCACATGGACGGTGCGGAGGGCAGAGCACCCCCCCCCCCCCCCCCCGTCTACCGGCGTGAGGACGATCTGGCCCGTGTCCGGGAGGTGCTTCACCAGATACTCGGCTCCTAGTTCCCCCGAGACAACGTCCTGCAATGTCCGCAAGCGGCGGGCCCGGTGCTGCCTGGACTGAATATGGGCAAAGGCCTTCTTCCCCTTGTTGCCACTCCCACGTCCCATGACAAAAAACACTGACAATAGGCAATAGGCAATGGGCAATGCATGTCAATTTGCAACGTCATGAAGGTCAGACTAAGTCAGAGGTCACCCCAAACACCGCACATCAAAAAATTTGTACAAGCACCCCATGCATTGGGAAACAGCATTCAACACAAATACTGTACAAATTCGCGCATAGTTCGCGCGAAGTTCGCATAAACCTCAGGACAGTGGTCGGCTGACTTGTTCGCGCCTTTGCACAAAATCGCGCGAAGTTCGCGCGAACTTCGCGCGAAATTCGTGGCACGATCAAGACAGTGGTAATTTACAACGGCTGAAAAGGCCGTTCGCAGGGCGACACTACGGGGTCGCAGCGCCCGTGGAGGTCCAAGACCCATGTGCTGCGGGGGGTAGGGGGGGCTCGAAAGCCGGGTTAGTGGCAGCCTCCACCAGGGCGTCCCCCGGGTACCGCCTCTCGACAGCCTCATAGCTGTCCAAGGCAGCCTGATACCCCGGCACCACGTCCTCGAACTTCGGCCCGTCCTTCAAGCGGAGCAGCAGGCGGGCAGTGCTGGCCAACGCTCAGAGCTCCCCCTTCACCTTGTCTGCCTGGGCCTTCCAGGCCTGGCTCGCTGCCATAAGGTACTTCGTACCGGCCCCCACCCCCGCCCCTTCCCCCCCCCCGTCCCCCCCCCCCCCCTCCTCCTGCTGGGCGCCCGGCTTCGGCTTGGGTCTGGGCATCCTGCAACTGGATTTTGAGATGGTCCCGCTCCAGCTCCGCCCCCGTTGCCCGCCGCTCCGCCCCCTGCGCCCGCTGCTTTGCCTCCTGGACCTTTTCTCGCATAAGGAGAACCGCCACCGCCCGCTTCTGCCACTCTGGCATGGCCCCCGCCTGCGCCGCCACCCAAGCGCCCACATCCGCAGGGGGCTGCTTTGCCGGTGGGGGCTTTGCAGCAAGTTTGGGGGCAAGTTTGGGGTCCCTGCGCTCCCTGCGTCCCTGCGCTCAGCTGCACAGGTGAGTACCCAGCCAGGGACATCGCAAAGTTGTGAAGCCTTGTACATCAACAAGAAACGTTTCGAGGTGCCCGTGGGGTACACTAGTAACCTGCGCCACGACCAACAGAAATGCAATGATTTCTGGAAGGTCATTGTACATGACAGGCACAAGTCTTCTTTCTGACAAGGTCTTTGAGCTGCCACTGATATTCTCAAGAGTTTGACGGAGTACTTCGGACAGGATTGGGCCAACAGTAACTTATACGTATTGGATCGGTTTTGGCAATGAGGTGGTGGGGTGGGACAATGAGGGGTTGGGGGGGGGATAGCAAAAATTCTGCTGCAGGTGGGGGGGGGGGGGGGGGGGGCGGGGCGAGAGGTTGGTTGGCAGAAATCCTGCTGCATGGGGGGGGTTGGGGGGGGGGGATAGCAAAAATTCTGCTGCAGGTGGGTGGGGGGGGGGCGGGGCGAGAGGTTGGTTGGCAGAAATCCTGCTGCATGGGGGGGGGTTGGGGGGGGGGGCAGACCATTGCTATGAGGCGAGGTGGCAGAAATTCTGCTGCATGGGGCGGGGGCGGCGGGGGGGGGGGGGGAGGCAGCAAAAATTCTGCTGCAGCTGACGGGGGAGGGGGGGTTGTGCTGCAGGGATGGTGGGAAGATATGCCTGTTGACCAATCAGTTCTCAGAGTGTGTTTACGCTGCCCAATCTCTTTGAGGTTGGAATCTGTGGACTTGCTGCCCTTGTCCCTGGGCTGTAATGTATGAACAGCGTCAGACAGTGCAGACATCCATACAGGAAAGAACTGCTCACCAGACATTGATAAATGTCTAATCAGCACCATGCAAACGGTTTTTATGCCTCCCATTGCAAAGATTTTGTTGGCCATCACTAGAAAGGAGGTTGTGTTGATCCAATCATGAACCAACTTGGTTCAAGGGTTCAACTGTTATCAGAAAGGGCAAACAATCCACAAGTTTTATCATGCATCCCAAAACATCAAGAGGTTACATAGATTGAGTGATAGGCTTATTTGGCCATGGATGTTGACCTGCATGGCCACTAGTTTGCTGCTGCTTCAATGTGTTTCCCATTCTACGTTCTGAAATTCAGATTTTTTTTCCCCAGCAAATTGCGTTGGGGCAAAGCGTTACGTCCCATCTGCTCCAAATTTCAAAGGCATGTTTCCAACAATGGGATCTTGACGTACATTGCGATTTAAGGGCATTTGGGATATCATTTGGTACACTGTGGGGAAGCATGGACAAATTTGGTTGTTTTTGGGGTAGGTCGGGACAGGTTGGGGTGGATTGAGATTATGGTGGGTGGCATTTCAGATACTTGGGCGCAGCTTGGGATTTTCCACATGGCATGGGGTTGTTTGGGGTGCACCATGGTAGGTTGGGGAGGGAAGTGAGCACATTTTTTGCAAATGAGGTGCAATCAGAAGTCAGCCTTTGTCAAGCATGTTCGTTTGATTGGGCACCAGCCCAACCAAGCCCACCGCGTTTAGAAACTCTAAACACAGAAACTCTGAACAGGCTTGGTCATTTTTTGAAACGTTTGTGGTTGGGTTTGTGACGGCCGGGACCAAGCCACGCTTTCCCGCCGCTTCTTCTCTTTGTCGCTCACATCTGGGGGGTCCCGAATCAAAGGTGCCAATGCGATTGCATTGCACGAGGATGGGCACCAAAACAAATTGCCAAAACCAATTGGTTGTGAAAATTTTGATTGCTTTTTGCCAAAAACAGTCCCCCACCCACCTTGGCGCCAGCACTATGCACAACAGGATTGGATATTTTTGTGCTGGGAGCGTGACTGATGTTCTTGGGTAGGCCGGGGTGGCAAGAAACCCAAACGGTGGAAAAAAAAATTGTTTTTTCATGATAAAGGTTGCATGGTGTGGTGCAAGGAGGGGTGGTGCGGATTTAAGATTAATCATAGGATGTTTCTTTGCTGAAAGTAAAACAAGCACTAGCAACAATGCAAAAAACCTTACTTAGTAGTGGTTGCATATTATTCAAACTTTGTTTTTGCAGCTCTGTGGATGCGGTGTGGCCCGTCATCGGTAAAAAATGGTTTCCCGTTTGCGAGTCGCCAAGGCGCTATTGTTGTGCACCCCTCCCTTGCCTCCCATCACCCCCGCCCCAACCTCAACTTTTGGCTTGCGAGCCATCTTTGTGTGGTGCTCCAATGGAAATTTGCTAGACACATTGTTGCTGCAAAGTTTTGCATACCCACCATCCAGCTCATGGGTTTCTTTTTTTTGACATTTCATCGTTGCATTCCAAAATCGACCTTTGACTTGCATAAACAATGTGCAGATTGGGAGTAATGGCAAAAGGGCAAAGGAAATTATCATGAAGGCCAAAATACAATGCATCTATCAATGGTTGTTTGGTTAGAGTTATACATGATAGATAGTTGCATGAACCTTCATGGACGGATGTGATAGTTTATGCATAAAACATATCCATCTGCAAAAAGCACCGCAGAAAATTTGTTACCAGAACTTTTTTGATCCAATAATATCTTACATGAATGTAAACATCACCATTCAAGAACTACCCTCTTTTTTGACCCATCAGGATTAATGATCGAAAAGATTGACATCACATTAAGTTCAAGACATGTCTTGGAACTACCAAGGCGTGGAACAATAATTGGCGCACCCACAAAGTATTGTCATTTGGGGCCAGCGTGCCGCTGGCAAAAGATGCTTGCATGTCGATGTTGCCGCAACCGTCTAGAAAGAGTTAAATATTCAATTTTTCTACCCTGGGGCCGGTGAATAATAATGATTTTTGCTCTTTTGCATGGAGCAAACTGAAAGCCACCTTGCCGAGCTTCGCTCGGAACCAAGGGTTGACCACCGGTGACCATCTGCTAGGTGCAAGTCCAGGACACGGTCCGTCCTGGCACTCGTATACCACATGTATTCCCGATGTATAGCAGATTTATCATCTTGGTATACTCCTGTCTTATTCCTGCTGTAAAAGTGGTTGGTGGTGTTACAAATCCCACCCAATTCATCCCAACCTGTCTTGAGAAGGGGATTGGCGTATATAGAGGCGGCATATGCAGTATGCCTTTGGGATACATGCAATACACATGGAGTATACATACCACATGTATTCCTGATGTATAGCAGGTGTATCCTCTTTGCATACTCCTGTGGTATTGTTGTTGTAAAGGTATGTGTTGGTGTTACAAATCATCCATTTTGGTGAGAAGGACATTGAAGTATACAAAGGGGACGTATGCAGTATACCTTTGGGATACATGCAATACACATGGAGTATACATATGCATGCCTCTTGTATACCACATGTACTTCCGATGTATAGCAGGTGTTTTTCCGTTGTATACTCCTATGGTATTGCTGTTCTACAAGTGGTTGATGTCGTTACAAATCATACATTTTGGTGAGAAGGAGATTGATGTATACAAAGGAGACGTATGCAGTATACCTTCCGGGTATATGTAATATACATGGAGTATACATATGCATACCTCTTGTATACCACATGTCCTCCCGATGTATAACAGGTGTATCTCCTTTGTATACTCCTGTGGTATTGTTGTTGTACAAGTAGTTGATGGGGTAACAAATTATCCATTCAGCCCCATTCAAACCAACCTGCTGAAATTGAGGTCAAAATTGTGATGGGCAATCTTCTTGGATGTGCGAGAGGTGCACTTGATGGGATTGGCTGTGACCGACATAGATGAGGCACCTAGCACGGCTCCTCCGTGGTGTTTCAATGTTTCCAGCCGAAAAAGAGATTGTGCCCCCACCTCTGATGCAATTCGGAGTCAAGGGGATTGTTGCATTGGGCGACGGGTTGAATTTAGTCCACCGCGAGGAGACCGAGCCTCACAAAAGTCCTGATCTCCATGACCCCCTGATCCCACGCGATCCACTGCACCAGACCTTGCCGTCTGTTTCCACTCGCGGAAGGAGGCAACCTTTCATTCCATTTGCTAAGCTTTCCTGCATCAAGTGCTTGCTATGCAGCCTACTTGTACTGTATCCGTTTGAGACACTGGAAGGGGGGGTTGCAGGTTCATTGACGGCCCTGAGAACAAAAAATGTTGCACAGCTGACCGTCTTTGTGCATAATAGCCCTCCCATATCCAGTATACATTGGAGATACATGTAGCACACTTGGGGTACATACATACCTACTCCTGGTAAGCAGTAAGCAAAAGGCTGTGAAAAACTTGAAGCCAAGCCTTTTTTCTGCATGCTGGACTCAAAGTTTGTTTTAGAGGGTATTCTGCGTGCTTGACGCACAGTTTTACCTGTTGCAACACATGGTTGATTGGCGGCCATGGCTTTTTACTGGGATTCCCGTTTCTTCTGCTGCACAGCCACACAACGTAGTCACGCCTGTGACACTGGTTGGTTACCTCTGTCCTTATTTAGTTGTGCTGTTGTTGATGTGCCTGGACCAGTGTACATGCATTGCCGAACGTGTACAAAGCTCCAAGTCCAAGCCCCTGCTTTTGGAAAAGAATCAGTTTGTCCTGACAAGGTGATTGGGGCTGCATCCTGCCGAATTTCAGTTGTGTTGATGCTATCCATAGCCTTTGGGGTGGTACATTTGGTCTATCACATCGGATCAGACTCCTGTATTGCACCTTGAAGATCGGAACACAACGAAGTGCAGTGCCCCGCCGTTTCGTCAAACCTGGGAAACAGGTGTAACTGGTACGCACATTTGGCAGGAAACCAGGAAACGTGAAAAAAACCTGTGGACCCAAGGGGTTGGGTTGGTTGACCGGTGTGGACCTCGCAATCTTCATCAGTCGCTGATCGGCATTGTGCATTAGAGTTTGGTAGTGTGTTCTCGGGGCGCAGAGGCACATTTAGGACCTAACTCCTTTGGTAACACGACATCGCTCGTGATTGACAGGGTTGACAGGGCTGCACAATTGTGACAGTGCCTGCCCCGAGCTGTGTGAGCCCCAATTTATCCGGGGTACTGATTGTGATAGTGTTTTGTTAGCTTGATGCATTGTGCATTATGCCTTGCTGGCTGTTGAAGTGTTGCAACTCTTCAACACTGCCAAGACTCACGATTACGTTGCAGAGTGCTAGTATGTGAGTTGGGGTGCAAAAACGGTAAAGAGAGAATATCCTCCAAAAGGGAAGGCACTGGCATGCGGTTAGGGTATCAAATGACAGTTACTTAGGCGTCACAAGTTGCCCACCCTCTAGGACCCCGTATACGCGCGATTTGACAATATTCTACATTTCTACTTTGCGTATGTTATTTGACGTATGTGACCAAAGTTGTTGGCAGAGCTGTGTGACACCCGTTGAAATACGTGTTGATGTGTTAGCCTTGTGTATCCCCGTCTTCTAGTGTGTTGTATTTGACGTTTTTCTGAAGCTGGCCGAAATTTCGGCCAGGTTTTGGGTAACATTGCAAACAACTATGTGTATATGCAGTTTTTGACCCTTCTGGCCGAAATTTCGGCCAGCTTTTTGGTTTCCTGGTGAATAGGCATAGTTATTTTCATTTTTCTTAGGGCTGGCCGAAATTTCGGCCAGCTTTTTGGTCTGTTCACTATTCAAGCACTTATATTCTGGTTTTTGGGCGGGCTGGCCGAAATTTCGGCCAGCTTTTCCTATTTTTGAACATTTAAGCAATTATTTCCCCTTTGAACACACCTGGCCGAAATTTCGGCCAGCTTGCAATTGTCGTTGTTCATGAGTATTACACCATACACTCCTACATAACTGTTTTCTTGTCTCAGCATTAATGTCTTCTACTATTACTGTCAATGTTGTACATGCTGCAGTTACTGGTGCTTTTGCTACTACAGCCAAAGGGCTGTTGCGAAATGCATTACGTGGTGGGACTCTGCAAAAGCTTTTGCAATTCTGCCTCTTGTTGCGGAAGAATCGCAGGAGCCGGCACTCCCTGACACAGTTGAAGGCCGCCGCCACTGAGAAGAAGCCCCCACGATGGTACATGACATTTTTGTCACAGTTCCATGCCCTATACTGCCTGCTGCGCCGTATGGCCCTCCCATACTCTAACTGTGGGTCTGGTTACAACTGGGGTATTATGTCCTGCTGCCAACGCCGTAAGGTAGGAGTCCTTGGTCAGTGTAACACTAAGCAGGAGTCCATTCACCATCGTGCTGGACTAGCAGCACACAATTTGTGGAACACCATGCACCGTAGGCAAGTTTGTATATGGTTTGATAACCTGAGGCGTTACAGGTCGGGAGCTGATCCCCATTCACCCGACTTAACCCTAAATTGTACAGCTGTTGCTGTTTTGCACACTACTGCCCTACCTGCATACCGGGTCTGCCGGAGCTGGCCGAAATTGAGGCCAGGGTACCAAAGGTTGCTGATGACATCTTTCGCTCACATAGAGCATTGTTTGATCGTATTGATGTTGCCAACCAAGGTATTCAGAGAGTTTGGGTTCGTGCTCCTTTGGATATTGCCAGAAAAAATGTTCGTTCCCTCAACTGGAGACCCTTTTTACTGTCTGAGCTCCGCTCCGGCACACACAAAGAGCTTTTGCAACTCGTGGTTGATTTGTCATGTGTGGAACACCGCACCAGACACTGTGTTCCGCTGCTTGTGGACATGAAAATACACTTTGCCCTACTTAAGCTGTGTTATGGTGCTGCTTATGTTCCCTGGAATGTACCACAATTACTGTTGGGTTTTCCTTTGGTGTACGGAGTATGGCATAGCTATAAGTATTGCGTTGAATTGATCTACAGGGCGTTCCTGCCGTTCATTAAGTTTTTGGAGCAGGGGAACAGCCTTCAGGTTGGGTCTATCCTCCCTCGCAAGGTCAAGGTCATCCATATGGAGAAGACGTTGCTTGGACTCATGCTAGCCACATCGTCCAATAGAGGCAGACTAGATGAGCGCGTCACTTCCCTGCTCAATAGCCAGCGGGACTTGACACCCATTCAGCGCAAGGGTTTGCGTATGTTATTAGCCCTTAAGGCTTTGCTGTACACATACTGTCCAGCTGCTTTCAGCATTGGGACTTTGGTTCGTGAGTGCAACTGGGAGGGACGGGGGGCAGGTTCCGGTATTGTAGCTAAGCAGGCACTTGAGATGTCCCTACTGCTCATGCTGAACATCCTAAAGCCCGAGGAACAGTTAACCACGGAGTATGTGAAAACCACCGCTGTTGCTCTTTTGTTTTGGAGTCAGTGGCATTCCGCCTCCCTAGGGTGTATCCACTCTGAGGAGCTGGGTGAGGCACTTCTGAGTCGGTTCTCAGCCCACTGTCGCCGCAACACTGCCTGTACTAGTGTCCAACAGTCGTCTGATTTATTTCTGACACTTCCCCCTGTCCAACCTGTACGTTACTGCAGTGTCTGACAGCCATAGTCATCAACTCCTGGGACATTTGCATACCAGCACATCCGTTCCTGCATTGTATGCTCATTTTCTGGAGCATTGGCAGTCTGCCCAGTCAGTCCGAAGTTCCAGATTCCTTGCTCAGATTTTGTTCACAGGGAGGTTTTTTCACGGTTTTTGTTGCGCATATCTTCTGCAGTGCATTGTGCCACCCACGTGCCTGTGCTGCAGTGTCTGCCAGCCGCAGAGGCGCGCAGAGGCCTTTGAGAAATTGACGGGCCAGAAGTTTTCCAGAGAGCAGCGTGTCTTTCTGCGGGTGTGTGGTCAGTAAATGGAAGAAGAATGACAGTGATCCCCACTGTTTGCCTGTCCACACAAGCAGTGTGTCGTGGTTGCTGAGTGGGGACCGCTTTTCACACGCAGAGTGATCCAGCCAGGTTTTTTCTGCTCATTTCTTCTGCAATGCAAAGTGCCACCCACCTTCCTGTACGTTACTGCAGTGTCTGACAGCCATAGTCATCAACTCCTGGGACATTTGCATACCAACATATCCGTTCCTGCATTGTATGCTCATTTTCTGGAGCATTGGCAGTCTGCCCAGTCAGTCCCAAGTTCCAGATTCCTTGCTCAGATTTTGTTCACAGGGAGGTTTTTTCACGGTTTTTGTTGCGCATTTCTTCTGCAGTGCATTGTGCCACCCACGTGCCTGTGCTGCAGTGTCTGCCAGCCGCAGAGGCGCGCAGAGGCCTTTGAGAAATTGACGGGCCAGAAGTTTTCCAGAGAGCAGCGTGTCTTTCTGCGGGTGTGTGGTCAGTAAATGGAAGAAGAATGACAGTGATCCCCACTGTTTGCCTGTCCACACAAGCAGTGTGTCGTGGTTGCTGAGTGGGGACCGCTTTTCACACGCACAGTGATCCAGCCAGGTTTTTTCTGCTCATTTCTTCTGCAATGCAAAGTGCCACCCACCTTCCTGTACGTTACTGCAGTGTCTGACAGCCATAGTCATCAACTCCTGGGACATTTGCATACCAACATATCCGTTCCTGCATTGTATGCTCATTTTCTGGAGCATTGGCAGTCTGCCCAGTCAGTCCCAAGTTCCAGATTCCTTGCTCAGATTTTGTTCACAGGGAGGTTTTTCCACGATTTTTGTTGTGCATTTCTTCTGCAGTGCATTGTGCCACCCACGTGCCTGGGTCCAAGCTTTTTTTTTAGATGCGAAATCTTAATTTTTAGCACTTATCTTATTTTTTAGCATAAAAAAAAAGATTTCGCACTAAAAAAAAAGATTCCGCGCTAAAAAAAAAGATTGCGCGCTAAAAAAAAAGATTCCGTTCTAAAAAAAAAGATTGCGCGCTAAAAAAAAAGATTTTTACATGATCATCATGTATGTCCCAAAAAGTTGCACGGGGGGGTTACAAGGAGTGCTACTGCATCAAGCCAACCCCTGCCCATGTTCACAACTTCATACAGTAGGGGAACCTGGGTTTCGGGACTGACCCAATATGCACCCAGTGGCCCTCTTTCCTTGTTGCCTGCTCCATGCGGTGAGGAGGTACCCTATGCAGGGATGTCATGAATGTGGAAGGTTTTGGGTGCATTACGCAGAACTTGTGTTTCACAACAGGGGTGTCCCTTTGGAGCTGGGGGGCCTATGCAGAGAGTTCATCGGAGAGGATCACAGGTAATGTCTGAATGTTGTAAAGTAGGGTACTCAGCCACCGTGGCCAGAGCCCATGTGCACAATTTCATCTGCTCAGAGAACAGGGGTTTCCCTTCGCTGGGGGACCTATGCAGAGAGGTCATTTGAACGGATCATAGGTAATGCTTGGATTTTGTGAAGTAGGGCACTCAACCATGTTGGCCAGAGCCCAGGGGCACAATTTCAAGTCTCAGCGGAACCGACGTCTCAAGATCGAGGAAGGGACTACATGCTGGTAGCTGGAACAAATGTCTCACTCCTACCCCCCTGCTCCCCTTTCCTTCCGCCCCCCCCCCCCCCTTGTCGTTCCCCACCCCTTGTCGTTCCCCGGGGGGGGCTGGGGGACCGTCACTTGGTCAACCCAAAATTTTTCGTTACGGCTCATTGTGTTGTTGTGTGGGTGACTGTGTTGTGGGGTACTGCCACTTGTATCCTTTGTACTCATGGCTGGACATTTTGCTCACTTTCGCTGAATGGAACTTGACAGCACACGTACTGATGACTGCGATCAATGTGCAATGAAATGAAATGAAATGCCGTGAAAAATGTAAGTCGTGTACAAAAAAACCGTCTAGTCGTGTAATTTTTTTTTGCTGTAAATGCGTGTAATTTTTTTTTTGCTGTAAGTCATGTGAATTATAAAAAAAAATTGAATTTTTTTATTTTTGCGGTAAGGGAGTGTAATTTTTTTATTTTTGCGGTAAGTCGTGTAAATTATAAAAAAATTGAAAATTGAAAGAAATGCAACCTTTGCAATACATGCGCAATATGTACAGCTGCCGGTTCCGTACGGCACCCCATAGCCACCTTAACGATGGGACGCTAGGTCCACAAAGCACATAGTACTCTGCGTGGCCACCAATTAGTTGGGACTCGACCAATATAACATAGTTTCACATGGAGTCATTGGCACTAGACACAAAATCAGGCCCAAGAAAAGAGTTCTGACAGGGCCATGGTAGGATTGTGTATAACGTCTGATGTCTGATGTGGCATGTTGTTTTTGCAGTGTATACAACAAGATGTGTGATATGTCTGATATAGATCTGATGCTTGGAGGAAGGGGGGGGGGGTTGGTGTCCAAATGGGTGTGCAAAAAGTTGATGCCCCCCACCCCATAGGCCCCGATAGGTCCCCATAGGTGCCAATGGGTCCCCAAAGGTCCCCATAGGCCCCCATAGGTCCCCATAGGGGCCGATAGGTCCCCATAGGCCCCCATAGGTGCCCATAGGCCCCCAGAGGTCCCCATAGGTGCCAATGGGTCCCCAAATGTCCCCATAGATGCCAATGGGCCCCCATAGGCCCCCATAGGCCCCGATAGGTCCCCATAGGCCCCGATAGGTCCCCATAGGTCCCCAGAGGTCCCCACAAGCCCCCATAGGTCCCCATAGGCCCCGGTAGGTCCCCATAGGTCCCCACAGGCCCCCACGGGCCCCCAGAGGTCCCCATAGGTCCCCACAAGCCCCCATAGGTCCCCATAGGCCCTGATAGGTCCCGGGTTTCGGAAAAAGTCGAAATGTGAAAAAAATTTTAGGTGCCACTAAATCGCCTACACAACGACAATTTTGGGGCGCCCGGAGGGCCCATGGCACGGGCTACATAGGCCTAGCGGCCACTACTTGGCCACAGGTGGGCACATCGCCTACATGCATGCATTTTCAGTTAAATTGGTAATTGCTTCTTTGCGGTAAGGTCGTGTAATTTTTTTATTTTTGCGGTAAACGCGTGTAGGAAAAAATCGTCACGTCGTGTAATTTTTTTTTTTGCGGTAAGTCGTGTAATTTTTTTTTTCCTGTAAATGCGCGTAACAAAAAAACCGTCAAGTCGTGTAATTTTTTTTTCTCGCTGTAAGTCGTGTAAGCCGGCTTACACGACTTACAGCAAAAAAAAATTACACGACCTGACGGTTTTTTTGTTACGCGCATTTACAGCGAAAACAAAATTACACGAATTACAACATACACTGAAATGCCGCACACACGAGAACAATTGTATAATTAGTACGGACCGCCTATCTGTTGCGGTCGGTGGTGGATAGGGACAAGTATGTGCAGTGCCCTTATCCTTTTGTGAATGGATCCTCATTTTTTTTTATCCATATCCAATGGCAGTGCATTTGGCTTCTTCAGTGGATTTCTTTCCCAATGGGGTCAGGGAGGGACATGTGCATAAAGGCGTGGCACTGCGTAGTGCATATGCAAGGGATAGGCCAAGCAGGTAGTGAAGGTAAAGCTGGAACACGTGACAAATGTGGAACCCTCTTTTGTACTATATGCCCTATTTCTTGACCCAGGCTGTTGCCTGAGAGCTCACATTATACTCATCGAACTTGTTGAGCCTGGAAAAAAAAATAAAGTTACGGTTGGAGCTCACTTGCATTCACACCAGCAAAACTACTTACAATACACGGAGGCTCGCGAAACAAAATTGCACGGAATATTTTCCTGATGTACCAATTAGGAGAACCACATAGATCAAGCTTCAGTAAAATTCTCAAATTAAAGATCAATACTTTAAGACAAGATTACATTAGATACGTGCTTTCTGGTAGTAACATCTTCAAACTTGTGGAAAGCTCCAAATTCAATTTGATCTTCAAGATCAGGATCAAACCTTGCAAGCATATCTTGGAAAATAGTTTGTGCACCATGCCAAATATGACCAAAGACTAGACCAAAACAAAGTGGACCGCAGAAAACCATCCACAAGGACAACTTGTTTTTGGGAAGGGGGCTTTCTGAGTGTCTATTTTTTTTCGACCTTTTGCAAAAGGCGCCTAGGGCCGCTTTTCGGCTCTTGACAATTTTTTGTTTCCCTCTTGTGAACTGCATGTGGTGCCTGTTGTGCTGACGTCTCACCAACCAACAACACACACGTGACAGCTCACACGTCACCATTCGGGGGGGCAAAACTTGGTTGGCCTATTGTGACCACTATGCATTGATCCGTGCCCAAGTCCTCGAGAACTTTGTTCTTCTTTATGGACCCCTTAACCAATGGTGGGGCCCTAGATTCTATCTGCAGGGGACTTCTATCTGTGAGGACTTGGCCCGTTTTAGGCTGGTTGGTTGAAAAATCATGGGTGACCTCAGACAACCCTTGGAGACCCTAGGCCCGGTTTGGATGATTATTTGGTGACGATGGAAGTAAATGTAAACCCATGGGGAGCCATGTAGCATCAATAGGCCCTTCTAGTGGTGCTTGCTGGCCCCTAAAAGCGCCATTTTGGGCCTATTTGCATCATGGTGGGAAAAACTTGGTCTACAGCTGCCACTGTGTGTCAATTCAAACCCTGGTCCCATTCCACTTTTTTTTCTTTATGGACCCCCTAACCAATTGCAGGGGTCTCGGGCTGTATCTCCTGGTACCCCAGACCTATGGCGGGGGTTGGCTGCAAAATCACGATTTTTGAGTGACATCTGATAACCCCCAGGGATCTTTGGGCCAGGCTTGCATGATCATTTGGTGACAATGGAAGTGCATATAAACCCATGGGGAGCCATGTAGCACCAATTAGGCCCTCCTAGTGGTGCCTACTCGCGTATAAAAGCGCCCTTTTTGGGCCTATTTGCACCGTGGTGGGCAGTACCGTCATTTGGTGACAACACAATACAGTAGTAGAGCACCCCAACCAAGAAGGGGGCACATATGCTTGCTGAACATTATGGATCTAAGCGCTGAAATTGTCTATGGCAGGGTATTCAGTGAATCAAAACCAGCCAATGAGCCCGGTTGGCAACAATACAGGAACTCTAGTACCCATGGGGACCCACATAGCAGCTGATAGGCCTTTGTACCTAAGCCCATGGCCCCCTCGAAAGCGTGGCCCCTGCTGTTTGTCTCTCGGGGCTCCCCACCCCTCTTCGAGGTGTTTTATCAAAGGTAATCAAATTTCTGGTGTGCTCTGGG
The DNA here is from genome assembly GCA_964036045.1 of Eutreptiella sp. 'Long Island Sound 2002'. NCBI lineage: Eukaryota > Euglenozoa > Euglenophyceae > Eutreptiales > Eutreptiaceae > Eutreptiella > Eutreptiella sp. 'Long Island Sound 2002'. The sequence goes on along the minus strand of OZ038387.1, from coordinate 22,460,543 downwards.
GCTTCTCGAAGAGAGGGTAAGTTTGGGACTAAGGTCCAAGATACTTGCCCAAAAGTACCGGGCACACCAAGTAGTCACTGGGCAAACACTCCCTCTTTGAGCTTGTTTGAGGGGTAACAGTTTGCAGGTTGTTTCGAAACAGCAAGGTCTGACAGTAGCCTGCAGTATGCATTCATGCAAGATGCAGTGCATGAACACTCCCCAGGTCCCCAAATAGACAAAAAAAGCGGAAAATGCAAGGCGTGTAGTGAATCATGTGTGTAATTTCTCTCCATGACCTGTGAGAAAAGGGATCCTGTGTTCAGTAGGCCACGATTCCCTTTTTCCTTGCAGTGATTCCTGCATTGGGCACAATGTAGCCTTCCTGAAAGCAGTGGGCCATGGTCACGGTCCGATGTGTGGCCACACTGTACCGCAACCCCATGACGGGCTGCTTCCTGGTGCTGGTGGTCCTTGTGGTCCTGCTGCGTGTGCGAGAACCTGTTGTCAAGGTGTGAAGTGTTACATTGGCTTGCCTCTATGCTGTGTGGGTTGTCTTCATTCTTGAGCATTGGATGTGGTCCGCTTTTCACTTTTCGCACATTTGTCATCCCCATGACCAAAAAATGGTAATCACCAATGACGTGTGATTTATTTTTCAGGCATTAAATTGGTTTGTAATTCTGTTGGTCATCTTCTCACCTGCAGTGCCCAATGTGCCTGCCCCAAAAGGACCTTCATTTTTTGCAAACAAAAGCCCTTCTTGTTTCAGGGTGGTGTGGACAGATAAGTTGGTCCACAATGGCCTGCATGCTGCACGCAGACCTTGTTGTTTAAGGGCAAGGAATGCTAAGCCGCTAAGCTCGGGGTTATACGGTATGGGCACACGGTTTGCTGCGTTCAGTGAAATGTTGCAGTCCTGCTCTGGACCTTGTGTGCTCATGAGTTTGCAGATCCATGTGACCATTCCTACCGCAGCTCTCCTACGATCGCCTCTTGTGTGCTGTCAGGACCGTGTGGGCATCGATGCAATCCTGGCCCCACAGTTCCCTGCAAGCCCGCCTGGAATTTTCCTGAGTCATGAGCAACTGAACGATTCAGCTGCAAGGCAGACAGAGGTTGTTTTGCCCCTGAAATTGTTCTCTATTTGCCAGACCAGCTTTCAATGCCTGGCTGGCTTCGCCATTTGCATCTGCATCTGCCAGATGGCTCCGCTCCTACACTGCTGGTCTTCAGACCTTGTAGGTCACGGGGATAGTCGGTTTGTGCGCCTGTACGTGAGTGGTCTGTCATGCTGGAACCGGCATGGTTGTATTGTGGATGTCAGAAAATTAAAGCAGAGCCGGTAAACACTGTTTTTGTGCTCTTCCTGAGACCTCGGGGATTACTTGTTTACCGCAGCCCGGTGTGTTTTGGTGTGTGGGTTGCAGATTTCTGGCAAACACTTGCTTTGTATGCATGTGCGCCGCTTGACTATGGATGTGACGAGATTTAAGCAGAGCTGGTGAAAATTGTTCACGTGCTCTTCCTGAGACCAAGGAGACTACCTTTCTGTGCCATTGAGTTGGCATGCGTTTGGTGGTGTGGCATATGTGGCCCATGGCAAGTGATGTTGTGGATGTTACAGGTGTTGATGTGCAGCAGGTGATGTGATGGTGTTGCAACATTGGAATTGCATGCATGAAACCGGTTGGTTTGGTTGTTTGTGGCGGCCTCATGCCCAGCAGTTGCATGTGACACGATAGCATTGTGCCTGCCCCATCACACTTGCATTTACCAATAATGGCTCGTAGTGTGTTGCTCTTCAGACCTTGTAGGTCACGGAGATAGTTGGTTTGTGCGCGTGTGCCTGAGTGGTCTGTCATGCTTGCACGTGCATAGTTGTATTGTGGGTGTCACGAGATTTAAGCAGAGCCGGTGAACACTGTTTTCGTGCTCTTCCTGAGACCTCGGAGATTACTTGTTTACCGCAGCCCGGTGTGTTTTGGTGTGTGTGATTTGCCATGGTTGTGTGGAACGCTTGCGTTTGCGGTGTTGCATCATGGACATGGGGTGTTTCTATGCGGAGTATAGTATGCAGAATACTGCGGTCACCAGCATACACCAAGGATTGTGGATTGAGGCATATTGGATAAGGTGTGTGGTAGGAGAGCCTGGGTTGTATGCGAGAACTGCATGTTCCATGGTTGCATTGGGGGCGTCTGATGAGAATCATAGCAGCCTGGGTGTGAGCCATGGCACTTGGGTTTCAGTTTTGGAGAATTCAAAATCGGCGTTGTGGGATCCGCTGACAGACGTGGGATTGCCCCATACCGTCACTTCAGTTCCGTGAAACCCCTTGCCTCAATACCCATAATTCCTGTCGCGCGCAGGCACGGTATTGTTTAAGCACAGGACGGCTTGCTGACCGTCCAGTGGCACATGTTGTTTTGGGCATTACATTGGTTTGTAATTCTGTTGGTCATCTTCTCACCTGCATTGCCCAATGTGCCTGCCCCAAAAGGACCTTCATTTTTTGCAAACAAAAGCCCTTCTTGTTTCAGGGTGGTGTGGACAGATAAGTTGGTCCACAATGGCCTGCATGCTGCACGCAGACCTTGTTGTTTAAGGGCAAGGAATGCTAAGCCGCTAAGCTCGGGGTTATACGGTATGGGCACACGGTTTGCTGCGTTCAGTGAAATGTTGCAGTCCTGCTCTGGACCTTGTGTGCTCATGAGTTTGCAGATCCATGTGACCATTCTTACCGCAGCTCTCCTACGATCGCCTCTTGTGTGCTGTCAGGACCGCGTGGGCATCGATGCAATCCTGGCCCCACAGTTCCCTGCAAGCCCGCCTGGAATTTTCCTGAGTCATGAGCAACTGAACGATTCAGCTGCAAGGCAGACAGAGGTTGTTTTGCCCCTGAAATTGTTCTCTATTTGCCAGACCAGCTTTCAATGCCTGGCTGGCTTCGCCATTTGCATCTGCATCTGCCAGATGGCTCCGCTCCTACACTGCTGGTCTTCAGACCTTGTAGGTCACGGGGATAGTCGGTTTGTGCGCCTGTACGTGAGTGGTCTGTCATGCTGGAACCGGCATGGTTGTATTGTGGATGTCAGAAAATTAAAGCAGAGCCGGTAAACACTGTTTTTGTGCTCTTCCTGAGACCTCGGGGATTACTTGTTTACGGCAGCAGCGCACGCGCGCGCGCGCGCGGGTGATTTGCCATTTTTGTGTGGACCGTTTGCGTTTGCCGTGTTGCGTCATGGACATGGGGTGTTTCTATGCGGAGCAGATACTACGGCCACCAACACACACCAAGGATTGTGGATTGAGGCATATTGGATAAGGTGTGTGGTAGGAGAGCCTGGGTTGTATGCGAGAACTGCATGTTCCATGGTTGCATTGGAGGCGTCCGATGAGAATCATAGCAGCCTGTGGTGCTACCCAAAGGGCAGATGTTGAGACTTTGTAAATTGCAGATTTCTGGCAAACACGTGCTTTGTATGCATGTGCGCTGCTTGACTATGGATGTGACGAGATTTAAGCAGAGCTGGTGAAAATTGTTCACGTGCTCTTCCTGAGACCTCGGAGACTACCTTTCTGTGCCATTGAGTTGGCATGCGTTTGGTGGTGTGGCATATATGGCCCATGGCAAGTGATGTTGTGGATGTCACAGGTGTTGATGTGCAGCAGGTGATGTGATGGTGTTGCAACATTGGAATTGCATGCATGAAACCGGTTGGTTTGGTTGTTTGTGGCGGCCTCATGCCCAGCAGTTGCATGTGACACAATAGCATTGTGCCTGCCCCATCACACTTGCATTTACCAATAATGGCTCGTAGTGTGTTGCTCTTCAGACCTTGTAGGTCACGGAGATAGTTGGTTTGTGCGCGTGTGCCTGAGTGGTCTGTCATGCTTGCACGTGCATAGTTGTATTGTGGGTGTCACGAGATTTAAGCAGAGCCGGTGAACACTGTTTTCGTGCTCTTCCTGAGACCTCGGAGATTACTTGTTTACCGCAGCCCGGTGTGTTTTGGTGTGTGTGATTTGCCATGGTTGTGTGGAACGCTTGCGTTTGCCGTGTTGCATCATGGACATGGGGTGTTTCTATGCGGAGTACAGTATGCAGAATACTGCGGTCACCAACATACACCAAGGATTGTGGATTGAGGCATATTGGATAAGGTGTGTGGTAGGAGAGCCTGGGATGTATGCGACAACTGCATGTTCCATGGTTGCATTGGGGGCGTCTGATGAGAATCATAGCAGCCTGTGGTGCTACCCAAAGGGCAGATGTTGAGACTTTGTAAATTGCAGATTTCTGGCAAACACGTGCTTTGTATGCATGTGCGCTGCTTGACTATGGATGTGACGAGATTTAAGCAGAGCTGGTGAAAATTGTTCACGTGCTCTTCCTGAGACCTCGGAGACTACCTTTCTGTGCCATTGAGTTGGCATGTGTTTGGTGGTGTGGCATATATGGCCCATGGCAAGTGATGTTGTGGATGTCACAGGTGTTGATGTGCAGCAGGTGATGTGATGGTGTTGCAACATTGGAATTGCATGCATGAAACCGGTTGGTTTGGTTGTTTGTGGCGGCCTCATGCCCAGCAGTTGCATGTGACACGATAGCATTGTGCCTGCCCCATCACACTTGCATTTACCAATAATGGCTCGTAGTGTGTTGCTCTTCAGACCTTGTAGGTCACGGAGATAGTTGGTTTGTGCGCGTGTGCCTGAGTGGTCTCTCATGCTTGCACGTGCATAGTTGTATTGTGGGTGTCACGAGATTTAAGCAGAGCCGGTGAACACTGTTTTCGTGCTCTTCCTGAGACCTCGGAGATTTATTTGTTTACCGCAGCCCGGTGTGTTTTGGTGTGTGTGATTTGCCATGGTTGTGTGGAACGCTTGCGTTTGCCGTGTTGCATCATGGACATGGGGTGTTTCTATGCGGAGTATAGTATGCAGAATACTGCGGTCACCAACATACACCAAGGATTGTGGATTGAGGCATATTGGATAAGGCGTGTGGTAGGAGAGCCTGGGATGTATGCGACAACTGCATGTTCCATGGTTGCATTGGAGGCGTCTGATGAGAATCATAGCAGCCTGTGGTGCTACCCAAAGGGCAGATGTTGAGACTTTGTAAATTGCAGATTTCTGGCAACTACGTGCTTTGTATGCATGTGCGCTGCTTGACTATGGATGTGACGAGATTTAAGCAGAGCTGGTGAAAATTGTTCACGTGCTCTTCCTGAGACCTCGGAGACTACCTTTCTGTGCCATTGAGTTGGCATGCGTTTGGTGGTGTGGCATATATGGCCCATGGCAAGTGATGTTGTGGATGTCACAGGTGTTGATGTGCAGCAGGTGATGTGATGGTGTTGCAACATTGGAATTGCATGCATGAAACCGGTTGGTTTGGTTGTTTGTGGCGGCCTCATGCCCAGCAGTTGCATGTGACACAATAGCATTGTGCCTGCCCCATCACACTTGCATTTACCAATAATGGCTCGTAGTGTGTTGCTCTTCAGACCTTGTAGGTCACGGAGATAGTTGGTTTGTGCGCGTGTGCCTGAGTGGTCTGTCATGCTTGCACGTGCATAGTTGTATTGTGGGTGTCACGAGATTTAAGCAGAGCCGGTGAACACTGTTTTCGTGCTCTTCCTGAGACCTCGGAGATTACTTGTTTACCGCAGCCCGGTGTGTTTTGGTGTGTGTGATTTGCCATGGTTGTGTGGAACGCTTGCGTTTGCCGTGTTGCATCATGGACATGGGGTGTTTCTATGCGGAGTATAGTATGCAGAATACTGCGGTCACCAACATACACCAAGGATTGTGGATTGAGGCATATTGGATAAGGTGTGTGGTAGGAGAGCCTGGGATGTATGCGACAACTGCATGTTCCATGGTTGCATTGGGGGCGTCTGATGAGAATCATAGCAGCCTGTGGTGCTACCCAAAGGGCAGATGTTGAGACTTTGTAAATTGCAGATTTCTGGCAAACACGTGCTTTGTATGCATGTGCGCTGCTTGACTATGGATGTGACGAGATTTAAGCAGAGCTGGTGAAAATTGTTCACGTGCTCTTCCTGAGACCTCGGAGACTACCTTTCTGTGCCATTGAGTTGGCATGTGTTTGGTGGTGTGGCATATATGGCCCATGGCAAGTGATGTTGTGGATGTCACAGGTGTTGATGTGCAGCAGGTGATGTGATGGTGTTGCAACATTGGAATTGCATGCATGAAACCGGTTGGTTTGGTTGTTTGTGGCGGCCTCATGCCCAGCAGTTGCATGTGACACAATAGCATTGTGCCTGCCCCATCACACTTGCATTTACCAATAATGGCTCGTAGTGTGTTGCTCTTCAGACCTTGTAGGTCACGGAGATAGTTGGTTTGTGCGCGTGTGCCTGAGTGGTCTGTCATGCTTGCACGTGCATAGTTGTATTGTGGGTGTCACGAGATTTAAGCAGAGCCGGTGAACACTGTTTTCGTGCTCTTCCTGAGACCTCGGAGATTTATTTGTTTACCGCAGCCCGGTGTGTTTTGGTGTGTGTGATTTGCCATGGTTGTGTGGAACGCTTGCGTTTGCCGTGTTGCATCATGGACATGGGGTGTTTCTATGCGGAGTATAGTATGCAGAATACTGCGGTCACCAACATACACCAAGGATTGTGGATTGAGGCATATTGGATAAGGTGTGTGGTAGGAGAGCCTGGGATGTATGCGACAACTGCATGTTCCATGGTTGCATTGGAGGCGTCTGATGAGAATCATAGCAGCCTGTGGTGCTACCCAAAGGGCAGATGTTGAGACTTTGTAAATTGCAGATTTCTGGCAACTACGTGCTTTGTATGCATGTGCGCTGCTTGACTATGGATGTGACGAGATTTAAGCAGAGCTGGTGAAAATTGTTCACGTGCTCTTCCTGAGACCTCGGAGACTACCTTTCTGTGCCATTGAGTTGGCATGCGTTTGGTGGTGTGGCATATGTGGCCCATGGCAAGTGATGTTGTGGATGTTACAGGTGTTGATGTGCAGCAGGTGATGTGATGGTGTTGCAACATTGGAATTGCATGCATGAAACCGGTTGGTTTGGTTGTTTGTGGCGGCCCCATGCCCAGCAGTTGCATGTGACACAATAGCATTGTGCCTGCCCCATCACACTTGCATTTACCAATAGTGGCTCGTAGTGTGTTGCTCTTCAGACCTTGTAGGTCACGGAGATAGTTGGTTTGTGCGCGTGTGCCTGAGTGGTCTGTCATGCTTGCACGTGCATAGTTGTATTGTGGGTGTCACGAGATTTAAGCAGAGCCGGTGAACACTGTTTTCGTGCTCTTCCTGAGACCTCGGAGATTACTTGTTTACCGCAGCCCGGTGTGTTTTGGTGTGTGTGATTTGCCATGGTTGTGTGGAACGCTTGCGTTTGCCGTGTTGCATCATGGACATGGGGTGTTTCTATGCGGAGTATAGTATGCAGAATACTGCGGTCACCAACATACACCAAGGATTGTGGATTGAGGCATATTGGATAAGGTGTGTGGTAGGAGAGCCTGGGATGTATGCGAGAACTGCATGTTCCATGGTTGCATTGGAGGCGTCCGATGAGAATCATAGCAGCCTGTGGTGCTACCCAAAGGGCAGATGTTGAGACTTTGTAAATTGCAGATTTCTGGCAAACACGTGCTTTGTATGCATGTGCGCCACTTGACTATGGATGTGACGAGATTTAAGCAGAGCTGGTGAAAGTTGTTCACGTGCTCTTCCTGAGACCTCGGAGACTACCTTTCTGTGCCATTGAGTTGGCATGTGTTTGGTGGTGTGGCATATATGGCCCATGGCAAGTGATGTTGTGGATGTTACAGGTGTTGATGTGCAGCAGGTGATGTGATGGTGTTGCAACATTGGAATTGCATGCATGAAACCGGTTGGTTTGGTTGTTTGTGGCGGCCTCATGCCCAGCAGTTGCATGTGACACAATAGCATTGTGCCTGCCCCATCACACTTGCATTTACCAATAATGGCTCGTAGTGTGTTGCTCTTCAGACCTTGTAGGTCACGGAGATAGTTGGTTTGTGTGCGTGTGCCTGAGTGGTCTGTCATGCTTGCACGTGCATAGTTGTATTGTGGGTGTCACGAGATTTAAGCAGAGCCGGTGAACACTGTTTTCGTGCTCTTCCTGAGACCTCGGAGATTACTTGTTTACCGCAGCCCGGTGTGTTTTGGTGTGTGTGATTTGCCATGGTTGTGTGGAACGCTTGCGTTTGCCGTGTTGCATCATGGACATGGGGTGTTTCTATGCGGAGTATAGTATGCAGAATACTGCGGTCACCAACATACACCAAGGATTGTGGATTGAGGCATATTGGATAAGGTGTGTGGTAGGAGAGCCTGGGCTGTATGCGAGAACTGCATGTTCCATGGTTGCATTGGAGGCGTCCGATGAGAATCATAGCAGCCTGTGGTGCTACCCAAAGGGCAGATGTTGAGACTTTGTAAATTGCAGATTTCTGGCAAACACGTGCTTTGTATGCATGTGCGCCGCTTGACTATGGATGTGACGAGATTTAAGCAGAGCTGGTGAAAGTTGTTCACGTGCTCTTCCTGAGACCTCGGAGACTACCTTTCTGTGCCATTGAGTTGGCATGTGTTTGGTGGTGTGGCATATATGGCCCATGGCAAGTGATGTTGTGGATGTTACAGGTGTTGATGTGCAGCAGGTGATGTGATGGTGTTGCAACATTGGAATTGCATGCATGAAACCGGTTGGTTTGGTTGTTTGTGGCGGCCTCATGCCCAGCAGTTGCATGTGACACAATAGCATTGTGCCTGCCCCATCACACTTGCATTTACCAATAGTGGCTCGTAGTGTGTTGCTCTTCAGACCTTGTAGGTCACGGAGATAGTTGGTTTGTGTGCGTGTGCCTGAGTGGTCTGTCATGCTTGCACGTGCATAGTTGTATTGTGGGTGTCACGAGATTTAAGCAGAGCCGGTGAACACTGTTTTCGTGCTCTTCCTGAGACCTCGGAGAGTACTTGTTTACCGCAGCCCGGTGTGTTTTGGTGTGTGTGATTTGCCATGGATGTGTGGAACGCTTGCGTTTGCCGTGTTGCGTCATGGACATGGGGTGTTTCTTTGCGGAGTATAGTATGCAGAATACTGCGGTCACCAGCATACACCAAGGATTGTGGATTGAGGCATATTGGATAAGGTGTGTGGTAGGAGAGCCTGGGATGTATGCGAGAACTGCATGTTCCATGGTTGCATTGGAGGCGTCCGATGAGAATCATAGCAGCCTGTGGTGCTACCCAAAGGGCAGATGTTGAGACTTTGTAAATTGCAGATTTCTGGCAAACACGTGCTTTGTATGCATGTGCGCTGCTTGACTATGGATGTGACGAGATTTAAGCAGAGCTGGTGAAAATTGTTCACGTGCTCTTCCTGAGACCTCGGAGACTACCTTTCTGTGCCATTGAGTTGGCATGCGTTTGGTGGTGTGGCATATATGGCCCATGGCAAGTGATGTTGTGGATGTTGCAGGTGTTGATGTGCAGCAGGTGATGTGATGGTGTTGCAACATTGGAATTGCATGCATGAAACCGGTTGGTTTGGTTGTTTGTGGCGGCCTCATGCCCAGCAGTTGCATGTGACACAATAGCATTGTGCCTGCCCCATCACACTTGCATTTACCAATAGTGGCTCGTAGTGTGTTGCTCTTCAGACCTTGTAGGTCACGGAGATAGTTGGTTTGTGCGCGTGTGCCTGAGTGGTCTGTCATGCTTGCACGTGCATAGTTGTATTGTGGGTGTCACGAGATTTAAGCAGAGCCGGTGAACACTGTTTTCGTGCTCTTCCTGAGACCTCGGAGATTACTTGTTTACCACAGCCCGGTGTGTTTTGGTGTGTGTGATTTGCCATGGTTGTGTGGAACGCTTGCGTTTGCCGTGTTGCATCATGGACATGGGGTGTTTCTTTGCGGAGTACAGTATGCAGAATACTGCGGTCACCAACATACACCAAGGATTGTGGATTGAGGCATATTGGATAAGGTGTGTGGTAGGAGAGCCTGGGTTGTATGCGAGAACTGCATGTTCCATGGTTGCATTGGAGGCGTCCGATGAGAATCATAGCAGCCTGTGGTGCTACCCAAAGGGCAGATGTTGAGACTTTGTAAATTGCAGATTTCTGGCAAACACGTGCTTTGTATGCATGTGCGCTGCTTGACTATGGATGTGACGAGATTTAAGCAGAGCTGGTGAATGTTGTTCACGTGCTCTTCCTGAGACCTCGGAGACTACCTTTCTGTGCCATTGAGTTGGCATGCGTTTGGTGGTGTGGCATATATGGCCCATGGCAAGTGATGTTGTGGATGTTACAGGTGTTGATGTGCAGCAGGTGATGTGATGGTGTTGCAACATTGGAATTGCATGCATGAAACCGGTTGGTTTGGTTGTTTGTGGCGGCCTCATGCCCAGCAGTTGCATGTGACACGATAGCATTGTGCCTGCCCCATCACACTTGCATTTACCAATAGTGGCTCGTAGTGTGTTGCTCTTCAGACCTTGTAGGTCACGGAGATAGTTGGTTTGTGCGCGTGTGCCTGAGTGGTCTGTCATGCTTGCACGTGCATAGTTGTATTGTGGGTGTCACGAGATTTAAGCAGAGCCGGTGAACACTGTTTTCGTGCTCTTCCTGAGACCTCGGAGATTACTTGTTTACCGCAGCCCGGTGTGTTTTGGTGTGTGTGATTTGCCATGGTTGTGTGGAACGCTTGCGTTTGCCGTGTTGCATCATGGACATGGGGTGTTTCTTTGCGGAGTACAGTATGCAGAATACTGCGGTCACCAACATACACCAAGGATTGTGGATTGAGGCATATTGGATAAGGTGTGTGGTAGGAGAGCCTGGGATGTATGCGAGAACTGCATGTTCCATGGTTGCATTGGAGGCGTCCGAGGAGAATCATAGCAGCCTGTGGTGCTACCCAAAGGGCAGATGTTGAGACTTTGTAAATTGCAGATTTCTGGCAAACACTTGCTTTGTATGCATGTGCGCTGCTTGACTATGGATGTGACGAGATTTAAGCAGAGCTGGTGAAAATTGTTCACGTGCTCTTCCTGAGACCTCGGAGACTACCTTTCTGTGCCATTGAGTTGGCATGCGTTTGGTGGTGTGGCATATATGGCCCATGGCAAGTGATGTTGTGGATGTTACAGGTGTTGATGTGCAGCAGGTGATGTGATGGTGTTGCAACATTGGAATTGCATGCATGAAACCGGTTGGTTTGGTTGTTTGTGGCGGCCTCATGCCCAGCAGTTGCATGTGACACAATAGCATTGTGCCTGCCCCATCACACTTGCATGTACCAATAGTGGCTCGTAGTGTGTTGCTCTTCAGACCTTGTAGGTCACGGAGATAGTTGGTTTGTGCGCGTGTGCCTGAGTGGTCTGTCATGCTTGCACGTGCATAGTTGTATTGTGGGTGTCACGAGATTTAAGCAGAGCCGGTGAACACTGTTTTCGTGCTCTTCCTGAGACCTCGGAGATTACTTGTTTACCGCAGCCCGGTGTGTTTTGGTGTGTGTGATTTGCCATGGTTGTGTGGAACGCTTGCGTTTGCCGTGTTGCGTCATGGACATGGGGTGTTTCTTTGCGGAGTACAGTATGCAGAATACTGCGGTCACCAACATACACCAAGGATTGTGGATTGAGGCATATTGGATAAGGTGTGTGGTAGGAGAGCCTGGGTTGTATGCGAGAACTGCATGTTCCATGGTTGCATTGGAGGCGTCCGATGAGAATCATAGCAGCCTGTGGTGCTACCCAAAGGGCAGATGTTGAGACTTTGTAAATTGCAGATTTCTGGCAAACACGTGCTTTGTATGCATGTGCGCTGCTTGACTATGGATGTGACGAGATTTAAGCAGAGCTGGTGAAAGTTGTTCACGTGCTCTTCCTGAGACCTCGGAGACTACCTTTCTGTGCCATTGAGTTGGCATGCGTTTGGTGGTGTGGCATATATGGCCCATGGCAAGTGATGTTGTGGATGTTACAGGTGTTGATGTGCAGCAGGTGATGTGATGGTGTTGCAACATTGGAATTGCATGCATGAAACCGGTTGGTTTGGTTGTTTGTGGCGGCCTCATGCCCAGCAGTTGCATGTGACACGATAGCATTGTGCCTGCCCCATCACACTTGCATTTACCAATAGTGGCTCGTAGTGTGTTGCTCTTCAGACCTTGTAGGTCACGGAGATAGTTGGTTTGTGCGCGTGTGCCTGAGTGGTCTGTCATGCTTGCACGTGCATAGTTGTATTGTGGGTGTCACGAGATTTAAGCAGAGCCGGTGAACACTGTTTTCGTGCTCTTCCTGAGACCTCGGAGATTACTTGTTTACCACAGCCCGGTGTGTTTTGGTGTGTGTGATTTGCCATGGTTGTGTGGAACGCTTGCGTTTGCCGTGTTGCGTCATGGACATGGGGTGTTTCTTTGCGGAGTATAGTATGCAGAATACTGCGGTCACCAACATACACCAAGGATTGTGGATTGAGGCATATTGGATAAGGTGTGTGGTAGGAGAGCCTGGGATGTATGCGAGAACTGCATGTTCCATGGTTGCATTGGAGGCGTCCGAGGAGAATCATAGCAGCCTGTGGTGCTACCCAAAGGGCAGATGTTGAGACTTTGTAAATTGCAGATTTCTGGCAAACACTTGCTTTGTATGCATGTGCGCCGCTTGACTATGGATGTGACGAGATTTAAGCAGAGCTGGTGAAAATTGTTCACGTGCTCTTCCTGAGACCTCGGAGACTACCTTTCTGTGCCATTGAGTTGGCATGCGTTTGGTGGTGTGGCATATATGGCCCATGGCAAGTGATGTTGTGGATGTTACAGGTGTTGATGTGCAGCAGGTGATGTGATGGTGTTGCAACATTGGAATTGCATGCATGAAACCGGTTGGTTTGGTTGTTTGTGGCGGCCTCATGCCCAGCAGTTGCATGTGACACAATAGCATTGTGCCTGCCCCATCACACTTGCATGTACCAATAGTGGCTCGTAGTGTGTTGCTCTTCAGACCTTGTAGGTCACGGAGATAGTTGGTTTGTGCGCGTGTGCCTGAGTGGTCTGTCATGCTTGCACGTGCATAGTTGTATTGTGGGTGTCACGAGATTTAAGCAGAGCCGGTGAACACTGTTTTCGTGCTCTTCCTGAGACCTCGGAGATTACTTGTTTACCGCAGCCCGGTGTGTTTTGGTGTGTGTGATTTGCCATGGTTGTGTGGAACGCTTGCGTTTGCCGTGTTGCGTCATGGACATGGGGTGTTTCTATGCGGAGTACAGTATGCAGAATACTGCGGTCACCAACATACACCAAGGATTGTGGATTGAGGCATATTGGATAAGGTGTGTGGTAGGAGAGCCTGGGTTGTATGCGAGAACTGCATGTTCCATGGTTGCATTGGAGGCGTCCGATGAGAATCATAGCAGCCTGTGGTGCTACCCAAAGGGCAGATGTTGAGACTTTGTAAATTGCAGATTTCTGGCAAACACGTGCTTTGTATGCATGTGCGCTGCTTGACTATGGATGTGACGAGATTTAAGCAGAGCTGGTGAAAGTTGTTCACGTGCTCTTCCTGAGACCTCGGAGACTACCTTTCTGTGCCATTGAGTTGGCATGCGTTTGGTGGTGTGGCATATATGGCCCATGGCAAGTGATGTTGTGGATGTTACAGGTGTTGATGTGCAGCAGGTGATGTGATGGTGTTGCAACATTGGAATTGCATGCATGAAACCGGTTGGTTTGGTTGTTTGTGGCGGCCTCATGCCCAGCAGTTGCATGTGACACGATAGCATTGTGCCTGCCCCATCACACTTGCATTTACCAATAGTGGCTCGTAGTGTGTTGCTCTTCAGACCTTGTAGGTCACGGAGATAGTTGGTTTGTGCGCGTGTGCCTGAGTGGTCTGTCATGCTTGCACGTGCATAGTTGTATTGTGGGTGTCACGAGATTTAAGCAGAGCCGGTGAACACTGTTTTCGTGCTCTTCCTGAGACCTCGGAGATTACTTGTTTACCACAGCCCGGTGTGTTTTGGTGTGTGTGATTTGCCATGGTTGTGTGGAACGCTTGCGTTTGCCGTGTTGCGTCATGGACATGGGGTGTTTCTATGCGGAGTATAGTATGCAGAATACTGCGGTCACCAACATACACCAAGGATTGTGGATTGAGGCATATTGGATAAGGTGTGTGGTAGGAGAGCCTGGGATGTATGCGAGAACTGCATGTTCCATGGTTGCATTGGAGGCGTCCGAGGAGAATCATAGCAGCCTGTGGTGCTACCCAAAGGGCAGATGTTGAGACTTTGTAAATTGCAGATTTCTGGCAAACACTTGCTTTGTATGCATGTGCGCTGCTTGACTATGGATGTGACGAGATTTAAGCAGAGCTGGTGAAAATTGTTCACGTGCTCTTCCTGAGACCTCGGAGACTACCTTTCTGTGCCATTGAGTTGGCATGCGTTTGGTGGTGTGGCATATATGGCCCATGGCAAGTGATGTTGTGGATGTTACAGGTGTTGATGTGCAGCAGGTGATGTGATGGTGTTGCAACATTGGAATTGCATGCATGAAACCGGTTGGTTTGGTTGTTTGTGGCGGCCTCATGCCCAGCAGTTGCATGTGACACAATAGCATTGTGCCTGCCCCATCACACTTGCATGTACCAATAGTGGCTCGTAGTGTGTTGCTCTTCAGACCTTGTAGGTCACGGAGATAGTTGGTTTGTGCGCGTGTGCCTGAGTGGTCTGTCATGCTTGCACGTGCATAGTTGTATTGTGGGTGTCACGAGATTTAAGCAGAGCCGGTGAACACTGTTTTCGTGCTCTTCCTGAGACCTCGGAGATTACTTGTTTACCACAGCCCGGTGTGTTTTGGTGTGTGTGATTTGCCATGGTTGTGTGGAACGCTTGCGTTTGCCGTGTTGCATCATGGACATGGGGTGTTTCTATGCGGAGTATAGTATGCAGAATACTGCGGTCACCAACATACACCAAGGATTGTGGATTGAGGCATATTGGATAAGGTGTGTGGTAGGAGAGCCTGGGTTGTATGCGAGAACTGCATGTTCCATGGTTGCATTGGAGGCGTCCGATGAGAATCATAGCAGCCTGTGGTGCTACCCAAAGGGCAGATGTTGAGACTTTGTAAATTGCAGATTTCTGGCAAACACGTGCTTTGTATGCATGTGCGCTGCTTGACTATGGATGTGACGAGATTTAAGCAGAGCTGGTGAATGTTGTTCACGTGCTCTTCCTGAGACCTCGGAGACTACCTTTCTGTGCCATTGAGTTGGCATGCGTTTGGTGGTGTGGCATATATGGCCCATGGCAAGTGATGTTGTGGATGTTACAGGTGTTGATGTGCAGCAGGTGATGTGATGGTGTTGCAACATTGGAATTGCATGCATGAAACCGGTTGGTTTGGTTGTTTGTGGCGGCCTCATGCCCAGCAGTTGCATGTGACACGATAGCATTGTGCCTGCCCCATCACACTTGCATTTACCAATAGTGGCTCGTAGTGTGTTGCTCTTCAGACCTTGTAGGTCACGGAGATAGTTGGTTTGTGCGCGTGTGCCTGAGTGGTCTGTCATGCTTGCACGTGCATAGTTGTATTGTGGGTGTCACGAGATTTAAGCAGAGCCGGTGAACACTGTTTTCGTGCTCTTCCTGAGACCTCGGAGATTACTTGTTTACCGCAGCCCGGTGTGTTTTGGTGTGTGTGATTTGCCATGGTTGTGTGGAACGCTTGCGTTTGCCGTGTTGCGTCATGGACATGGGGTGTTTCTATGCGGAGTATAGTATGCAGAATACTGCGGTCACCAGCATACACCAAGGATTGTGGATTGAGGCATATTGGATAAGGTGTGTGGTAGGAGAGCCTGGGATGTATGCGAGAACTGCATGTTCCATGGTTGCATTGGAGGCGTCCGATGAGAATCATAGCAGCCTGTGGTGCTACCCAAAGGGCAGATGTTGAGACTTTGTAAATTGCAGATTTCTGGCAAACACGTGCTTTGTATGCATGTGCGCTGCTTGACTATGGATGTGACGAGATTTAAGCAGAGCTGGTGAAAATTGTTCACGTGCTCTTCCTGAGACCTCGGAGACTACCTTTCTGTGCCATTGAGTTGGCATGTGTTTGGTGGTGTGGCATATGTGGCCCATGGCAAGTGATGTTGTGGATGTTACAGGTGTTGATGTGCAGCAGGTGATGTGATGGTGTTGCAACATTGGAATTGCATGCATGAAACCGGTTGGTTTGGTTGTTTGTGGCGGCCCCATGCCCAGCAGTTGCATGTGACACAATAGCATTGTGCCTGCCCCATCACACTTGCATTTACCAATAGTGGCTCGTAGTGTGTTGCTCTTCAGACCTTGTAGGTCACGGAGATAGTTGGTTTGTGTGCGTGTGCCTGAGTGGTCTGTCATGCTTGCACGTGCATAGTTGTATTGTGGGTGTCACGAGATTTAAGCAGAGCCGGTGAACACTGTTTTCGTGCTCTTCCTGAGACCTCGGAGATTACTTGTTTACCACAGCCCGGTGTGTTTTGGTGTGTGTGATTTGCCATGGTTGTGTGGAACGCTTGCGTTGGCGGTGTTGCGTCATGGACATGGGGTGTTTCTTTGCGGAGTACAGTATGCAGAATACTGCGGTCACCAACATACACCAAGGATTGTGGATTGAGGCATATTGGATAAGGTGTGTGGTAGGAGAGCCTGGGTTGTATGCGAGAACTGCATGTTCCATGGTTGCATTGGAGGCGTCCGATGAGAATCATAGCAGCCTGTGGTGCTACCCAAAGGGCAGATGTTGAGACTTTGTAAATTGCAGATTTCTGGCAAACACGTGCTTTGTATGCATGTGCGCTGCTTGACTATGGATGTGACGAGATTTAAGCAGAGCTGGTGAAAATTGTTCACGTGCTCTTCCTGAGACCTCGGAGACTACCTTTCTGTGCCATTGAGTTGGCATGTGTTTGGTGGTGTGGCATATGTGGCCCATGGCAAGTGATGTTGTGGATGTTACAGGTGTTGATGTGCAGCAGGTGATGTGATGGTGTTGCAACATTGGAATTGCATGCATGAAACCGGTTGGTTTGGTTGTTTGTGGCGGCCCCATGCCCAGCAGTTGCATGTGACACAATAGCATTGTGCCTGCCCCATCACACTTGCATTTACCAATAGTGGCTCGTAGTGTGTTGCTCTTCAGACCTTGTAGGTCACGGAGATAGTTGGTTTGTGTGCGTGTGCCTGAGTGGTCTGTCATGCTTGCACGTGCATAGTTGTATTGTGGGTGTCACGAGATTTAAGCAGAGCCGGTGAACACTGTTTTCGTGCTCTTCCTGAGACCTCGGAGATTACTTGTTTACCACAGCCCGGTGTGTTTTGGTGTGTGTGATTTGCCATGGTTGTGTGGAACGCTTGCGTTGGCGGTGTTGCGTCATGGACATGGGGTGTTTCTTTGCGGAGTACAGTATGCAGAATACTGCGGTCACCAACATACACCAAGGATTGTGGATTGAGGCATATTGGATAAGGTGTGTGGTAGGAGAGCCTGGGTTGTATGCGAGAACTGCATGTTCCATGGTTGCATTGGAGGCGTCCGATGAGAATCATAGCAGCCTGTGGTGCTACCCAAAGGGCAGATGTTGAGACTTTGTAAATTGCAGATTTCTGGCAAACACGTGCTTTGTATGCATGTGCGCTGCTTGACTATGGATGTGACGAGATTTAAGCAGAGCTGGTGAAAATTGTTCACGTGCTCTTCCTGAGACCTCGGAGACTACCTTTCTGTGCCATTGAGTTGGCATGTGTTTGGTGGTGTGGCATATGTGGCCCATGGCAAGTGATGTTGTGGATGTTACAGGTGTTGATGTGCAGCAGGTGATGTGATGGTGTTGCAACATTGGAATTGCATGCATGAAACCGGTTGGTTTGGTTGTTTGTGGCGGCCCCATGCCCAGCAGTTGCATGTGACACAATAGCATTGTGCCTGCCCCATCACACTTGCATTTACCAATAGTGGCTCGTAGTGTGTTGCTCTTCAGACCTTGTAGGTCACGGAGATAGTTGGTTTGTGTGCGTGTGCCTGAGTGGTCTGTCATGCTTGCACGTGCATAGTTGTATTGTGGGTGTCACGAGATTTAAGCAGAGCCGGTGAACACTGTTTTCGTGCTCTTCCTGAGACCTCGGAGATTACTTGTTTACCACAGCCCGGTGTGTTTTGGTGTGTGTGATTTGCCATGGTTGTGTGGAACGCTTGCGTTGGCGGTGTTGCGTCATGGACATGGGGTGTTTCTTTGCGGAGTACAGTATGCAGAATACTGCGGTCACCAACATACACCAAGGATTGTGGATTGAGGCATATTGGATAAGGTGTGTGGTAGGAGAGCCTGGGATGTATGCGAGAACTGCATGTTCCATGGTTGCATTGGGGGCGTCCGATGAGAATCATAGCAGCCTGTGGTGCTACCCAAAGGGCAGATGTTGAGACTTTGTAAATTGCAGATTTCTGGCAAACACGTGCTTTGTATGCATGTGCGCTGCTTGACTATGGATGTGACGAGATTTAAGCAGAGCTGGTGAAAATTGTTCACGTGCTCTTCCTGAGACCTCGGAGACTACCTTTCTGTGCCATTGAGTTGGCATGTGTTTGGTGGTGTGGCATATGTGGCCCATGGCAAGTGATGTTGTGGATGTTACAGGTGTTGATGTGCAGCAGGTGATGTGATGGTGTTGCAACATTGGAATTGCATGCATGAAACCGGTTGGTTTGGTTGTTTGTGGCGGCCTCATGCCCAGCAGTTGCATGTGACACGATAGCATTGTGCCTGCCCCATCACACTTGCATTTACCAATAGTGGCTCGTAGTGTGTTGCTCTTCAGACCTTGTAGGTCACGGAGATAGTTGGTTTGTGCGCGTGTGCCTGAGTGGTCTGTCATGCTTGCACGTGCATAGTTGTATTGTGGGTGTCACGAGATTTAAGCAGAGCCGGTGAACACTGTTTTCGTGCTCTTCCTGAGACCTCGGAGATTACTTGTTTACCGCAGCCCGGTGTGTTTTGGTGTGTGTGATTTGCCATGGTTGTGTGGAACGCTTGCGTTTGCCGTGTTGCGTCATGGACATGGGGTGTTTCTATGCGGAGTATAGTATGCAGAATACTGCGGTCACCAGCATGCACCAAGGATTGTGGATTGAGGCATATTGGATAAGGTGTGTGGTAGGAGAGCCTGGGATGTATGCGAGAACTGCATGTTCCATGGTTGCATTGGGGGCGTCCGATGAGAATCATAGCAGCCTGTGGTGCTACCCAAAGGGCAGATGTTGAGACTTTGTAAATTGCAAATTTCTGGCAAACACGTGCTTTGTATGCATGTGCGCTGCTTGACTATGGATGTGACGAGATTTAAGCAGAGCTGGTGAAAATTGTTCACGTGCTCTTCCTGAGACCTCGGAGACTACCTTTCTGTGCCATTGAGTTGGCATGTGTTTGGTGGTGTGGCATATGTGGCCCATGGCAAGTGATGTTGTGGATGTTACAGGTGTTGATGTGCAGCAGGTGATGTGATGGTGTTGCAACATTGGAATTGCATGCATGAAACCGGTTGGTTTGGTTGTTTGTGGCGGCCCCATGCCCAGCAGTTGCATGTGACACAATAGCATTGTGCCTGCCCCATCACACTTGCATTTACCAATAGTGGCTCGTAGTGTGTTGCTCTTCAGACCTTGTAGGTCACGGAGATAGTTGGTTTGTGTGCGTGTGCCTGAGTGGTCTGTCATGCTTGCACGTGCATAGTTGTATTGTGGGTGTCACGAGATTTAAGCAGAGCCGGTGAACACTGTTTTCGTGCTCTTCCTGAGACCTCGGAGATTACTTGTTTACCACAGCCCGGTGTGTTTTGGTGTGTGTGATTTGCCATGGTTGTGTGGAACGCTTGCGTTGGCGGTGTTGCGTCATGGACATGGGGTGTTTCTTTGCGGAGTACAGTATGCAGAATACTGCGGTCACCAACATACACCAAGGATTGTGGATTGAGGCATATTGGATAAGGTGTGTGGTAGGAGAGCCTGGGTTGTATGCGAGAACTGCATGTTCCATGGTTGCATTGGAGGCGTCCGATGAGAATCATAGCAGCCTGTGGTGCTACCCAAAGGGCAGATGTTGAGACTTTGTAAATTGCAGATTTCTGGCAAACACGTGCTTTGTATGCATGTGCGCTGCTTGACTATGGATGTGACGAGATTTAAGCAGAGCTGGTGAAAATTGTTCACGTGCTCTTCCTGAGACCTCGGAGACTACCTTTCTGTGCCATTGAGTTGGCATGTGTTTGGTGGTGTGGCATATGTGGCCCATGGCAAGTGATGTTGTGGATGTTACAGGTGTTGATGTGCAGCAGGTGATGTGATGGTGTTGCAACATTGGAATTGCATGCATGAAACCGGTTGGTTTGGTTGTTTGTGGCGGCCCCATGCCCAGCAGTTGCATGTGACACAATAGCATTGTGCCTGCCCCATCACACTTGCATTTACCAATAGTGGCTCGTAGTGTGTTGCTCTTCAGACCTTGTAGGTCACGGAGATAGTTGGTTTGTGTGCGTGTGCCTGAGTGGTCTGTCATGCTTGCACGTGCATAGTTGTATTGTGGGTGTCACGAGATTTAAGCAGAGCCGGTGAACACTGTTTTCGTGCTCTTCCTGAGACCTCGGAGATTACTTGTTTACCACAGCCCGGTGTGTTTTGGTGTGTGTGATTTGCCATGGTTGTGTGGAACGCTTGCGTTTGCCGTGTTGCGTCATGGACATGGGGTGTTTCTTTGCGGAGTACAGTATGCAGAATACTGCGGTCACCAACATACACCAAGGATTGTGGATTGAGGCATATTGGATAAGGTGTGTGGTAGGAGAGCCTGGGTTGTATGCGAGAACTGCATGTTCCATGGTTGCATTGGGGGCGTCCGATGAGAATCATAGCAGCCTGTGGTGCTACCCAAAGGGCAGATGTTGAGACTTTGTAAATTGCAGATTTCTGGCAAACACGTGCTTTGTATGCATGTGCGCTGCTTGACTATGGATGTGACGAGATTTAAGCAGAGCTGGTGAAAATTGTTCACGTGCTCTTCCTGAGACCTCGGAGACTACCTTTCTGTGCCATTGAGTTGGCATGTGTTTGGTGGTGTGGCATATGTGGCCCATGGCAAGTGATGTTGTGGATGTTACAGGTGTTGATGTGCAGCAGGTGATGTGATGGTGTTGCAACATTGGAATTGCATGCATGAAACCGGTTGGTTTGGTTGTTTGTGGCGGCCTCATGCCCAGCAGTTGCATGTGACACGATAGCATTGTGCCTGCCCCATCACACTTGCATTTACCAATAGTGGCTCGTAGTGTGTTGCTCTTCAGACCTTGTAGGTCACGGAGATAGTTGGTTTGTGCGCGTGTGCCTGAGTGGTCTGTCATGCTTGCACGTGCATAGTTGTATTGTGGGTGTCACGAGATTTAAGCAGAGCCGGTGAACACTGTTTTCGTGCTCTTCCTGAGACCTCGGAGATTACTTGTTTACCGCAGCCCGGTGTGTTTTGGTGTGTGTGATTTGCCATGGTTGTGTGGAACGCTTGCGTTTGCCGTGTTGCGTCATGGACATGGGGTGTTTCTATGCGGAGTATAGTATGCAGAATACTGCGGTCACCAGCATGCACCAAGGATTGTGGATTGAGGCATATTGGATAAGGTGTGTGGTAGGAGAGCCTGGGATGTATGCGAGAACTGCATGTTCCATGGTTGCATTGGGGGCGTCCGATGAGAATCATAGCAGCCTGTGGTGCTACCCAAAGGGCAGATGTTGAGACTTTGTAAATTGCAGATTTCTGGCAAACACGTGCTTTGTATGCATGTGCGCTGCTTGACTATGGATGTGACGAGATTTAAGCAGAGCTGGTGAAAATTGTTCACGTGCTCTTCCTGAGACCTCGGAGACTACCTTTCTGTGCCATTGAGTTGGCATGTGTTTGGTGGTGTGGCATATGTGGCCCATGGCAAGTGATGTTGTGGATGTTACAGGTGTTGATGTGCAGCAGGTGATGTGATGGTGTTGCAACATTGGAATTGCATGCATGAAACCGGTTGGTTTGGTTGTTTGTGGCGGCCCCATGCCCAGCAGTTGCATGTGACACAATAGCATTGTGCCTGCCCCATCACACTTGCATTTACCAATAGTGGCTCGTAGTGTGTTGCTCTTCAGACCTTGTAGGTCACGGAGATAGTTGGTTTGTGTGCGTGTGCCTGAGTGGTCTGTCATGCTTGCACGTGCATAGTTGTATTGTGGGTGTCACGAGATTTAAGCAGAGCCGGTGAACACTGTTTTCGTGCTCTTCCTGAGACCTCGGAGATTACTTGTTTACCACAGCCCGGTGTGTTTTGGTGTGTGTGATTTGCCATGGTTGTGTGGAACGCTTGCGTTTGCCGTGTTGCGTCATGGACATGGGGTGTTTCTTTGCGGAGTACAGTATGCAGAATACTGCGGTCACCAACATACACCAAGGATTGTGGATTGAGGCATATTGGATAAGGTGTGTGGTAGGAGAGCCTGGGTTGTATGCGAGAACTGCATGTTCCATGGTTGCATTGGGGGCGTCCGATGAGAATCATAGCAGCCTGTGGTGCTACCCAAAGGGCAGATGTTGAGACTTTGTAAATTGCAGATTTCTGGCAAACACGTGCTTTGTATGCATGTGCGCTGCTTGACTATGGATGTGACGAGATTTAAGCAGAGCTGGTGAAAATTGTTCACGTGCTCTTCCTGAGACCTCGGAGACTACCTTTCTGTGCCATTGAGTTGGCATGCGTTTGGTGGTGTGGCATATATGGCCCATGGCAAGTGATGTTGTGGATGTTACAGGTGTTGATGTGCAGCAGGTGATGTGATGGTGTTGCAACATTGGAATTGCATGCATGAAACCGGTTGGTTTGGTTGTTTGTGGCGGCCTCATGCCCAGCAGTTGCATGTGACACGATAGCATTGTGCCTGCCCCATCACACTTGCATTTACCAATAGTGGCTCGTAGTGTGTTGCTCTTCAGACCTTGTAGGTCACGGAGATAGTTGGTTTGTGCGCGTGTGCCTGAGTGGTCTGTCATGCTTGCACGTGCATAGTTGTATTGTGGGTGTCACGAGATTTAAGCAGAGCCGGTGAACACTGTTTTCGTGCTCTTCCTGAGACCTCGGAGATTACTTGTTTACCGCAGCCCGGTGTGTTTTGGTGTGTGTGATTTGCCATGGTTGTGTGGAACGCTTGCGTTTGCCGTGTTGCGTCATGGACATGGGGTGTTTCTATGCGGAGTATAGTATGCAGAATACTGCGGTCACCAGCATACACCAAGGATTGTGGATTGAGGCATATTGGATAAGGTGTGTGGTAGGAGAGCCTGGGATGTATGCGAGAACTGCATGTTCCATGGTTGCATTGGGGGCGTCCGATGAGAATCATAGCAGCCTGTGGTGCTACCCAAAGGGCAGATGTTGAGACTTTGTAAATTGCAGATTTCTGGCAAACACGTGCTTTGTATGCATGTGCGCTGCTTGACTATGGATGTGACGAGATTTAAGCAGAGCTGGTGAAAATTGTTCACGTGCTCTTCCTGAGACCTCGGAGACTACCTTTCTGTGCCATTGAGTTGGCATGTGTTTGGTGGTGTGGCATATGTGGCCCATGGCAAGTGATGTTGTGGATGTTACAGGTGTTGATGTGCAGCAGGTGATGTGATGGTGTTGCAACATTGGAATTGCATGCATGAAACCGGTTGGTTTGGTTGTTTGTGGCGGCCTCATGCCCAGCAGTTGCATGTGACACGATAGCATTGTGCCTGCCCCATCACACTTGCATTTACCAATAGTGGCTCGTAGTGTGTTGCTCTTCAGACCTTGTAGGTCACGGAGATAGTTGGTTTGTGCGCGTGTGCCTGAGTGGTCTGTCATGCTTGCACGTGCATAGTTGTATTGTGGGTGTCACGAGATTTAAGCAGAGCCGGTGAACACTGTTTTCGTGCTCTTCCTGAGACCTCGGAGATTACTTGTTTACCGCAGCCCGGTGTGTTTTGGTGTGTGTGATTTGCCATGGTTGTGTGGAACGCTTGCGTTTGCCGTGTTGCGTCATGGACATGGGGTGTTTCTATGCGGAGTATAGTATGCAGAATACTGCGGTCACCAGCATACACCAAGGATTGTGGATTGAGGCATATTGGATAAGGTGTGTGGTAGGAGAGCCTGGGATGTATGCGAGAACTGCATGTTCCATGGTTGCATTGGGGGCGTCCGATGAGAATCATAGCAGCCTGTGGTGCTACCCAAAGGGCAGATGTTGAGACTTTGTAAATTGCAGATTTCTGGCAAACACGTGCTTTGTATACATGTGCGCTGCTTGACTATGGATGTGACGAGATTTAAGCAGAGCTGGTGAAAATTGTTCACGTGCTCTTCCTGAGACCTCGGAGACTACCTTTCTGTGCCATTGAGTTGGCATGTGTTTGGTGGTGTGGCATATGTGGCCCATGGCAAGTGATGTTGTGGATGTTACAGGTGTTGATGTGCAGCAGGTGATGTGATGGTGTTGCAACATTGGAATTGCATGCATGAAACCGGTTGGTTTGGTTGTTTGTGGCGGCCCCATGCCCAGCAGTTGCATGTGACACAATAGCATTGTGCCTGCCCCATCACACTTGCATTTACCAATAGTGGCTCGTAGTGTGTTGCTCTTCAGACCTTGTAGGTCACGGAGATAGTTGGTTTGTGTGCGTGTGCCTGAGTGGTCTGTCATGCTTGCACGTGCATAGTTGTATTGTGGGTGTCACGAGATTTAAGCAGAGCCGGTGAACACTGTTTTCGTGCTCTTCCTGAGACCTCGGAGATTACTTGTTTACCGCAGCCCGGTGTGTTTTGGTGTGTGTGATTTGCCATGGTTGTGTGGAACGCTTGCGTTTGCCGTGTTGCGTCATGGACATGGGGTGTTTCTTTGCGGAGTATAGTATGCAGAATACTGCGGTCACCAACATACACCAAGGATTGTGGATTGAGGCATATTGGATAAGGTGTGTGGTAGGAGAGCCTGGGTTGTATGCGAGAACTGCATGTTCCATGGTTGCATTGGAGGCGTCCGATGAGAATCATAGCAGCCTGTGGTGCTACCCAAAGGGCAGATGTTGAGACTTTGTAAATTGCAGATTTCTGGCAAACACGTGCTTTGTATGCATGTGCGCTGCTTGACTATGGATGTGACGAGATTTAAGCAGAGCTGGTGAAAATTGTTCACGTGCTCTTCCTGAGACCTCGGAGACTACCTTTCTGTGCCATTGAGTTGGCATGCGTTTGGTGGTGTGGCATATATGGCCCATGGCAAGTGATGTTGTGGATGTTACAGGTGTTGATGTGCAGCAGGTGATGTGATGGTGTTGCAACATTGGAATTGCATGCATGAAACCGGTTGGTTTGGTTGTTTGTGGCGGCCTCATGCCCAGCAGTTGCATGTGACACGATAGCATTGTGCCTGCCCCATCACACTTGCATTTACCAATAATGGCTCGTAGTGTGTTGCTCTTCAGACCTTGTAGGTCACGGAGATAGTTGGTTTGTGCGCGTGTGCCTGAGTGGTCTGTCATGCTTGCACGTGCATAGTTGTATTGTGGGTGTCACGAGATTTAAGCAGAGCCGGTGAACACTGTTTTCGTGCTCTTCCTGAGACCTCGGAGATTACTTGTTTACCGCAGCCCGGTGTGTTTTGGTGTGTGTGATTTGCCATGGTTGTGTGGAACGCTTGCGTTTGCCGTGTTGCGTCATGGACATGGGGTGTTTCTTTGCGGAGTATAGTATGCAGAATACTGCGGTCACCAGCATACACCAAGGATTGTGGATTGAGGCATATTGGATAAGGTGTGTGGTAGGAGAGCCTGGGATGTATGCGAGAACTGCATGTTCCATGGTTGCATTGGGGGCGTCCGATGAGAATCATAGCAGCCTGTGGTGCTACCCAAAGGGCAGATGTTGAGACTTTGTAAATTGCAGATTTCTGGCAAACACGTGCTTTGTATGCATGTGCGCTGCTTGACTATGGATGTGACGAGATTTAAGCAGAGCTGGTGAAAATTGTTCACGTGCTCTTCCTGAGACCTCGGAGACTACCTTTCTGTGCCATTGAGTTGGCATGTGTTTGGTGGTGTGGCATATGTGGCCCATGGCAAGTGATGTTGTGGATGTTACAGGTGTTGATGTGCAGCAGGTGATGTGATGGTGTTGCAACATTGGAATTGCATGCATGAAACCGGTTGGTTTGGTTGTTTGTTGCGGCCCCATGCCCAGCAGTTGCATGTGACACAATAGCATTGTGCCTGCCCCATCACACTTGCATTTACCAATAGTGGCTCGTAGTGTGTTGCTCTTCAGACCTTGTAGGTCACGGAGATAGTTGGTTTGTGTGCGTGTGCCTGAGTGGTCTGTCATGCTTGCACGTGCATAGTTGTATTGTGGGTGTCACGAGATTTAAGCAGAGCCGGTGAACACTGTTTTCGTGCTCTTCCTGAGACCTCGGAGATTACTTGTTTACCGCAGCCCGGTGTGTTTTGGTGTGTGTGATTTGCCATGGTTGTGTGGAACGCTTGCGTTTGCCGTGTTGCATCATGGACATGGGGTGTTTCTTTGCGGAGTACAGTATGCAGAATACTGCGGTCACCAACATACACCAAGGATTGTGGATTGAGGCATATTGGATAAGGTGTGTGGTAGGAGAGCCTGGGATGTATGCGAGAACTGCATGTTCCATGGTTGCATTGGAGGCGTCCGATGAGAATCATAGCAGCCTGTGGTGCTACCCAAAGGGCAGATGTTGAGACTTTGTAAATTGCAGATTTCTGGCAAACACGTGCTTTGTATGCATGTGCGCTGCTTGACTATGGATGTGACGAGATTTAAGCAGAGCTGGTGAAAGTTGTTCACGTGCTCTTCCTGAGACCTCGGAGACTACCTTTCTGTGCCATTGAGTTGGCATGCGTTTGGTGGTGTGGCATATATGGCCCATGGCAAGTGATGTTGTGGATGTCACAGGTGTTGATGTGCAGCAGGTGATGTGATGGTGTTGCAACATTGGAATTGCATGCATGAAACCGGTTGGTTTGGTTGTTTGTGGCGGCCTCATGCCCAGCAGTTGCATGTGACACAATAGCATTGTGCCTGCCCCATCACACTTGCATTTACCAATAGTGGCTCGTAGTGTGTTGCTCTTCAGACCTTGTAGGTCACGGAGATAGTTGGTTTGTGCGCGTGTGCCTGAGTGGTCTGTCATGCTTGCACGTGCATAGTTGTATTGTGGGTGTCACGAGATTTAAGCAGAGCCGGTGAACACTGTTTTCGTGCTCTTCCTGAGACCTCGGAGATTACTTGTTTACCACAGCCCGGTGTGTTTTGGTGTGTGTGATTTGCCATGGTTGTGTGGAACGCTTGCGTTTGCCGTGTTGCGTCATGGACATGGGGTGTTTCTTTGCGGAGTATAGTATGCAGAATACTGCGGTCACCAGCATGCACCAAGGATTGTGGATTGAGGCATATTGGATAAGGTGTGTGGTAGGAGAGCCTGGGATGTATGCGAGAACTGCATGTTCCATGGTTGCATTGGGGGCGTCCGATGAGAATCATAGCAGCCTGTGGTGCTACCCAAAGGGCAGATGTTGAGACTTTGTAAATTGCAGATTTCTGGCAAACACGTGCTTTGTATGCATGTGCGCTGCTTGACTATGGATGTGACGAGATTTAAGCAGAGCTGGTGAAAATTGTTCACGTGCTCTTCCTGAGACCTCGGAGACTACCTTTCTGTGCCATTGAGTTGGCATGCGTTTGGTGGTGTGGCATATATGGCCCATGGCAAGTGATGTTGTGGATGTTACAGGTGTTGATGTGCAGCAGGTGATGTGATGGTGTTGCAACATTGGAATTGCATGCATGAAACCGGTTGGTTTGGTTGTTTGTGGCGGCCTCATGCCCAGCAGTTGCATGTGACACAATAGCATTGTGCCTGCCCCATCACACTTGCATGTACCAATAGTGGCTCGTAGTGTGTTGCTCTTCAGACCTTGTAGGTCACGGAGATAGTTGGTTTGTGCGCGTGTGCCTGAGTGGTCTGTCATGCTTGCACGTGCATAGTTGTATTGTGGGTGTCACGAGATTTAAGCAGAGCCGGTGAACACTGTTTTCGTGCTCTTCCTGAGACCTCGGAGATTACTTGTTTACCACAGCCCGGTGTGTTTTGGTGTGTGTGATTTGCCATGGTTGTGTGGAACGCTTGCGTTTGCCGTGTTGCGTCATGGACATGGGGTGTTTCTTTGCGGAGTACAGTATGCAGAATACTGCGGTCACCAACATACACCAAGGATTGTGGATTGAGGCATATTGGATAAGGTGTGTGGTAGGAGAGCCTGGGTTGTATGCGAGAACTGCATGTTCCATGGTTGCATTGGAGGCGTCTGATGAGAATCATAGCAGCCTGTGGTGCTACCCAAAGGGCAGATGTTGAGACTTTGTAAATTGCAGATTTCTGGCAAACACGTGCTTTGTATGCATGTGCGCTGCTTGACTATGGATGTGACGAGATTTAAGCAGAGCTGGTGAAAGTTGTTCACGTGCTCTTCCTGAGACCTCGGAGACTAGTTTTCTGTGCCATTGAGTTGGCATGTGTTTGGTGGTGTGGCATTTCCGCCCATGGCAAGTGATGTTGTGGATGTCACAGGTGTTGATGTGCAGCAGGTGATATGATGGTGTTACAACATTGGAATTGCATGCATGAAATCAATTGCATTGTTGGTTGGCCTCTTCCCCCGCACTTGCATGTTACTCTAGACTCCCGCCCCCTTGTGCTGGTCCACCACAGCCCACTCACCTTTCCATGACAAGGGCAAGCATAGTCACGTGTTCATACCTCAACATGCATTTTGCAATGCACACCGGGGACTACATCCCAATATTTTTCGCCCAACGGGATCACGCTTGGGGTATGCTGGCATCCCCAGTCCCCAGCCCACCCCTGTTCAACCAATACTTAGTGGAGTGTCACAGGAGAACCCCCCTCTGGCTTGGGATGCCACCTTGAATCCTACCACCAAATGTCACACTCATGGGGTAATCAAGCCCTGAGATCTGACACGGCCTCTTCGAACAGCGGCTTCCAGCCCAGTGCTTCTGTTTGCAGGGCCACCTGAAGCCATCGCCTGGTGCCATCTCCCCAGTACTTAACAGATGGAGTCAGAAGTATGAAAAGTATGTCTGCATTGGCCTGTCAGCAAGGGTACCTTCACTCGACTTTTAATTTGGGCAAGAAGGGTGGATTTTGAAGCCAGCTTAAGTTTCTAGTGGCTGTACATTTTGCAATATTGTTGGTGCTTTGTGGTGCAAATTTAGTGGCTGTAAATTTTTGAAACGCTTTTGGTGCTTTGTGGTGCAAATGCATTTGTTGCATCCTAAGGCAATGCATCGATGCGTTTATCGCTGTATGCTATAGAGCACTGGGTTTCTTTCTTTCTTTCTTTCTTTTTTTTTTGCAATTTCAGTGATGGATGTTGATCACGCTGATGCATACCCAGCGGATATTGGTTCTTATTTCAACGTTCACAGGGCACTGGTTCAGGCTCCTCAGAGCGTGGTGTCAACCATTGGACACTCACGTATGAGGGAACTGCAACAGTGGTCAATTATCACTGTGGCACGGTGGCATTCATGTCTATACAACGTGTCACAATACCCCCATGGTCCACCCCATCTTCTCCAAGGTGCACCTTCACATGGGCAGGGGGCGCATAGGTGACAAAAATTTGGGGCAAACACATGTCTCGCATAGGAGACACCACATACTCAAGAAAACTTATGTGCTCGGCCAAAAGGGGGGTAGCAGGGGGGGGGGGGTTTCGGGATTTTCATGTGTTTTTTGACCCCTACAATGGGTAGCCCACAAAATGCCACCAAAGCCTCCCTTTTCCCTCCTGGGGACACATCAGTTCTGCGCAAATTGCCTCGAGGAATTGGAGGCGGTTGTGGTAGGCTCCGTCTGTCAGCGGGCTGAGCTGCAACCCAATGTCACCATTTTCATGGTCCCCGAGGACTGCAGCACGTCACTGGACACCAGCCCGGATGCCAAACGGGACAGGCTGCGTGTCCTATGGCACATGCGTAGCTCACAAACGTCGCCCCACAACATGACCGACCTGCTGCCCAACAAGACTAGCACCGTAAGCTGGGCCGACGTTGCCGCATGGTTGAAGCGCCTCAGCCAACCACCTAGCCACCGGATGGGCATCCTTGAGGGGGAGTACGAAATGCAGGGGGCGTAAGCCAACCTGGTTGAGCGCCTTGCTCTATTGTGTGAGGCTCGTGTGCTACCCACCCTAGACCTCATGCAGTCGCCACGGGGCTGAGCGTCGAAGTCACACTCTGCTTGCGTGCGATAGACCGCGGCACACATCTTGCTGCCCTCAAGCAGCCACCAACTAGCAAGCTCTGTGAGCCCACAGCCCAGGGGAACCACACCGCAGTGCACATACGCAAGATTCCACATTTTGGTGCCATCTAGTGTTGTGTTGGGCGCCCAACACGTAGGCCTTGCAACTACCCCATCTAGATTGGGTGGCACACAGCCCCCTTTTCTTCGTGCGGGTTGATGGCAAAGCATCATGCTTGCAAGAGGGCACAACCTCACCAAAATGAGACAAGAATAGCCCGAGGGCCATGGTGTGCCACCGCTGCGGCGCGAAGCGCGCAACGGTGTTGCAGAAGTTTGGGGGACCAAAAGTGGTCGTTGAAGGGATCAAGAGCCACGCCTGTCTGATTAGGGTGTTTCATGACGCCCCTTTGGACCGCCGCATTCCTGACTTCGGAGCCCATGGGATCTTACCTATGGCCATTGTGGGGCTCAACGGAATGATTAGTGTGCTCACTGTGAAGGGGGCAGGAAGGGTGGCCCGCACCGTGCGACTTGGAAAGTGGGGGCCGAGAAGGCAAATGCCAAAGGACAAAAGCGCATTAAACGGGGGGCTGCATCGCACCTCATCAAGACGAATTCCTAGGGTCCATTGTTGCACCACGTTGACCGGGACCACCAAGTAGGGGGCATGTGTGTAGGGAGTGGTGGGAGGCCTTTGGGGCCATGTCCCATGTGGCGTGGGAAGAGGACTTTCTGAGCGGACCACGGCAACATGCCCTGTTGCAAAAGCAACACACCGTGGGGGCAAGACATGCTGGGTTGGGGGAAGACTTTGTGGACGCACGTGTGGATTGACCACATCTATGTGTATGTTGCACGATGGAGGACCATTGCAAGGTTTAGCTACTTTGCACTGGAAGGCAGCCATGTGTGACTGTAGCGGCTGCTTAGGAATAGTGGGGGGTTCAGCTTGTATAGCAATAACTCGGGGTTGGAGTGTGTGGTAGACAATCACACGCTGCAGAATAACCTCCGCAAGGTGGGTTGGAAGGTGGGGAGTAGGGCGGTGACCAAAGAAAGGGGTTCCTACGCCGGTGCACGACTTGGTCACGTGCCCCGTGTGGTGAACATGGTGAGGAGGATGGTGGAACGTATATTGCGACAAAGAAGCCGTTGAGAGAAGGTGCAATGCAAGATTTCTGCTTGTGCACCCTCAACGAGCCCTAAGTGAGCCCCAAGTTAGCTCTGAATGAGAAACCCAAATCTTTCAGTGTGAGCTCGGTGAGAGCTAAGTGAGAGCTAAGTGAGTTGTGAGTGTGCTCATTGAAGACTCGGTGACGGCTCACTCAAATTGCTTTGTCTACCAATCGGTCGAACAAAAAGCACCCCCCTTGTCAAGTCCCCTTGGATCGGTGATTGGAATCCTTTTGGGGACATCCTAAAACCCCACCCAAGCCCCGAAAGCCAAGAATTTTTAGACATTCACCCCCTTAAAAAACACCACTTAACCCCAAATAAGCCGTTTTAACCCAAGTGAGCCCCAACTTCATATTGCGAGGCGAACTACAAGTACCAGGCAAAGGTTGATTGAAAAATGGGGAGGATATTGCCGAGGGCTTTTGAAAGTACTTCGTGGTTACACCATGCAAGTCTTGTTGATATCCCACATCACATTCGAGAATTTGGGGTCAACATCGCCTGCAAAATTTCTTCCACGTGTCTCATGGAATGTAGGCTGGGCAATCATAGCAACATCGCTACCGATATCAGGAGCGCTAGGGGGGCCAACCCTGGAGATAGACCATTTGCGGCCCACTTCCAAGGAAGATTAGGAATATACCTTTGTCTACGGCTCTCGGGGCTGTCGCGCGTCCCCCGTGTCCCCCGTGCCGAAGTGTTGGCTCTGGGGGTTTTTGGGGTTGCCGAAGCCATTTCCGGGGTTGTTTGTACCTGCGGCTCACTTGGAAATGTGAAGTTGGGGCTCAGTTGGGGCTAAAACGGCTCATTTGGGGCTAAGTGGTGTTTTTCAA
Organism: Eutreptiella sp. 'Long Island Sound 2002'; assembly: GCA_964036045.1. Taxonomy (NCBI): domain Eukaryota; phylum Euglenozoa; class Euglenophyceae; order Eutreptiales; family Eutreptiaceae; genus Eutreptiella; species Eutreptiella sp. 'Long Island Sound 2002'. Next base: position 22,428,052 of record OZ038387.1, on the reverse strand, counting down.
GGGGTTTAATGTGAAAAGTTGTGGCTTTCGGGGGTGGGTTGGGGTTTTGGAATGTCCCCAAAGGGACACCAATCCCTAGGCCAAGAGGATTTGACCGGGGGGGTTTCTTTTTTTCGACGGCTCAGTTGACTGAGCGCCCCGACTGAGCCGTCACTGAGCCGTCACTGAGCTGGCTCACTGAGCGCTCACTGAGCGCTCACTGAGCGCGCCAAATGGCTCAGTGAGCGCTCAGTGAGCGCTCAGTGAGCGCTCACTGAGAGCTAATTGGGGGCTCACTCAGGGCACACTCGGGAGTTTCTCCCCCTTTCCGCCCTCTCTTCCCACCCTTGCTGGCCCACACTTCACCCTTTTCACACCAACATTGGTCCGCAGTTCTCACCACGTCTTTTCTCCAAGAACTTGAGCGTGCATGCACACATACATACTTGCATACATGTACCCGTGGCGACAAACACACAAACATCCAAACACACACACTTCGTCAGGGACACAAATATCCAAACACATACACACACATACACCATACACACATCCACACACACATGCACATGCACAAATTGACAACCACATTCATTCTTGTGTGCAATTATCTTGCGTGTACATAAACACATGGCCACATTGAACCATGTGAAGTGAAGGGCTAGGGAGAGATGGTTACGGGGTTGGGGTTCGGGGATATGAACCTAACCATTTGCGAGGGTGTTCCTTGTTGCCTCATGAAAATGGCACCCCCCCCCCCATACACACACACACACACACACACCATGAAGCACAAATAGGGCACAAAGGACATTGCTCACTGTTGTGAGGTTGATCATACAACCATCTTGACCTACACCATGACACGTTGATCCCCCTCCCTCCTTATCCCCCCCCCCCCTTTCGCTATGCTACGTTCCCCCGCTTCCCTCGTGCGTAGCCCTTCTGTTCTCTTGCCTGTCCCGTCCCCTTTGTCCTACCTTTCCTATTTTTTGGCCATGGCATCGAGTGCATGATGGTGGCGGCAATGACGATGACCTTTGCAGGTATGTTGTGCTATTATGTGTGTGGGTGTGCGTGTGTGTGCTTGCATGCGTGTGTAGTTGTGCCCATGCGCATGTGCGCAGCTGTAGATGGTTTGTTCGTTGTTGGTTTCTCTCATTTAGTGTGTTTGTATGTCTGCTTGTGTGTGTGTGGGGGGGGGGGGGTTGCATGGATCGATGTGTGAGTGAAGGTGGCTTTGTGCGTGAGTGGTTGTGAGTGTGTGACTGCGTTCTTTGGTTTCTGGTTGCCTAGGTTCGTGCGTGTATGTGGATTCGTGAATGTGTGTACGCGCAGGTGTGTGTGTGTGCGTGTGTTGCAGCTGTTGTTTTGGATGTTGTTGTTGGTTTTGGTGTTGTGTGGCATAGGCTTTGATTGTGTGCGCATAACATTGTGTTTGTGGCTGCAGACGCAGGTATGTTTGTGTTTGTGGTTGTAGCTGTGGTTCTGGGCTTGCGTACGGTTGTTGCCATGGCTGTTGTGGTAGCTGTCGTTCTTGGTGTGGTTATGGTAGTGGCTGTGGTTGCGGCTTTGCTTGTGGGTGTGGGTGTGGGTGTGGGTGTGGGTGTGGGTGTGGGTGTGGGTGTGGGTGTGGGTGTGGGTGTGTTTCTGCAAGCTGTGTTGTGTGTGGATTTGGTTGTGGTTGTGTCAGTGTGTGTGGCCCTGGCTGTGGCGAAGGCTGCAGTTGCAGCTTTCACTGTGGCTGCAGCTGTTCTTTGGGTTCAGGCTGTAGCTGTGGGGGGGGGGGGGGGGCGGGGTAAAGGACTGCAAAGAGGGGGGCTCAAATCACAATCCACCCCCTCCCAAAAAAGACCGCACCAAGTTTACAGTGACAGTGTACAGTGACAGTGTACAATGACAGTGTATAGTGAGAGCATACAGTGAGTGTAGAGTGACAGGGTAGAGTGCTAGTATAGAGACTTGGGCGTTGTGGCGGACGTACTGTGTGTGGGGATACATTCTATGAGACCTTGGGGAGTACAGTGTACAGAGTACAGTGTACAGTGTACAGTGTACAGTGTACAGTGACAATGTACAGTGATAGTGCATAGTGACAGTGTGCAGTGGCAGTGTGCAGTGTGCAGTGACAGCGTACAGTGCCAGAATACAGTGTACCATGTACAGTGACAGTAGACAGTGACACCATTGACAGTGTACATGGACAGTGTACAGTGACAGTGTACGGTGACAGTGTACAGTGACAGTGAACCATGAGTGAGCCCTCACTGAGCGCTCACTGAGCCATTTGGCGCGCTCAGTGAGCGCTCACTGAGCCATTTGGCGCGCTCACTGAGCGCTCACTGAGCGCTCAGTGAGCGCGCGAAACGGCGCAGTGAGCGCTCAGTGAGCGCGCCAAATGGCTCAGTGAGCGCTCAGTGAGGGCTCACTCATGGTTCACTGTCACTGTACACTGTCACTGCACACTGTGTATTGCACACTGCACGCTGCACACTGTGTATTGCACACCGCACACTGCATACTGTGTATTGCACACTGCACACTGCACACTGCACACTGTGTGTTACAAATTGCACACTGCACACTGTAATGCACACTGCACACCCTGTAATGCACACTGCGCACTGTGTATTGCACACTGCACACTGAGCGCCCGAACGCTTGCACTGTACGGTGTGCAGTGTGCATGACACAGTGTGCAGTGTGCATTACACAGTGTGTAGTGCGCAGTGTACACTGCGCACTGCGCACTGTGTACTGCACACTGCACGCTGCACACTGTGTATTGCACACTGCACATTGTGTATTGCACACTGCACACTGTAATGCACACTGCACACTGTGTATTGCACACTGCACACTGCACACTGTGCATTACAAATTGCACACTGCACACTGTAATGCACACTGCACACTGTGTATTGCACACTACACACCGCACCCTGCGTAATGCACACTGGGTATTGCACACTGCACACGGTGCACTGTGCAATACCCAATGTGCAATACACAGGGTGCAGGGTGTAGTGTGCATGACACAGTGTGCAGTGTGCATTACACGGTGTGCCGTGTGGATTACATCACACACGGCATACTACACCCTGTGTAGTGCACACTACACACAGTGTGCAGCGTGCAGTGTGCAATACACAGCGTGCAGTGTGCAGTGTGCAATACACAGTGTGCAGAGTGTATTACACAGTGTGCAGTGTGCATTACAGTGTGCAGTGTGCAATTTGTAACACACAGTGTGCAGTGTGCAGTGTGCAATACACAGTTTGCAGTGTGCACTGTGCAATACACAGTATACAGTGTGCAGTGTGCAATACACCGTGTGCAGTGTGCATTGCAGTGTGCAGTGTGCAATTTGTAACACACGGTGTGCAGTGTGCAGTGTGCAATACACAGTGTGCAGTGTGCATGACAGCGTGCTGTGTGCAGTTTGTAATGCACAGTGTGCAGTGTGCATGACACAGTGTGCAGTGTGCATTACAGTGTGCAGTGTGCAATACACAGTGTGCAGTGTGCATTACAGTGTGCAGTGTGCAGTACACAGTGTGCAGTGCGCAGTGTACACTGCACACTACACGCTGTGTAATGCACACTGCACACCGTGGATTGCACACTGCACAGTGCACACTGGGCATTGCACACCGCACACGGTGCACTGCGCAGTGTGCAGTGTGCCACTGCACACTGGGTATTGCACACTGCACACGGTGCACTGTGCACTGTGCAGTGTGCAATACACAGTGCGCAGTGTGCATTACAGGGTGTGCAGTGTGCATTACAGTGTGCAGTGTGCATTGCGGTGTGCAGTGTGCAATTTGTAACACACAGTGTGCAGTGTGCAGTGTGCAATGTGCAATACACAGTATGCAGTGTGCGGTGTGCAATACACAGTGTGCAGTGTGCAGTGTGCAGTGTGCAATACACAGTATGCACTGTGCAGTGTGCAATACACAGTGTGCAGTGTGCAGTGTGCAATACACAGTGTGCAGTGACAGTGTACAGTGACAGTGAACCATGAGTGAGCCCTCACTGAGCGCTCACTGAGCCATTTGGCGCGCTCACTGAGCGCTCACTGCGCCGTTTCGCGCGCTCACTGAGCGCTCAGTGAGCGCGCCAAATGGCTCAGTGAGCGCTCACTGAGCGCGCCAAATGGCTCAGTGAGCGCTCAGTGAGGGCTCACTCATGGTTCACTGTCACTGTACACTGTCACTGTACACTGTCACTGTACACTGTGCATGTACACTGTCAATGGTGTCACTGTCTACTGTCACTGTACATGGTACACTGTATTCTGGCACTGTACGCTGTCACTGCACACTGCACACTGCCACTGCACACTGTCACTATACACTATCACTGTACATTGTCACTGTACACTGTACACTGTACACTGTACTCCCCAAGGTCTCATAGAATGTATCCCCACACACAGTACGTCCGCCACAACGCCCAAGTCTCTATACTAGCACTCTACACTGTCACTCTACACTCACTGTATGCTCTCACTATACACTGTCATTGTACACTGTCACTGTACACTGTCACTGTAAACTTGGTGCGGTCTTTTTTGGGAGGGGGTGGATGGTGATTTGAGCCCCCCTCTTTGCAGTCCTTTACCCCGCCCCCCCCCCCCCCCCCACAGCTACAGCCTGAACCCAAAGAACAGCTGCAGCCACAGTGAAAGCTGCAACTGCAGCCTTCGCCACAACCAGGGCCACACACACTGACACAACCACAACCAAATCCACACACAACACAGCTTGCAGACACACACCCACACCCACACCCACACCCACACCCACACCCACACCCACACCCACACCCACACCCACACCCACAAGCAAAGCCGCAACCACAGCCACTACCATAACCACACCAAGAACGACAGCTACCACAACAGCCATGGCAACGACCTCACGCAAGCCCAGAACCACAGCTACAACCACAAACACAAACATACCTGCGTCTGCAGCCACAAACACAATGTTATGCGCACACAATCAAAGCCTATGCCACACAACACCAAAACCAACAACAGGATCCAAAACAACAGCTGCAAAAGCTGCAACACACAGACACACACACACACACATTGGCACACACACACACACACACCTGCGCGTACACACATTCACGAATCCACGTACGCACACAAACCTAGACAACCGGAAACCAAAGAATGCAGTCACACACTCACAGTGACGCACAAGGACACCTTCACCCTTGCATCGATCCAAGCAAGCCCCCCCCCCCCCCCCCGACTCACACACAAACATACATACAAACACACTAAATGAGAGAAACCAAGTGGGAACAAACCATCCACACTTGCGCATATGTGCATGGGCACAAGCACACACCCGCGAACACACACACTAGCACAACATACCTGCAAAGGTCATCGTCATTGCCGCCACCATCATGCACTCGATGCCATGGCCAGCAAATAGGGAAGGCATGGCAAGGGCAGGGCAAGGGGACGCGACAGGCAAGATAAGAGAAGGGGTTGGCATGGGGTAAGCGGGGGGATCAGGCATGGCAAAAGGGGACGGGAGGGGATAAGGAGGGAGGGAAATGAGTGTGTCATGGTGTAGGTCACGATTGTTGTATGATCAACCTCACAAAAGCGAGCAATATCCTCTGTGCCCTATTTGTGCTTCATGGCGCGCGCGCCCGTGTGTGTGTGTGGGGGGGGGGGGGGGTGCCATTGTCACGAGGCAACAAGGAACACCCTCGCAAATGGTTAGGTTCATATCCCCGAACCCCAACCCCGTAACCATCTCTCCCTAGCCCTTCACTTCACATGGTTCAATGTGGCCATGTGTTTATGTACACGCAAGATAATTGCACACAAGAATGAATGTGGTTGTCAATTTGTGCATGTGCATGTGTGTGTGGATGTGTGTATGGTGTATGTGTGTGTATGTGTTTGGATATTTGTGTCCCTGACGAAGTGTGTGTGTTTGGATGTTTGTGTGTTTGTCGCCACGGGTACATGTATGCAAGTATGTATGTGTGCATGCACGCTCAAGTTCTTGGAGAAAAGACGTGGTGAGAACTGCGGACCAATGTTGGTGTGAAAAGGGTGAAGTGTGGGCCAGCAAGGGTGGGAAGAGAGGGCGGAAAGGGGGAGAAACTCCCGAGTGTGCCCTGAGTGAGCCCCCAATTAGCTCTCAGTGAGCCAGCTCAGTGACGGCTCAGTGACGGCTCAGTCGGGGCGCTCAGTCAACTGAGCCGTCGCCAAAAAAAGTACCCCCCACCTTGAACCTTGACCAAGTGAGTATCTAAAACTTCTAAAAACATTAAATGCACACTACCTAGCATGCAAAACGCACAACAAACAAGCACAAAGACATCGCAATGCACAACTGAGCCCCAAATGAGCCCCAACTTCACATTTCCACTTAGCCACCAGTGAGCCGCAGGTACATTTTTGTGCGGTTTTGGGTTTTTAGGGTCAGAGCCACTGTTTGAACTTGGCTCTCACGTTCTGCGTGTCCCCGGTGTCCCCCTTTCCCCCCCATGGTGCCTTGCACGCGCCGCGCGCGTCGCGCACGTCTTTTTTTTTGGCTCTCGGGTTGTCCCTGGGGACGGTTGCTTGTCGGGCGCGTTCTGCGTGTTTTGCAGGGTTTTCTTTTAGGGACAGGGTCCGGCAACACACAGGGGGGTTGGCTCCCCCGAGACCTGAGGGCTGTTGGTAAGCCCTGCAGGGACCGGTAGCCACCGGCAGGTATGTTCCCTGTTTAAAAGCGACACCGAACTGCCAGTGACGTTGTGTAGGCCGCAGTCCCGTAGCACACAAGTAGTCCACAAGGCAATACCAGGGCCACGTGTTCGCCCATAGACCACAAGTTGCACTCACGGCCACACAGGCCACACCACGAGGCGCCTAAACAGTGCATCGTTGTCATCGCCTTCCGTAGCCTTTTTTAGACACAAAAAGTGACTGGCGGTTGGATTTTGAAAAAGCAGAGAAATACGAGCATCGGTGTGTCCTGTGTGTCTCGCGTGTCCGGCGTGCTGTCTTTGCGCGTGTCCCTGCAATCCGTTATTCGTTCCGCATGTCCTGCATGTTCTCCATTGCAATGTTCCTTGTGTCCAGGCATGGCGCTGCTGCTCTACCCGTCATCATACCAAGTCGCTGGGTCACACTTGGAGCAATGCGACCCAATGTCGGCAGCCGATGTCGAGCCTGGCACCGCCGCGGTGATATTTCAAATAAAGCAGCAGACCAGTGGGTACGACGTGGGCTGGGTGCAAGCGGTCAAGGACATCAACGACCCCAAGACAAAGGAAGTCGAGGACGGCCTCTACCTGTCGCAGGCGATCAGCTACCAAATACACACCCGCGAGAACAAGAAGACCGGTGCCAAAGAAAGGCGTATCGAGAACCAAAGGAGCCAAGGAAATTTCGCCGTGGCAATCAACAAGATCAAGAGTGGTTGTTTCTGGGGATTCGTCCCAGATGAGGTGTGGGCGCGCTCTGCGCGTCGTGTGCGTTGGCTCTGTCTCTGTCCCTGGGGCCTGTCTGAATGTCGTGCTTGCTATGCGCGTCCAGAGTCCCAGGCTCCCCCACTGTCCCTAGGGACAGGGAAGCGTCGGGCGCATCGTGCGCGTTCTCCACCTCTTGTACCCGTGTCCACAGGTGGAGAAGAAGTCGAAGAAAGGGAAAGAGAAGTCAAAGAAGCAAAAGGAGAAGCAGAAGGAGAAGGAGCAGACAAAGATGAAGAAGAAGGAGGGAAAGGAAAAGAAGACGAGGGGCCAAACTCCAAAGAAGAAGAAGGAGGAAGCGGCGGAGGAAGGGGACGAAGATGAAGAAGAAGAGGATGAGGAGGATGACGAGATTGTACTCCTCGGCAAAAAGCAGGCCAGGGTGGCGTCGGCGAAGGCAGAGGTGGCCAGGATGACAGCGGCGGGGACCGGGATGGGGAGGCAGGTGAGGTCAACGTTGTTGGAGAGGGATGACCCCATGTCCCCGGACAGTGGCAAGGGAAGGTCAGGGTCGGGCAGCGAGCCCAGTAGCAGCGGCAGCAGCGGCAGCAGCACCAGCGTCAGCAGCAGCAGCAACAGCGGTGACACCGAGCACGACGAGCCAAGCAAGTTGGCAAAGACCAAAAGTGCACTTCGCACTTTCAAATCAGAGGAAGTTGTCGCGCGGCCGAAAAAGCCGCACTTTTACGTGGAGACCTCCGGGCGGCCCCTGCGTGTGTTGCCTACCAGGGCAACCCGCCAAGAGAAGCATAAGAGCAGCGATGCCCACCAGCGAAGTATCCAAACCCTCGAGGAGTTCCTGCAGGAGTACGACAGCAATCTCGGGCAACTGGTGCACCATTACAAGGAGTGTTGTAAGAAGAAGGACCACCCTGCAGAAGGTGTGTACGCTCTGCGTGTCATTCGTGCTGTCTCTCGACATGTCCCTGGCCGCCCTGACGTTCGTCGCGCGTGTTCTGCGCGTTTTGCGTGTTGTCTCCAACCGTGTCCCTGGCGCCTTGGCAACATTCCACGCGTCGCGCGTGTTCTGCAGCTGACCCCTTTTTTTGTAGATCGGCAGGATTTGGCGACGGCGGTCACCTTGTCGTCGACCGCGGCTCCACGTACCATCCAGGCCGTGCTGGGGTGCGGAACAAAGAATTGTTCCAGTGCAAGCCAGGCCCACGAGTACTTCAAGCAGCAATAGCCCACCAATCAACCGGCAAAGGCGGCCGCCTCGTTGTTGCGGGCCCTGTCGCGGTGCACAATGGGTTGTGACATGGCGGCGCCGTACACGGAAGGGCAAGATGTTGGCAGCGCCAAGACGGAAGGCGTGTCGTTGGGTGCCCTGACTGCTTCGGCGGCGCGGGAGGCGTTGGGCACAAGCGGTGACAAGAGGAGGCGTGGGGATATGGATACGTGGAGTGGGTTCCGCGGGGAAGACCTTATCGACATGTCGTTCGAGAAGATGGCCGACAAATATGAGCGGACCCTGAAGGCAGCCGGGTTGCTCCGCTACATGTTGACGCAGGATGGGGCCGACAATGAGACCCTTGCAAATCTGGGCAAGAACTGGAGGCTGATGAGCAGCAGCGACTATGACGACTACATGACCTTGAAGCGTCAGAGGGTATGTCACTGCTGAACGCGCTCTGCATGTCATACGCGTCGGCTCTACAGCTGTCCCTGGCGCCCCGCGTCATTGCTGCACGCGCTCTGCGCGTCATACGTGTTGTCTCTACTCCTGTCTCTGGCGCCCCTCATCAGTGCTGCATGCGTTCTGCGCGTCATACGTGTCAACTCCTGTTCTACAGACCGCGCAGACAGCGTACTACCCGCAGCCCCAGCCCCAGCCCCAGCCGTACGACTACTACGGCCAGCCGTACCAGTAATACGGGCAGCAGCCGGTGTATGCCAAGTACCCAGCGCAACTCATGTACCACGGGTACGAGTCTCACCAAGAGCAGCCGCCCCCACCCCCCCCTGGCAGCCCTCCCGCACCGGAGGTTGACGAGGGGGGGGGAATCGACTTCTCGCTCAAGAAGGAGGAGGACGAGGCGGAGCCGTCCGGGGGCGCGCCCGAGCCGGAGGCCAAACTGGAGGAAAAGCCGGAGGTGGTGCAGGAGGCGGAGCAGGAGGCGGAGCCGGAGGACAAGCAGCAGCCCGCAGATCCTCGCGAACCGCCCCCAGCCCGTGGAGAACCGTTGGTGACGCAAAAGGGTCCAGAAGCCAATGTGGCCACAGGTGGTGGAACGGGGTGCGGGTGTGTTCCGTCCCATGTGTTATTGCCGTTCCGCATGTCCGGCTCTGATGTGGCTCTGGGGAGAGGCGGCAGTGCCTTGCGCGTTCTGCGCGTTCTGCGCGTCGGCTTTATGCGTGTCCCTGGGGACCTCCGGCGCGGCCTGCATGTTTCCCGTGTCCTGCAGAATGGGCGTCTGAGGCTCCGTATGAAGATGACGAAGAATGGGACGCGGACGCGGTACTCGGGAAACAGACAACATAGCCAACAAGGGCGTTTACTCCGTGGGACGCACTGCGCAGCAGACCACACTCACAACCGGTGGGGTGGGGCTGAGTGGTGCGGTGGTTACCTGGGAAGCGGTGCATGCTGTAGCGGGGAAGGCCGGCGTTGGGGCAGCGGGCCCAAGAGGGGGACGGCGGGCGGCAGCGGCAGCGGGGGGAGGAGGAATGGAAGGAGGGAATGGAAGGAGAGAAGGAAAGGTAAAGGGAGGTAAGGAGGTAAGGGAACCCAGCGCTCCGTGAGTCAGTCCAGGACGCGTGGACTTGTGATTGGTCTTGCGAGGCCTTGGTAGCTGGGGCAGCTTCCCCTTGGGGAGTGGCGGAGCAATGTACATACACACACACACACACACACACACACACATATGCGGCACTTTTTTGTCACAGTTAGTGTGCAGAGACGCGCACGACGCGCCCGACGCCCGCGACGCATTGTGTGGCCCCAGGGACAGCATGGGGGACATCATGTAGGACGCGCAGAACGTTGTTGTGGCACCAGGGACAGGTCTGGGAACAACGCGCACGACATGCAGAACGCATGCATCCTTTGTTAACAGCTCACACATGCCCTCATTGGACCGTCTTTCGGAGGGGCCGCTCCCACGTTCCCAGTGCAAAAGTGATCTGTCGCAGCCCATACGACCCGGGGTCTCAAGACTGGATGGATTCAACATCGATGAGGTTTGGGACTACATGCCGAAGCCAATCACCGGGCTGCAGTGCGCCATCCTCGTTGCAGAACACCAACAAGAACTCATTCCATGGGTGGACAAGTGCGTCGTGCGCGTCATGTGCTGCGGCTCCGAACGTCGTGCGCGCTCTGCAGGGTGGCTTCGTTTGTCGTTCCTCATCTTGGCACCGTGTTCCCACGCGTGTGTCTTAACCATTTGTAGGTACAATTCGTTCCTGATTTGCCTCGGCATGGTCCGGCCGGTACAAGTGGACGGCATTTGGGATAAAAAGCATCTAGCGTACAACAAGTACATGGCTTCCCTCATACCGCGGTCTATGTACTACCGGTTACAAAAACTTCTGCGCACCGATGTTACCGACCTCCTTGAGGAGTGCAACTCCGTGTGGAGTGCGGCGTGGGATATCGGTGGGGCGGTGTGTGGGGATGAGCCCATTGTCCCCCACACCGGTGGCCGGTGCATGGGGCTACGGCAATACATTGCCCGCAAGCCCCATGCCACCGGTATAAAGTTATACGTCCTTGCCGACAACACGGGGGGGGGGGGGTATGTTGTGGACGTCTACCTCTACACCGGACGTCGGGGGAGAGTCCGGCGGTTTGGGTCGTGTGCGGGGAACTTCGATGCCAAGCGCATCGTGGGGCTCTGGTCACGACTCATCCCACCTGGGACCGTGTTCGTGGCCGATAGCTTCTTCGGAAACCATGCCATGGCACAAGACCTCTCGGCCCGTGGGACCCCTTACTTGATGCTCATCAAGAAGGACAAGCGGGATGCCGGCCTAACAAAGGCCAAGCAGTCGACCCAAGAGGGCGATTGTGCACGGGCAATTGTGGACGGCACCTACGAGCTGTGCGCCTACAAGAACCCGAAGGTTGGGCACAAGCCCCCGAAAATTCTCCCCTTCCTTACCAATTGTTGGTACGGGATCGACTATCCCGCACGGGATCGGAGGGGCAACAACCTCCCCGCCGTGGTGGCCAAGTACCGCGAGGTCTCCCGTGCCGTAGACGGGGCAAACCAAATGGCGCTGCAAATGCGCCAAATGGGGCGCCAAATGACATGGAGCCACGCCGTGCGTGCCTTCATGTTGCGGTACGCGGCCGGGAATGCCTTTGCAACATGCAAGGCGTTGGGGTTGGTGGACGAGAAGACCACCATGTGGGAGTTCCAGTGGGACATCCTCAAGCGGCGGTACTTTGTGCAGCCCGAGGAGCCCGCGGCCCGCCCGGAAAGCGTGGTACACGCACCGGTCCGGCACACGCAGCAGAAGCTCTGCACCTATTGTGGTGAGGGCCGAACGCATTGGGCGTGCGCGGCATGTGGCACGGCCATGCACATCACGTGCTTTGGGCCCGCCCATGATGTGGAGTAGGTCATGACGAGACGGACGTGGAGGCGGAGCCTCTGCTATCCCTACCCATGGGACCAGTGCGAACCCTGGTGGGACAACCGCGTAGGCTGGATACCCAACTGTGAGGACGCGGCCCCATCCACCCACCCACCACCCACCACACACACACACACACACACACACGAACACCATGGTGCATCTGCACATCAGTGTCGGGCGCGTCCTGCGCGTCCTGCGTGTCCTGGATTAGTGGCTCTCAACATGTCCCCGGAGCCACACCGCATTTGGCCCCCAACGTCGTGCGCGTCATGTGCGTCCTACGTGTCCTAGAACGTTTAGGTTTGTTTGCCGGGGACACGCAGGACATTATCCGTCGCTCTGGTCGTGAATGGCGGCTCTGTAGCCAAAGGAATATCACTACCGATGTCGAGACCGTGTTGGGGGCCAACATCGGAGTCAAAAGTTCTGGGCCCCTTTCCCACTATTTTTGAAACAACCAAGTGTCTTTCCCAGCATCCGAACAGTGACAGGTCACGTGGGTGGGCACTTGAAATGTTGTATGAGAACACCATGCCGGGTTTGGCAAAGGGGGCTACCACCGAAGAGTTTATATGATCGGTGGGTGCAGCACCCCCAAAAAGAAGCAAGCCGAAGTAACGGGGGCGCATCGTTTCAAATGCAAGAGAGTATCTTCAACAAGGCCGCAACGCATGGCACTAGCTGAGTGTTCATAGGGAGGCTATATCAATTAGGTAGTGGAGAAGGGTGATCCTCTGCTTAAGTTTGGGACACATTGCATGGCACCCGTGGGACCTTTATTTAATTATGCGCATGATACTTTCATTCGGGCTGTCGAAGAAGATCTCACTTTGTACTTGGTGTGCCGGGGAAAGAAATCTCCACCTTTTGGTGCCTCCTAGTGGCTTGAATCAAATTGGGTTTTGGTATTGTGTGTGTGTGTGTGTTTTTGTGGGTTATTTTGGCACGAGGAAGGCCGGTGTGTGTTTTGCATTGCAACAATTGGAAAATTGCCATCTTGGCAGTGTGGTTTAGCAAACCCTCCTAAGTTGAGGATGCTAAAAGGTGGTGCCCCATTAAATGGCGTGGGGCAATTGCGCTGGACATTGGGATTCTTTTTCATTGGTCATCCATTTTGTTTTTCCAAGCATGGAATGTCCTGAGGCACAATGCTTGCTGTTGGTTCCGTGGGCTTGGCTTGGCCATGGTAATTCCCATACACACCAACTGTTTATATCACACCATTGTGCATCTCCTAAACAAGGACATTACCAAAGCTCTCGAAATTGGCAATGGGATGATTAATAAGCCATCAAAGGCTCCGATCGCTGTCTTTAGTGTGCATGGTGATGTGTATTAACCATAGGAATCTTTGCAACATGGTGATACCCCATGAAGGGCATTGGAGCACGCCAGGGAAATTGTTGTAGCTTCTCTTGTTTCCTGCTGTTGTGTCCTAACCTTTTCGTGGATTTGTATGTCCAACGTCAGAAGCTGAATTGGGGTTCACCCGTGAAGAAGCTCAAGGGGTATAGATGGGGATAGCACCACAACATTAATCTCAAAAACCATAATTGCGACCATTTGGTTTTCGTTTTGACGTGCTGACCAATTGTTTGAACAATCTCGAAGCATGTTGGTTTCCGAAATCACACCTGGTTTCAAGAAAAATGCTAAGAGAGCTGTATTTGTTGTGGCAAAGCTAAAGTGTTAGGATCATGTAGCGGACAAGGTGAGGGTGCAACTGCTTGGGATTGTGCTAGAGTGAGAAATTTCAACCAAAGAGGATCCTCAAGGAAGAGCTAAGTGGGTAAGGAGTCGGGTGTTTTACGAAAAAAACGCGGTTTTTGTTTTTTTTTGTTTTTTTCGCCATTATATTTTCCGAGCAGAGTTTATTTGTGCCTCACAGATTCACAAGCGTTTTCAAGCACAGTCCGCGGTTGAAGGACACATTCATAAGTGTTTATCTTGAGATGTTTGCAACGCATCCATGTAAGATGGTGGTTGTTTTAGCTTTTATTTGAAACAATTTGGTTCGTTGCGGAATGAAAGCCTGTAACATCCACAACATCACTTGCCATGGGCCACATATGCCACACCACCAAACACATGCCACAGAAAGGTAGTCTCCGAGGTCTCAGGAAGAGCACGTGAACAATTTTCACCAGCTCTGCTTAAATCTCGTCACATCCATAGTCAAGCGGCGCACATGCATACAAAGCAAGTGTTTGCCAGAAATCTGCAACTTACAACGTTTTTGGCCGCGGGTTGGTGTTTTTTCATGTTTTTTGGTGTTTTTTTTGTTTTCTTCATGGTGGTATTAGGTACAAACGCATCTTGTGGTACCAAGGAAGCCTTGTTTTTGAATATTTTTGTTTTTGAATATTTTTGGCATTCGTTGTTTCTCCGACGTTTTCTGGCAGAGTTTTTTTTTTTTTCCCTCATGCATGACGTACCAAGTAGTTCTACAATGGGGGAGACACATACATGGGAGATGTGGGATGTGGGATGTTGGGTCCGTATGTCATGGCATGAACATGTGCAAATGTGAATGCAAATCTATGATGACATGGCGAATAGAGGTGCAATGGGGGCCACACATATATAGGAAGTGTGGGATTTGGGATGTTTCGTCCATATGTCATGGCATGTATACCTGCAATCTGTGATCACATAGCAGATAGAGGTTCAATGGAGGTCACAAAAAGAAAGTAGATGGGATGTGGGATTTGGGACATCTGGTATGGGATGTGGAACGTAGGATGTGGGATGTGCATTGCAAATACGTAGGACATGTTCGTTGTTTCCCCTTCTTGCTAGCGTATGTTTTGTTGATGCCTGGCATCTGGGTGAGGAAGGACATCGAGGGCGCCGAGTGGTCCTTTCATAAATCCGTCTCGGCCGCTGCTCGTTACTTGAGAGAGCAGGGCGTCAAGTTGCATGACACCCAAGTCAGCCGGGAGGCCAAGCGCTGGACGGTTGGCGTTTCAATACCAACGTGAACACGGTAGCCCCCCGTAATGCCACCGTTGCTGCAAAAACCCGCGCAGCACCATCCATCCCTAGCGGTCTTGCCGGTGCCAGCCGCGTTTGCGGTGCTTGCGATAGTGAGTTTGGAGGGCACCTTAGGAAATGTGTTTCCTGTGGCAAGCAAACCCATGAACTATGTGGTACCCTTGTTGTACAACACAAGTTCCACTGCTACATGTGTGTGTGCCTAGTTTGTCACTGTCCTTTGACAGGTGCAGTGGTAAAGTGTGCCCAATGCACGCCCACCGCTCATGCACACTGCACAACCGTAGTTGGTGACGCAGTTCATTGCAAGGCTTGTGCCTCTCCACCACCACCACCACCACCAAACCGAGGCAGGAGATGGACCGGACCGCCCTCGGAAGCGGTTGAGAAGGGAAGCCACCTATGCCAGCACGAACAAGGGGGAGGGACAAGAGGGAGGGGGAGAGAAGGGGCCGGAGGGGGGCGAGTGGGGGGAGGGGGAAATTTTTTTTTGTCTGGGGCAGGAGCATGATGCTCCTGAGGTTAGGGAGGCAAAGGGCAGCGAGTGGCCTCCGGACTTTTGAGGCGGACATTGGTAGTTAGTCGTCTTAGCAGTTGGGCAAGTGTGCCCGCGCACAATGTTTCTTTTTATTCCGTGCAGTTTCAATGCTTTGCCTTGTGTTTGCCTCTATGTGACATGTGTTGCTTGTGAACGAACCAGGAAATAATAGTGACCATCCAGAGGGCACCAGGAAATAACCATGATCCTCTAGACCACACCAGGAACTAACATCGACCATCCAGAGTGCACCAGAAAATAACAGTGACCATCCAGAGTGCAACAGGATACAATAGCAACCATCTAGAATACACCAGGAAATAACAATGACCATCCAGAGCGCACTTGGAAACAACATCGACCATCCAGAGCACACCAAGAAATAACAGTGACCATCCAGATGGCACCAGGAAACAACCATGATCCTCCGGAGCACACCAGGAAATAACAGTGACCATCCAGAGCGCACTAGGAAATAACAGTGACCATCCAGATTGCAACAGGAAACAACAGGAAACAACAGCGACCATCCAGAAATTAAAGTGACCATCTGGAGCACACCAGGAAACAACGGTGACCTTCCAGAGCACACCAGGAAATAACAGTGAGCATCCAGAACACAACAAGAAATAACATTGGCCATCCACAGCGAAGTAGGAGATAACGTCAACCCGGCAATCCTTGGGCAAACCCACCTAAAAAAACACCCTGGCTGCTGGGATACATTAATTTGTCAACACACAAGCAGGAACGAGTGAAAATGGTGGGAAAACGCCACTTCGGGTCACAAGGCTGAAGCAACCAATCTGCAACACAGTGTTTTTTTCTGGTTTGTGTTGTTGATTGGTTGAGCTGTTGAGTGACACCATGCTGTGAACCTTTAAAAAACATGTTAATTGCCCAGGAAAATGCATGTGAGGTCATAGTGATGTAGAAAAACAACATTTTGGGTGAAAAAAACAAAAACACTTAAAAAAACAGGATTTTTTTTAAAAAAAAGCCGTTTTGGGTGTCTGGGTGTCACCGGAGTGCGTGACACCTGTTTACCTCTACCTTGAGGATCCTTCTCAATTCGGTGTTCCTCCATTAAAACAAATTTTGCAGGGCTTTTATGGTACACCAACGTTGTGTTCCCGGAGTCCCTGAAATCCACACAGCCCGAACGTATCTCAAGATTCTTTTCTTTTCAATGTGTAGGAGACAGCGCGGACATCAAACAAAGACTTTGAGAGTCCTCGCCCACCCCCCCCCCCATTTGCTTGGAAAGCTAAGCTGCCTAGGAAGCCTTTGTCTATGTCCCATTTAATGTTACAAAATCATGACGCGCACTCGGCGGGCCTTGGGCAATCATCCAAGAGACATCACAACACCTTCCCTCTATTGGAGGAACTACATTTTTGGAAAACGCATTGATGCTCCGAGTAGATGTAAGTCCAGTAAACGTATCCGTGAACGTCAATGGGTCAAAGACGAAGCCCTTCTGCACCTTGGCAATAACACGCAAATGCATGGCGGAAGAAGAATGAAATTTCTCACTTGTATTGACAACATGCAGGCATGGCGCGACTTCAGGGTGGCCATGCCAACAAGTTGCACAACGTATGTTAGCGTGTTGTTTGACCTCCATGCGTTGATGATCCTCCCAAACCCTAGTTTGACACTTTGTACAGAAGGTGTCCTACAAGTATGGGACGTTTATGTCTACTTGTAAAATACCATGAAACAAATATATGTCGGAATGCTTCTTGTGGCCACCGTGAGCTTACAATGTTTGCATACTATGCCCCACAAGTGTGGCCATTGCCTAGACATCACCTTTCTCTCCTTTTTTGGTTTGTACCACTCATGACAACCAGTATATGCACGCACCATTCCTCTCCAATTGACCTCAAGAGGCTTATGGCTGGTTGCCCCTTCGTTGAATAGTCAACTTCGCATGTCTTGTTAGAGAGCAAAATGCAGACATTGCCCGTCCCTCGAAACAATCCACTGGCCTCATCACATGGTTGCTAATCGCATAATCCGATTTTTGCTCGATACTTCTCATAAACTCAACCAAAGCATGGCATACTCTGTGTGGTCCAACACCTTTTCTCTCTTCCAACCCAGATGGTTCGTTGCATGTGCATTTGTTTCCTTAGGAGCTCTACGTGTTGGTGGCCATCTTTGTCTAGCGTTCTCTATATATCCTATAAGGCCATTTGTGGAAGAGATAGTGTTTCTCCCTCGTAGCCTTTATAGTGTGTTGGCTTCCAAGGGTGTGTGTACCTTGGACCCCTATGTGGGGCAATTAAGTGGTTCTATCATGTGCAAGGTGGCGGATAACCTCAAATGGGTGCTATCAACAACAACTCAGGTTCTTTTTTGTGTTCTTTGAGGGTGGTGTGGTCGTTGTATGGCATTGGTTTCGTTTAATCTTGCCGCCATACTCTTCTACTATAGCACCTCAACTTGGTTACCTCTTCTTATACTCTTGCTCAATGCCACAGAGGTAGCCCAATCCTTGTGCATGTTACCGGCTGGTATTGCTCACACTTGGATTATCAATAATGTCTGGGAAAAAAGGGTGCCCTTTGTTATCAATGTTGAGCACTAGGAGCCATCCACCAACCTCTTATTGTGACGTACAATTTTGTGGCACCAATTCTAGCGTTTCAAGTGCTGGAGTGCTGGAGTGGGTTAGCCGTACACATGATGTCCGCTTAGGAATCTCCCCATAGTTCATTCATGGTACCTGGGACAACATGGGTGAACGTACATCCCAAAAAAAATGAGAACTAGGGTACCGCATCCTCTCTCTTTGCTTTTCGCTGGCCTGTATTGAGCCAGGAGTATTGGGGCACAACGCGCAAATCACGTCAACCAGCTCCCCATCCTATAATTTCTAATGGTATCAAACTTTTGAATCCCCTTATTGACGGCCACGGAACGTCATTTATTATAGTTTTGCAAAGCGCATTAAATACTTTCGGGAGCAAAGCCATTTTTGTGGCGAAAGTGTTTCGCAGAACATTTTCACCAGGACAGTAATTTGCAAAACACTTTCCCTGGAGTGGTAAATTGACTGCCAGTTTTGCAAAAAAAAATGTGTTGTTACTTTTTTTTTTGGCACACGAAACATTTTCCAAGGGCCAAACGCGCTTCGCAAAAGTACTATAGATTTGAAAATCTTCGCTAAGACATCATGAAAAAACCCAAAGAAATTGGCGAAACTCCAAGTGTTTTTGCTTGCGCGTCGCCCCCGCTGTGATCTAGGTTGCAAAAGGCGTTGGCACTCGTCACACTAGACCTCGCCGTATCGCCAGACCCCTCCCGCCACAAGCCACCGGCACGCCAGCGCACGCATTTGGCCCGACAGCTGGTAGTGGTACGCAAACAGCTTGGGTAGCACAGTACGTTGTCATTCCCAGCGGCTCATCCTCTGATGACTGCCTTTGACAAGGAATGCTTGTGCCCACAATTGAATGTCCTTACAACCTCCAAATAGTGCTTGTTCAAGACTTGATTGAAATTTGCTCGAGTATTATTGCGTATTTAATATTATACCCGTGTTTGGCCACAATTGATGTTTTCTCGTGGGATCTTGCATCCACCATTAAGCCACACATTTAGGCCATTGCCACTCCCTATATCGGACTGTATGTGCATGTATATGCATCTTTCTTGTGAAATTCCGTTGATATTCTACTCCAATGCCCCCTCGCCCCCCCTCTTTTAAGCCCACCTCCTCCATCACTCCCTTGGCATTTGTCATTTATAGCCCTCTTCTCGCCACCGCCCATTCTTGTTGCGGGTGGGCGGGATGGGCAACTCAGACTTTGTTTCTTCTATATGGACCCTGTAGTCAATGGCGGGGGTGCTAGCCTCTATCTTTGGGTATTGTTGATTGCCCCCGGTATGGCACCCCATTGATGAGGACTTTCCATTTTGTGCAAGGGTTGGCTGAAAAATTGCAATTTCTGGGCAACCCGCAATGACCACTTTGTGGCCTTGGGCTAGGCTTGGGCCATCATTGACAATGGGAGCACATAGGGAGCCATGTAGCCTTACTAGGCCCACCAATTGGATGTCCATGGGCCCGTGGTATGCTCGTTTGCATGCAGTATTTGTCCATATGTGTAGGGGTCCCTTTCACAGGGGTCTATTCCGTCCACAAACCGGATTTTCAACTGCTTAGCCCAATTCTTCAAAATTGTTGTCACCTAGGGTGAGTTATGGCACACCTTTTTGAAATCTCCAAGAAAATGGCTATTTGAGGAGGTATGGGTCAATGGGGGCCTCGATGCCATATTTTTGAGTATGGGAGGCGAAGTTTTGAACTCTTCAACATTCAGGCTTGCTGCCAGCTAGGCTACATAGGGTGAGTCTTAACCTTGCCGCCCCTATTCCTGCAACATAGTGTCAGTTGAAGGTCAAGTCATTGGGTGGATTTGTTGCATTTGATGCGTAGAAGCCATGTACAAAGTGGCTCCTCTCAACTCAAGCATATGTTGGCCAATTTGACCAATAACAACCCCGGATGCCCCCGTGCAGCTTGATGCAAAGTGACTTGTTAGCTCATTGAATGCAGCACCGTACATGATGATCCATTGCATTTTTTGTCTATTGCTGTCAGACTAGTATGGGATACAGTTGCACACTAATAATTCATTGCAATTTTCATGCCGAAATATGGTCTGGTAGGTCTTATAATCCATTCGCTCTCATCCCTGCATTTGATGAAGAGATCGACAATTTTTTTTGGATGAAAAGTCTAACTGTAGTATCCCCCAATGACCTCAGTGCAATGATTTCGCACCAATGATTTTGCACCGCACACCTTTTTTTTTTTTTTGGCAAACGTGCGGAGAATGAGGGTCACCCATGTCTTCCCATTGGTGACTGCAATCAAGGTGGTCCCTGAGGAGTCAGTTTTTTTCCGCTTTTGTTTAGGATCAGCTTGGCGTGGCGTGTGTGGCAGTTAATGCAGACAATTAATCCATGGCAGTGGACAATTAATTGATGGCATGTCAGGGGGCTGAGATCGGTTTCAGGAATTTGGCAACAACACGTTTTTCGCTTCTCACAAAGGTCACGTTGACCAGAATTTCCTTGTGTTTGCTTTGTGCTTCCACTCATGGGGTCCCACTCATTTGCTCAGGCTACATCCATCCACCCGTGATTTCAAGTGTGCGCCTGCAGCAAGGGCACCCACGTTGCCGTCTCAAGGGGATGACGGTGTGCCCAAGGTGCTTTCTCCTTCTCTGGTCATTGGGAATACAAGCACCCATTTTTTTTCCTTTTCCATTTTCATTTGTTATTTTTCAACCGAACTTTCAGCCACATCCCCAGCTGCCTACTTCATCATATCCGTTGGGCTGACCCTATTCCAGCCCCGATTTACGCTTTTTTTGGTACGTGCATTATAGAAAAAATAGTGTATGCAATTTACTATGAAAAAAAAGTACACGCCTTACGGTTGTTTTTTGTATGCCAAGATGGTAGGGGTTATGTAACCGTTTGGATTCCTCCCCGATTCGGGGACCCCGAGACGGCAAGGGTTATGTAGCTTGTTGATTCCTCCCCGCTTTGGGTACCCCGAGACGGTAAGGGTTATGCAGTCACTTTGATTCCTCCCTACTTTGGGGACACCGAGACGGCAGAGATGGTCGGCACCTGTGAGCCTATTGCACTACCCAGCAAGGCGAGTGCGGTAGTGGTTTCGGATGAGGAATCCCCCTCTCCACTGGGAACAACAGATCCATCGGTGCAAGCCCTGGATACTAGGAAGATACTGCTATGCCCATCTCGGCATCACAGATGAATACTCAGAGGTGGCACACCCGTATAACACAACCAAGCACCAACAGTTCAAGCTTGCTGCAGCACCTGTTTTGGGGGCCTATTGGTGGGGGTTTTGAAGCATGCCGCAGCATGCCGCAGCACACTGAAGATTGCTTTGGGACTTTTTGGGGAAATCATTTGTCGGAGATAGACGGTACTCTAGTGCTTAAATGGTGCATCTGTGAATGACAGGACTCTCCTTGGAGTGGTCATTTGCAACAACCCTAGGAGGGGCAGGGGTACATCGCCCAACCTGGGTTTTTTTTTGCTGTGCTGTGCTTTGAAAGATCATCGTTTTCTTCATTTTGTCTTCTGATGTCTCCTGTTGAACCCACCGAGGAGGGGACAACACAACCCAAGAGGAACAAGGAGACAACCACAAGTACTACAGACTGTTTGCAATTGGCAATTGGAGAAGGCATCAGGCAGTACCTATGTTGTACAGACACCCAGGGTGAAGGTCAAAATGGGAAATTGTATTGTACTTTATGTGCAGTTTGGCTGTCATCAAAGGGTGCCATCTTGAAGGACCATGTTTTGGGTAAAAACAAGAAACAACCAAATGGTTCCTATGCCCGCCAACCTCAGGTTAGGGTTAGGTTTCAGCTTCTGGAAAATTTGGGTACCCCCCACCTACGGCTTGAAGCATGCCGCAGTGTGCCGCAGCACAGCAAATTTTCTTGGGGACTGTTGGTGCTTGAAACACAGCACCTATTGTGGAGGGAGATTGGTGAAGTGGCAAGGAATTATGGTGTGGCTTTTTGACAAGTGGTATCATAATGAAGTCGGGGATCCACGTGCATGATTATCGCGGTGACATACATTGTGTCCCCCCTCATAAAAACGGAGAAATATGACCATAATGAGGCAATTTGTGGTGTTTTAGCTTGGCGGCGGCAGCACCACGCATTTGTTGTTAATAGTGACAATCGCGCCAGGCTCCACTAGTTTTTTGGTGCCATGGATTGCACTGTGTCAGCATGGGCATTCAAAGGTGTGATTTGGGAGCCATTGCGTGGGGCCACGGTGATTCAACCAATGTTGAAACACAAAAAGCGGTTTCCACCCATGCTCAGGTGTTGGGTTGTCAAAGATGGTTGGTCATGTGGCTACCGATCCTTGCCCCTATTCAAGGAGGTGGTTGTCCATCGGGGAACCTTGGAGGATGTTGATGTTACGCTTTTGCTGAAAGGATCATCCAAGAAGCAATGCACATCATGAACGCAAATCAGTCTATCCGACTCCGAGGCGCTACCGTGGAAAATAGATGATGTGCGTCGCGGGAAAGCCAGAGAATCTCCTCCCTCAACAACCTCCAACTCTGAGGACACGCCCACATTTACGTCAGCCCCCTTTGTTGAACTTCAGCAGCCTCTTATCAAGCCCAAGGAAAATATTTCAGCCGCCTCCTCCTCATAGCCGTAGCCTTGACGGGACAACCATTGAATCCTCTCATGTGGAAGGTATTTGTCAACAGATACAATCCATGATGTGTGGTCTAAGGTGACAGTTGGCTGTCCTGTGCATGAGACGTGTCAATAGAAATGTGACCAATAGTTCATCAACGACCTCATCAAGGACCTCACAGGGAATCTTTATGCCACATGTGCACGGAATTCCAATCCCCGTGCAAAGCCTATGTGAGGGGACACCAAGGTCATCTACAAGCACGATTGTGCAAGTAGTTGTGGTGTTGCACCTTTTCTAATGTTATTTTCAACTCCACGACTCTTCATGGGTTTACACTCAACTCTCCCTCATGCTACGGCTCCATTTGCTTTATTTGTGCCAAAGGTACCTAAAATGTTCGCGGGGGCTCTATGCTTCACCTCCTGTAGTGGCAATCGTTGTCGTTGTTGGGTTGCTCTTTTTTTTTTTTTTGAAAAAAAGAGAGAAGGTATGCCACCTACATAAGTACCCCCCCCCCCCTTGCGCAAGCACGGCCTTGTCTAAGCACGAAGACCCCGTGTGACCGTTGTTTTGATGGGTTTTTCTGACCACGGTTTTTATGGTCAGAAATTCATTGTTTCGTGATTGTGCGCTGATTGTACAGGGAAAGAAGGGCTGGGTCATGTTTGTGATGGTTCCTCTTGCTCACAACAACATTCTGATTGGTACTGCAACCCAATGGTAATTGTTTGGCTGTGGTTTTTAGCCATGAAAAATGTTGCTATCACTGGCTTGGGTGTCACATACATCCGATCCACCGGTGAGCATGCACCCGCCACCATCGTTGGTCCTTCTACGCGGTTGGAAAGGGTTTCTATTCCGTACCCGTTGATGGGCAGTAAGGACATGAGGACCATGCTGAATTTTGCCTACACGTTGTGTTCTAGTGCCATGTTTGTGAGTGATGTGCTTGGTGTGGGATACGGGCAGGTTTTCTGTGTGCAGTGTCTATTTGTGTTGCGCGTCGCGCGCAAGCACGGGCTTGTCTACGCACGGGGACCCCGTGTGACCGTTGTTTTTCTGACCTTGGCCGTGCTTGCGCAAGGGGGGGGGGAGGGTAAGTGCATGTGACTTACAGGGGGGAAAAATCCCCCCCCCTTTTCTGTTTCTTCTTCCATGCGCAAGTTACATAAGAAACAATGTGTATGTGACATACAGGCAAAAAAGTATGCGATTTACGCCTTTTCTGGACATGAACTGTGCTTTCCTCTCGTAGAAGAGGCGCAGCTATGTTCATTATTTGTGTGGTACCTTCAACCATCCCTCATTTTTTTTTGTATTGGAGGCTGCAATTTTATCTGTGTAAATGACCAATGCAAATGACATCATGAAAACTATGCCACAAAAACCAAAAGCTGATAAACCCAAAGTGCCTGGTGCCTGGAAGCATGTTGCTCGGCATGTTGCATGTGGCTGAGTTGCCCCTTGTCTTGTCCTAGAAGCTCACAGTTCAACAAGTATTGCAACCCAAAGACCTGCACTCCCTCCCTGATGACATGGTGTTCCAACTGCTTGCATGTGTTCTTTGGAACTGATAAACAACGTGAGCCTCTGTGGTGCACATACAGTCCTGAAGCAGTGGGTTTTCCCGCCTGAAACACGGTGACCCAAATAAGCAGACCCCTCCCCCCCCAACTGGAGAAAGGGAGGGTTGGAGGGAGGGAGGGGGGGGGAGTTTTCCTCGGTTTTGCGACACTGATGATCTGACCTGGCGCAGTCTTGCAGTCCATTAGATTAGAGTTCGTGCACCTCCTGCTCAGGGCCCAAAATATAGTGAAGATTGGCCTTTCGTGCGCGAATACCGCAAATTGTACAGCGATATGATATTAAAAAGGTGCGCACTCGGGCCATGAAGGGGGCCATGCACCTGGGTCATGTGTGTGGCCCTTGCATTTGGACTATGCATATGGGCTGTGCACTTGGGCCATGCACATGGCCTATGGCCTTGGGCTATGCGCTTTGGCCACATCCTTGGGTCATGCACATGGGCCATGCCCTTGGGCCATTCACGCGGGCTGTGCAGTCCCACCCATTCCCTTTCAAACATGCCCTCAGGGCACGCACGTTGGCCATGCCCGTGCGCCCCTCCTTGGGCCAGGCACTTGGGCTGGGCACTTGGACCATGCGTTTGGCTCATGCACTGGGCCATGCACCAGCGGTTTATGCCTGGGACATGCATTTGTGCTGTGTGCTTGGGCCATACCCTCAGTCACGTTGTCCGTGCCCTCGGGCCACACACATGAGCCATACATTCGGCCCATGTAATTGGCGATGTACTGGGGCCACACATCTGCATTTGACGCTTGGGCCACGCCCTTGGGCGTGGACCAGGGTTCTCTGCTTCGGCTATGTGCTTGTGCCCTGCGCAGGGGCCAAACATTTGAGCCAGGCCCTCGTGCCTGCCCTTTTGTCCATGCCCTTGGACCTTGCACAAGGGCCACACACCTGGGCCGTTCACTAGGGCCATGAGCCGCTGCCATGCACAAGGGCCGTGCACTTGGGCTCTGCACATTGCCAAAGCTGGAGGGGAACGAAGACTTCAGCAGAGGCACCCGGAGGTTCGTTAGCGACAATGGGCCTTCACACTTCCGCCCCAGTCAGTCCCACACCCGCCAATGATGTACACACGGATATCACCACCAAGATGCAAGTGCTAGACCCAAGTGCATGGCCCAGGTACACGGCCCAACTGCATGGGCCAACTGCATGGGCTCCGCGCACAGCTCAAGTGCATGGCCCTCAGGTGGGGTGTAGTGCTATGCGTCGTAGCCGACACCAATGGAGCGTTTCACGCCGCGTGCTGATCACTAGTGATGGCGGTCCCTGGCTGCGCCCACAGCACTACCACGTGTTCTGTGGTGGGTGTGCCAGGGTTCATTGCTGCATTGCGGCTTTGCCATTGTGGTCGCACGAGCCTGTACTGCCTCACAGCGTGGGGTGTCTGATGGTCAGGCTCTCTTTGCATGTGCAATTTGCTGCAGGTCCATTCCGCACCGCTTCATCGTCTTCAAGTTCTCCGACGGAATGGGATGGGGCAACCGACTGCAGGGGCAACTGTCCGCTTTTCTGTATGCCCTGTTGACAGGCCGGATCCTTGTGATACTGCACGACCAGGTCTGTGTCCCACACGCTCTATTTCGCTCTTTTGCCCAATGCAACTGCGACCCCGAGTCTGAGTGCAACAGCGGATACTGCGCATGTATGGGCGCATGGACGTGAGCACAGGAGGTGAGCACCACAATCAGCCGTGGTAGTTGTTGCCCTGTGCCTCTTTGGCTCAACCCATCAAGTAGCGCTTCGCTGGACCTACATTTGCGCAGTTCCACAAGCATTTCCAGCCTCCTTCAGAGTTGCAGTGGGAGTACAGCCACTTCAGAGATTTGATTCAGGTGCGCTTGCTAATCTGCTTTTATGCTTTGCAGTGCATCTGCTCCTCGAGGGCGCCTAAAGCGGTAGTGTTACGAGTGTCATTGTACAGTCCATGATTCATTTACTCATTCCTTGCGGCCTGACCTATACCTTGGAAAGTGGTGCACACGGCTGCTGCCTCAAATTGGGGACACATGTCCAGGAAGCGCGCCAGTATTTTCCGATTATTGTTTTGGAGGAACCAACACGTGGTGTGACTTTGGGCACTCATGGTTCATTTGATGCCATTTGCGAAAGCAATCTTAGATCGTTACTCTGGTCAGTTCCCTGACACGCCCCGAATTGTTGCCTTGTATTGTTGCACGAACCATTTTGATTTTTGGCCCTATGTCCTCGTTCAAAAGCACCTTTCATCAGCAAAGAAAAGAGAACAACAACTTATCTTATCAGGGGTGTGGCATGTCCTCAGGATTGATGCACCTTCATGACTGTTGCCAGTGAACAAAAGATCCTTGGACATGAATGAAGACAAAGAATCACCAAGAATCGAGACACACGGGTGGAAAAATATCGAAAAGGCGTTCATGACGGCGTTCATTACTGATGTCACCCGTCATCTCCTCGGTCGAATTCAGTCGAATTCAGCATGCAAAGCCTCTGACACACACACACACACACACACACACGTGTAAGCACCTCATAGCCCCTGGCATCATTCCGACTTCATGACTTCATGACTTCATTAGCAGTCCCGGAGGGAGCCCACTAGGGGTGCCTGCTTTTGCATATTTTCCACCTGCATGCTCAACAACAATCACAGCTCCCAAAGGTTGAACAAGGTGGTGAAGGAGAGTGAGGGTTGGTGAGATTGGCGCGCCAGAACCTGACCCACCCCTTCATACCCGAGCCATTCCTTTGAAAGCCCAAAACTGCACCATATTTGATGGTGAAGAAGGGCAGTTGAGGATTGTAGAAAAATGTAGAGGATGGGTGATGGTTGCTAAGGTTTGGCAGAACTCTTTGCCAAGCTGAAACAATTGACGCAAGGCTGAGGATAGTAGAGGTCCGCAGAATGTCAGAAGGTCGCTGACAGCCACGAGGGTAAAAGAGCGTACGCGAGGGTTGCTACATTAACAGAGAAGTGCAAAGGGTGGTGAGAGGTTGTAGATGGGCAGTTGCACTGGATAATACGAAAATGATACCAAGCAAACAATGCCACAACGGAATGTGCAAGCGCTACGTTTGGCTTGTGGGGGCAGTGTCAGGGAGTTGTTCTACATTTTCGTCCCGGTCTCTTTGTCCGCCTCCAGCGACTGTATTTGCATAGGGTGCTGCAATTCCTGCTTAGAGTCTCGGTGTACATTGGACGAAAGAATTATTTTCAGGGGGGCAGAATGCAACCATGTGAAAGGTAGTGGAGGTGATTGAGACACAAGGGGCAACGCAAATCCCACAGGACACCTTACCGCCGTTTTGCAGCACCATTCTTGGCATTCTGTTGGATATTGACGCATGCTGAAAAGGTTGGGGATGACCGCACTGTACAATCCGTGATCTCTGAAGAGATGTGAAGTGCGTTTGGTCACGTTCTCCGTCTGGGGAAGGGGTGCATTGTGTTGTTTTACATCATGATATTCTTGTTGCCAGTCGATGCTTGTGCCAGGCAAGTTCTTTGCATTTTTCTGGTGGTCACTAGTGGGCTGGTGGTCACTGTTAAGCAAAACATTGCACCACAAGCCGCTCTGAACAATATTGAGCGGAAATTCGTATGGATGGCTGTGCAGATGTGCCAAGGTACGTAGGGCCAAGTTACAAGTACAACAGCACAACAAAACGGTTGAGGAACAATACCAACGGCTTGTAAGGTTGCACATCAAACCCGAAAATTATAACAGCTCAGGGGTCTCCAAGCAATTGCCCTCACATTTGAATAGAAGCGTTCGCAGAGTAATTCAACAGCAATCTGCAGTTGATGAATAGTTCCAAAAATGCCAAGTTGCGCTCCTCTGAGCAGTCCTGGAGATAGAGTGTATCCCAAAAACTGAAATTTCTGTATCACACCGTATCCCAAGCTCCCCACCCTCCCGCCGACCCCCGCCCCGCCCCAACTCCCCCCCCCCCCCCCCGCAAGTTTTGGCAGATAGCTGGGGGGGGGGTGTCGCATCAGGACCAGTTGTAGTCGCCCCCCCCGGGGCCACTGCTGTGTGTGGATGGCCAAGATCTCTTTTCTCTCTTCACGGATTTCATGTATCACACAGTATACCGTGTGTGTATCCCCCCTAAAAAAGTGTGTGTGGCGCGGTTGCGGTGATATGCACTATCTCCAGGTCTGCCTCCAAGGCACCCTAAGACCAAGACACACAAACAGATGTCAAAGCACTGACTGTTGAACATGAACACCAAAGTGCTGGAAGAATGACCAAATTAGAACAATGTTGACAGAAATATACAGGTTCGAACCCCCGGGTGCATGGGTGACGGCAATGGCCATGTTACCCATTGATTACCTTTTGGTACAGGCCCAGCTGTCCACGCATGCTACAGATGTTGTCTGTTATGTGCGTCCACTTTTTTCTGGTACAGGTCCCGTTCAACAAGAAGTTCAGACCGACCAAGGATGATCAGCAGGCTTATCTCATGTATTCTGCAGATTTAAACATTGTTCACCCCGAGCAGACCGTGTGGCTAGCTTACAGTTTTCCTTTTGATTTCATGCTGGTGTGCCCAACTGTATTTGGTGCCGTTTTAGTGCATCACTTGGACACACTGGCCATGGCTCAACATGCCACACGTGCCCTGGGATTTCACATGGCTCTTTGTGGGCTCTTGCCCCTTTTCTCATGCTGCCTGGGGTATGTTGGTTTTAGGCTATTTTCAGCTATCTTTGAATCATTTTGGCCCCTCAGATCCAAGGGATGGGTGCTTTAGTGGGTCGGGGGGTATTTGATAAGGTTTGCAGGGGGTCCTTTACAGGGTGTTGTTGGGGGATTTTGCAGTGGCCCAAACCATTCCTGGGGTACCTCAACATACCGTGCGAATCCTAAAGATTTGCGAAAATATTTAATTCCCGGCACAGGGTGTTGTTGTCCGCAAAAAAAAAATAAAACGCAAAAAAATATTAATTTTTGGCGTCATGCCTTACGCAAAAATGGGTTCCGCAAAAAAAATCGCAAAAATAAACTATTTTTTGCCCCTACCCCCCTTTTTGCAATAATGCCAGAATTGCGGGAGGGATGCTGTGTTTGCCCCACTGCTTGCCCCCCCCCCCCCTTTTCCGTGTTTCATGCCCCATTTTGCCCCTTGCTATGCTTTCAGAGAATGATGAATCAGGGACCACGAATCAGGGCATCCAGGATTGTCACAATATTAGATATTTTAATCCAGATGCTGATGTGCCGGAAAGCAGATAAAGGGGCTGGTTCAGGACATTTGATTGCCAGTCCATCTGTGATTCGAAGTTGGTTGTTGGTTGTTGGTAAAAAGGAGTAAACCCGCGGGTCGAGGGTTTCTCCTGGGTTTTCATGCACTATTAACGAGACGAGATGACAAGGCCAACCCCACCCCCGTACGGGAATCCCGTATTTCCCGTACAGCCCCGAACAGTGGCCTGTACAGTGGGTTCTCAGAACCATAGCACAGAAATAGGCAATATTAGGCACCCATTTGTCTCTTTTTCCTGCCCTCCCCTATGCTCTTGACCAGACTATGCCTTGTAATGTATGCCACTCCAAGAATGCTGAAACTGTTGCTTTTTTGTCTTTGGCCGAGTCGGATCGTTGTACCCTTCGACAGAAGCATTCTGATTGTGCTGAAGATTGGGTTATTTGTGAGCTGTGTGTCCGCCAAGCCCGCCCAAACCCTTTTTTTGGGTCAACGTCTAGTCGGTCCGCTACTTCAACCAGTACTACTACTGCTGCTACTGCTACTGCTACTGCTACTGCTACTGCTACTGCTGCTACTGCTACTGCTACTGCTACTGCTACTGCTACTGCTACTGCTACTACTGCAACAAGTTCAGCCACTACTACTGCCACACGTGCTGTACCAGTGAAACCAGTGAAACCTTTACGCAAGGCAAAGAAAGAGAAGACATTGAAGACCATCACCGTGGATGACCGTGTGCCTCAGGGTACACTACCCAGCCGGCGAGTGGCTGGATTCAAAGATTTGTGGTCCCCAGCTTTTTTGTTGTTGTTTGTGATTGTGTTCAATGCATGTCATGTGCACTTGTAATGCTGAAAAAGCGCCAGAAAAAGCGCCAGAAGCGCCAGAAAAAGCGCCAGCAAAAGCGCCAGAAGCGCCAGAAAAAGCGCCAGAAAAGTACCAAGCTTTTTTCTTGTTGTTTGTGATTGTGTTCAATGCATGTCATGTGCACCTGTACTGCTGAAAAAGCGCCAGAAGAAGCACCAGAAAAAAGTGCCTGTAGCAGGAATCGAACCCAGGACTCCCCGGTTGCGAGCGCATGCATCTACCAACTTGGGTATGACATGTCTGTGGTAAGTTGTGGGTTCTTGGTGGTATAGAGTCTGAACATACTTTGGTGATTGGGGTTACCAGGCAGTGCCCTGCTGAGGGTTTTTACCAAAAAAGGTCCGCCCCGCACAGTGGCCCGTAAAGTGGAAAATTTTTGCTCCGAACAGGGGGCGGGTTGCAAGGCAGCACTTCACGTGCCACGGGCACTATTATGGATCAGTTTGCAACTGGTTTGTTGAAAAACTGGTAGACCTGAATCATGCTTGTTGGTGCTTATCTGTGCTATGGACTGCAATCCCAGAGTCCAAGGTACACACAGTCTCTTGCAGTAGCAACAACAGGAATCAACCCCGATCCCCAAAACGCAAAAAAACCCCCAAAAAAACAAAAAATTTTGGTGCAACACCCTACGCAAAAATGGGTTCCGCAGACAAAATCGCAAAAACAAAATATTTTTTGTCCATTTTGGATGCCGTCGCGAAAATTTTGCTTATTATTAATTCAAAACACGCAACGCAAAAATTAGGATTCCGCGAATATTTAGGATTCACACGGTACTTCCTTATGCAGCCCCTTTTAGTAGTGTGTTTGATGTTCCCTCCCTGACCAGCTCGTTCCCAATATTCAGTGTTGATTAAAATGAGATTGTTGGTGCTGCCATTCATTTGATGGTGAACACCATAGACAGTAATGCTTTTGTTAACCATGGGACGCACCTGTGTCCAGCACTCTCTCCCCCCTTTTGTTGCACATGAACAGCTGGTTCTGCCCACATGCACTGCCCATGTGTCCAGGCCATGAACCCGCACTACACAAGCCGGATACGGGCGCTCTTTGGAACGGAGTCCCGCTGGAACCGTGCAACACAAATTAATGCATTTCTCTTGAGGTTCAGTCTTGTCCTCCTGTTGTTGGTCTGCACGTTGCATTTCTACAGAGCTGTGGTAACATGCAGCGTCGCCAAAAGGTCAAACTTACAGTGTGTAATTTGTATGTCCACGCGTCATAGTGAAGAAATAGAAATAGAAATAGTGGGTTGTGTGAGTGACCCCAAGCGACGCCCAAGCAGAGCACGCCATTTACAAACACCTCATGGGGCAAGTGATCCCCATAGGGGGGGAGGGGGGCTGAACCAGAAAGGTGTATTCACTGTGCCGTTTGGTACCTTCGATTTGACACGCTTTTGTGTGTTTTTTGGACGCTTTTGTGCTGCGGGGGAGTGTGTGGGAGGGGAGCTGGGGCGGGAAGGGTGGGAGAGGGGTAGCTGGTGGTAGCTTACTGTGTTGCGGCGCTTTGTACAGCGGGTATTGCACAGTCGGTGGAAGCTACAACCCACAACTGCTTCCCTGGAACCACCCGGGCAACGGTTCCTCTTGAGTCCAAAAATGGTGGGCTGGGTGGGTCGAGGAGGATCATCGTCGGACCTGGCCCCTTGTAGTATAACGGAGTCAACGCCCTGTTGTGCCACAGCACTCCGAAACGGTACCACTGCCAGCGGTTTTGGCCTGCTGCAGCATGAGCTGAGGCATGTGTGACGGCCCGGACCAATCGCTGGTGCAGCATAAACTGCAGTTCAGCACTCCCTGTCCCTGTGCAGTTGCCTTGGAACGTTTTGCGCGTCTGTTTTTTGTGCCTGCCAGTCCCGGCAGCCGGGAATGAGGACCAGCAGAGGAGGACACCGCAGTTGGGGTACACAGCCAGGGATGCGCCTGAGGGGAAAGGTGGCTGAAGGGGATTTACAGAAGTGGTCGGGGGCGGAACCAGCCATCACCCCGCAAGGGGGGCTTTTCAAGCGCATGCTTGGATCGCTCCACCAAAGCCAGGGGTGGCCGGGTTTGAGTCAACCATGCTGCAGAAAGTTTTTCGCTGTTCTCAGAAAGAAAGAAAGAAAGAAAGAAAGGGAGGGAGGGACTCAAGAGCGGCAACCAATTAGACTGGTAATTGAACCCCCCCCCTCACTTATAAACCCCCCGATGGCGGTAGCATTGCGGATTGGTTGAGGGTGCGGGGGGGGGGATAAGTGGGGGGGGGGTTATAAGTCCCTGGGTGGCATGGATCCAGACACATTTGCACCTACAGACGTCATTCATCTTTTTGCTATGGAAATTGATTTGGACCCATCTGTGGGAGACGTGGTGCTGCAGCTCCTGATGATGATGAGGTGGGGGAATGCCAATGAGCAGCGCCCTGCCAAGAAACAGGCACAGGCCTCATTGATGCAGCTCTGGAAGAAGTAACAGATTCCCGATTATTGGCATTCCATCTGCTGGCATTTCTTGTTCTATGCTTGTGTGCTGAAAAGGGGGGGTTATAAGTCCCTAGGTGGCACGGATCTCCGGGGGGGTGGGTTATAGGTGGGGGGGGGTTTTATAAGTGGGGGGGGGGGGGGGTTATTCAGGAGCCCGTGAATCAATGGATAAAAATGGGCAAAGGTGCGGGGGAAGTGCTCGATTTACCGTCGGTTATGCTTGGGCTTCAGCTGGGGGTTCAGGCTTTTTATCAGTGCGCTGTCTAGTGCCCTCGACTGGGGGGGTTATTGTTGAGTTGTCATTGTTCGCTGTTTGCAGTAATCCGACGCAGGCGTACTCCGAGGCTGTGGCTGCTGCGAAAGCCCGTCTTGGGTGGCACAGCTACAAAACTGTTGTGAGTATTCAGGTGCGCTGCGGGCTGCGGCTTGTGTCCGCAGTGTCTCTGCAGTCTGTTTACATGCTCATGTTGCTCCTGTGCCAAGACATTGCTGCATTGGCGGCGGCTGCGCCATGTCGACGACGGAAGCTTACTTGTAGGGCCGGGGGGGGGGGGGGGTGTCAAGCATAAGTCGCTTATTTTTTTTTATTTGGCGCAAGTCGCTTATTTTTTTTTTTCAGGCGTAAGTCGAGTGTGGAAAAAAAAACTCAAAAATGTATGGTACGCGACTTACGCTTTTTTTGATACACGACCTAGGGCCAAGAAAAAATAAATAAGCGAGTTACGCTTTTTTTGATACGCGACCTACGGCCAAAAATAAATAAATAAGCGAGTTACGCTTTTTTTTAATAAAAAAGCGAGTTACACTTTTTTTTTTATAAAAAAGCAAGGTACGCTTTTTTCGTTACGCGACCTACGCTTCTTTTGATACACGACCTACAGAAAAAAAAGCTAAATAAGCGAGATACGCTTTTTTTTTTTTCAAAAAAAAGCGAGGTACGCTTTTTTTGTTACGCGACCTACGCTTATTTCAATACGCGACCTACTCACAATCCACGCTTTTTTGTGTGACCCCTCGAGTTGGGGTTAGGGACTCACAATCCACGCTTTTTTGTGTGGCCCCTCGAGTTGGGGTTAGGGACTCACAATCCACACTTTTTTGCGTGGCCCCTCGAGTTGGGGTTAGGGACTCACAATCCACATTTTTTTGCGTGGCCCCTCGAGTTGGGGTTAGGGACTCACAATCCACGTTTTTTGCGTGGCCCCTCGAGTTGGGGTTAGGTTGTTGTTGTTGTTGTTGTTGTTGTGTGGCTCCTTGAGTTGGCCCCTCCAGTCGGGGTCTAGGACTAAGTACTTCTGCTTTTTGTCCCTTGCACAGGGACCCTACGGTGCCTTGAGCGTGCTGGCCGGCGGGTAACGGCTCATCGCACCATTAGCTTTGGGGTGTTGTGGACCCTTTGCTTTGCAGAGGGGGCCGTGCCTCTTCTATTTCTCTTCCAATGGGCCGAGGCTTGTGTGTTGCACAGGTGCTGTAAGCGGGGAGAGGAGGTGATGCACCCTTGTGGGCTGTGGTCGGCGACCACCACCTCGAGTTGCTATGACCACAGGCAACACACTTGTTGGTGCCCACAAATGGCAAATAACATATCCAAGCAGTGCCACGAGTAGTTGTCTTTGCTCATGGGCACTTATAAAAGTGTGCCATGGTGTGATGGGATGGTTAGGTACACAATGCATGTGTGCCGTCGCTTTGGCGAGGGGAATTGCATATGGACACCGTGTCATTCCCTGTTGACCGCCGGTACTTTATTCAGAAATCCATGGTGTTTGAGGATGCCGTGGCGATGGCCGTAGAAAACCGATGACTCGGGAGGGGGCAACAGGTAGCCAAGGGTCATCTTGTTGTCGGCTGATCCTGTTGAGGATGAGGTGGACTCGTACGAGGCGTTCGTACTAGCTGGTAGGGTGAGCGAGCTTTCAAATGCCGCCACTCTCGAGGAAGATGCTGTGGTGCCTGTCCTTGCCACTCCCTCCAACGTAGCCAAGCCGTTGATTGCCGGCATTTCCGAGGAGGAGGATACTGCTATCCTTGTGGCGCCAGCACGGATGGCGACCCGCCGGACGCCCGTCGATGAAACCAAGCCTCTTGTTGTGGGAGATTGGTTAAGCGACAAGGACATTGTTGCGTGGCAGAACGACAAGTTGTACCACAATGAGGTCGAGGAGCCACGGGCATGGACTATGGCGGTGACATACATTGCGTCCTGCCTGAAGAGGATGAGGAAGTATGAAGACAGTAAGGGCAACAACCATAAAACTGTTCGTTTGGCTTGGAGGCGGCGCCACATATTTATTGTTAATAGTGACAATCGTGAAGGGCTTCATTGGTTTCTTTGTGCCATCGACTGCAAAGTCCCGGTATGGGCCTTCAAAGTCCACATTTGGGAGCCACTTTGTGGTAATCCTTTGGTCCGGCCAATGTTGAGACGCCGCCAGTCAAAGGGTGTTGCCGCACATGCTCGGGCTTTGGGTTTTCAAGAGGATGGTTGGTCATGTGGCTATCAATCGCTGCATCTTTGTGATGAGGTGGCCAACCAAAGGGGAAGCCTGGACGATGTTGTGGTTACACCTTTGCCAAAAGGATTCATCAAGCAAGCACTGCGCATCATCAATGTAGATCGCTCCGTCCGAGTCCCCGGCACCATCCCCGAGAACGGGTGGGAGAAGGAGGTGACTTGCTGGAAGCCTGGAGAATCTCCTCCTGCCCCAGCCTCCAACCCTGAGTCCTTGACCCAATCTACTTTCCCCCTCCTTTTTGATGAGGAGGATCCTCTTTCGGAACCCGGGGGCCACATTGCTGCCTCCTCCTCGGAGCCAACAGTGGGAGAATTCCCTGCCTTCCCGGCCTCCAACTCTGAGGACGTGCCCCAAGATGGGAAGTCAGTGAAGGGCAATGTTAAGGCCCCTCCACAAACCCCGCAGTCCACCTCCTCTTCTAACCCCCCACAAGTGATGATGCCCGTCCATACGTGTTCATCCGTGGGAAGCTTTTCGGGGTGCCCGAGGCGTACCCAAAGGGCGCAGGGGGTCGGTTGGTGAACGACAAACGATTTATTCGAGAGCTGGAAGAGTTGCTTGTGAAGGACATCCGTAACGCTTGTGCGCGGAACACGAATCCGCGTGCAAAGCTGAAGGCATTGGACACAAAGTCTGATTTGATCTACAAGCGTGTGTTTGCCGACTTCTTGTAGTTGGCCCCACGCCATTATGGTTGCATGCGAAGAATGTAGTTGGCCCCAGGTGACCGGACTCAGGTGGTATCGCTGGCTTGAGCTTCGTAGCCGGTGGCGCCGGCAGCAATATAGTCATTTTGATACCGCTTGCCAAAGGCCGAAGGGCAAATTGCATTTTTTGTTTGCGGTCATGATGGGTGTGCTCCACGTTATTTCCGCCATCTGCCGCACGTTATTTCCGCCATCTGCCGGCGATGAGTATAAAAACCACCCTTCACGCCACGGCTCCATTGCTTTACCCGTACCGGAGGTACCCAAAATGTCTGTGGGGGCTATATGCTTCACCTCCTCGGGTAGCAATGGCGGTTGTTAGGTGGTTCTTGTGTTTCCCCGCCTTTTTTTTGGAACAATGGGGTTTTTTTCCCATACGCGACTTACGCCAAAAAAAAAAAGTTTACGTGACTTACACAAAAAAAAAATTTCCGTCGAAAAAAAAACGCGACTTACGCAAAAAAAAAAGTTACGCGACTTACGCCCCCCCCCCCCAAAAAGCGACTTACGCTTATTTCCACAATCAAGCTACGCTTTCCTCGGGGATCGGGCTGTGCGGGGGTTTGAAAATGGGGACTCTCGTGAGCCTCACCACACATCGATTTTTTTGGCATTTTTCTCTCTGTCGATGATCCATACCTCAAAATGATCTGCGCGGATTACCTTGAGGAATGTATGCAGGGTACCCTTGTCAATGGATTGTCTCCGCATGGATAATTTCTTGGATCCACTGTGGCAAAGGATTGGTTGTTGCTCAACAGCGCTTTAGCTGCGGCCGATCCGAAGCTGTTAGAGCGCTGTCAGAGTACTTGGATCGAAGGGCCGTTTTAGGAACAAAGTGATAAGTACCAGTTTACCTCCTCCCCGGCCCCTCTGGGCCTGTTTGGGCTTCGGTCACAGGGGCCCTGTTGGAATGGGGATGGACGTCCAGAAAGTGACCTCGAACCGCCTTGGCCCTACGGTGTACGCAAGGCAGGGGCATGCACTGTTTTGCAACTTGTTTTAGGTCCGAACATTCATTGACGATGGACCTGCGCACGTCATTGAGACTTCAGCACGGTACTTCCTTTGCCCCAAACCTGTTCTGCTGACTCAAGCCCATTGATGAGCCTCCGAGTTTCTGCGGGTTGTTCCCCCTTTTTGCTTCACCTACCAAGCTACAGGGTATGCACCAGGCAAAAAGGGGGGCGATGCAGGGTAGCGCACATACATGGGCATCGTGGCTGCACAGCGGAGGCTCTGACGCAGATATAAACGAAGAGTGGGTTTGGGGGATAAGGCTGTTGTGGTTTGGTGCGCAAAGTCAACGTCAAGTGGCAAGTAGTGGAAAGGCACTGTTGACGCCGAAAATACATGGTGTTGGCCCTCAACCCCTGGACATTTCTGAACCCCTGCTGGGCCCTTAGAAACTAATCCCTCGTAATTGCTCAAAGGTGCTCATTTGAGCCTCTTCCACGACCCTGCACAACCGTCCACAACCTCATGACCACCAACCAGCACCATTTAAATCTGGCTGACTCTCATTGAAGCTCATTGACACTACACAACCCTCCACAACCACCACCCACCCTCTGCGACGCTCCACAGTCAGGCCATGGGTTTGTGATTTTCCAGGTGGGGGGGTTCAGATGCCAAAAAAAAGTTTGTACCCAAAATAGGACACCGATTTCGAGCCCCCTAATATTTATTTCCTCCAGGAAATCACCTCAAAGAAAAGTTGTTTGATCAAGTGCGGCCTCAAACGTCATGTACGCCAATTTGGGAGGGGGGGTATTCACACAGCATAAATGGGAGTGCATGTAAACCCATGGAGAGCTATGCAGCACCAATGTGGCCCACCTATTGGCACCCATTGGCCTTCAAAAGGGCCAGTTTCCAGCTGCTTGGTTTGGGGGCTCGGGCTCCCCAAGGGACCAGTGCACAACCTGCTCATACAGTTTTTCAACCCGGACGGCTCAAAATCAAAAATTCTCAAACCGATTTTTTGGATGTTGCGACCACCCACAATTATTCAGTATCATATGTACAGCATGTTTCAGGCCTTCATTGTGTGCATTTTCACCTCATTTGCCATCTGTCTTTGAGGTGGTCAACGGTAAGAGTGGTGTGGCATCATTTCATGGCATGGGTTATGTAGCCATTTGCAGCTGCATCGGCAGGAGTTATATTGTGATGCGGTGCATTGCGCTGTGGTGCCTTGCGTTGCGGTGCGATCCTGAGACAGCAGGGTTTTACGCTGCCATTGACCACGTCCCATCTGTGGTGCGGCTCCAAGATGGCAGGGCACACCAAAAAATCCTTAGTGGTTGGCGGATCTTCATAGAGCATGCTTGGTGGACTTGAAATTACGAAGCAAAACCAACAAGTCCCTTCAGTTCTGAATTTGTTTTACATTCAAAACAGTGGATAATTTTGAATTTCTGGCAACAAAATGCACACTGAAGCAATCAAATTAATGCATGGTTCAACAGCAACTGAGATTGCAAGGTTTAGCCATTCACTATGTATTGGGGCGGCAATTGTGTTCATCCCTGTGCCTATGAGCTTCCCACCCCTCTTCAAGGTACCTTGCCAAAGAGAATGCTTTTCCTGCGGTGCCTGCGGCGCGCCCTGCGGCGCGCCCTGCAGCGCGCAGTTTGGGGAACTTGCCTAATTTGTGGAGCTTTTTAGATTCCACCTTGTTGTGCTCCCCGGGGGGCTTGGGGCCAGGTTTTACCATATAGTATGGCCCTTTTATGTAGCCATATTGATGTCTCCCTACCATGGGGACCTCGAGAAGGCACGGGTTATGTTACGGGGTGTCAACCCGAGGGCAGGGTTTAGGTAGCCACTATGCCCACATGTGGGCCATTTCTGATTTTGTCCCCGTTCTGAGCATTGGGAGCCATTGATTTCTCCCCAGTAGCGGGGGACACTTGTTAAATGCAATCGTCAGCCCGCGGACAAGGGCCCCCTGGCGCGGGCCGCCGCCACCCACATTGAGCATTGTGTCCGATCCATCTACTCAAAAGATCAACGTGTGCTATTTCTCAGTTATCTGGTTTGGTCTGCCGGATTTAACCGTACTTGGGTTCGGCCGACCTATTGGCTCGGCGGACTTGTCGGCTCGGCGGACCTTCGGCCGGCCGATCGGCTGGCTGAAGGTACGGTTTAATCCGTCACCCCCCCACAGGCAAGGCGGTACACACAGAAGGCGGTGCACAGACGAGGCGGAACACACAAAAGGCAGTCTGTGGCCACCGCAGGAGTCATGTTATTGAAGGGGCCACAGGCAAGGCGGTACACACAGAAGGCGGTGCACACAAAAGGCGGTCTGTGGCCACCGCAGGAGTCATATTATTGAAGGGGCCACAGGCAAGGCGGTACACACAGAAGGCGGTGCACGCAACGGGCGGTCTGTGGCCACCGCAGGAGTCATGTCATTGAAGGGGCCACAGGCAAGGCGGTACACACAGAAGGCGGTGCACACACAAGGCGGAACACACAAAAGGCGGTCTGTGGCCACCGCAGGAGTCATGTTATTGAAGGGGCCACAGGCAAGGCGGTACACACAGAAGGCGGTGCACACACAAGGCGGAACACACAAAAGGCGGTCTGTGGCCACCGCAGGACTCATATTATTGAAGGGGCCACAGGCAAGGCGGTACACACAGAAGGCGGTGCACACACAAGGCGGAACACACAAAAGGCGGTCTGTGGCCACCGCAGGACTCATATTATTGAAGGGGCCACAGGCAAGGCGGTACACACAGAAGGCGGTGCACACACAAGGCGGAACACACAAAAGGCGGTCTGTGGCCACCGCAGGAGTCATGTCATTGAAGGGGCCACAGGCAAGGCGGTACACACAGAAGGCGGTGCACACACAAGGCGGGACACACAAAAGGCGGTCTGTGGCCACCGCAGGAGTCTTGTTATTAATATACAGCGGGGGGGGTTGTTAGTATATGGGGGTATTACTACAAGGGGGGGTGACGGAAACCGGACTTTCGGCCCGCCGAGCCGGCCGGCCGAAGGTCCGGCCGGACTTCCGGCCATTTTTTCGGCCGAAACAAGGGGGGGGTGACAGATTAAACCGTACTTTCGGCCGGCCGAGAGTACGCCGAGCCGATAAGTACGCCGAACCCGAGGTACGGTTTAATCCGGTGAGCTATCTGGTTTTTTTCCGGAACAGTCTGCAATAAAACAGGTTTGTCAAACCCTACGGCGCACCTGCGGCGCGCAGAAAGCATTCTCAAAGACAGTAGATTTTTTCTAATGCAGGTGAGTGGGTTTGGCCCTAAAAGACCCCCCCCCCTTGGTCCTAAGAAATGGGTGCATTGTAATTCGTGGAATTTTTTTTGTGGTAAATGCGCAACAAAAAAATCGTACCGGTGTGTAATTTTTTTTTTTTTGCAGTCATTGTGAGTAAACCGTACTTGGGTTTACGGCGAAAAAATTACACAACGTGACATTTTTTTTGTTCCCGCCCTTGCCGCAAAAAAAAATTAAACGGTTTGACAATTTTATTTGTACTCGCATTTACCTCAAAAAAATCTACACAATTTTACCCAACAAAATTACACGCTGGGGTTATGTAGCCAATCTGCCCACATGCGGGCCACTGCTGATTTTTATTCCCCGCTCTGAAGTGTTGGGGACCCCCTAGACGGCAGGGGTTATGTAGCCAGTCTGACCACTTGTGGACCAATGCTGATCTTGTCCCCCGCTCTGAAGCATAGGGGCCCCCCAAAGGGTTATGTAGCCAATTTGCCCATTTGTGGGACTGTTGATTTTGTCCCATTACGTAAGATTGAGGAAGGCACCTCAATTACATGGGAGAGATTTGTAGCCTTCTCCGCATCCACTGCCCGATAGCACATGGTTTTACTTGTGCTAGCTATTGCACGTTCGCAATGTGTGAAGGTGTGATGTTGTGGCTCCTCGTGAAGGCACCGGTATTTAAAGTACCCTCTCCGTTTTTGTGAGATTGTTGCCCAACGCCCTATTACGTTGGGCCGTATTGAGCGGAAGGTGACTGACTGCATGTGCCGAGCCACCAAAAAAGGTCCGCACACTCCAATCACAGCAACACGCATCACGGAGCAAGATAGTGGCGTTGATGTCCCCACACTTGCTCCAAACAACCACACCACCTGCCCCCCTAAGAAGGCACCTAGTGATGGTGAGTCTTACTCTACTCATCTTGCTATTGCTACACCCCAAAAAGTTGACAACATGGAGGTGCAACGGAAGAGTTGGCATTGCCTAAACCTCTTTCGGCTCCCTTATGTGTGTTGCCAATGTCACAAGGCCGTGTACCTATGGTGCATGCATTGTGAAGGGTGTAGTTTTTGCCTGCCCATTTTGGTCTATTTGTGGTAGGGCCCACCCTAACACGGACAAGTGGCTATTTCAAAAGTGGTGTCAGGAGGTAGACGTTGAGGAGGTTTTGACCGCCACCCTCCTAGAGCAACCTATGTTCGGTGATGAGGAGTTGGACCTCTTTTCTAACCCTCTTTTGGCCTCTGCCCCCGGCTAGGAGGTGAAGAAAAATGATGTCCGGTCACCTGATTCGGAGCAATCATCCGCTAGAGGGCAACAGCAAGGGGCCTTATACCAATTTCCCCTTCATTTCTAAGGAGTAGCCCCCCCCCCCCCCCGCCGGATTTAGGCCCTCCCCAAAAAAAAACCTCAATTATTCCTTTGATGGCAGCTGCCAGCATGTGTCGATACAGACCCTGATCCCATTCTACTTTTTTCCTCAATGTGAGCCCCCTAACCAATGGCGGGGTCTTGGTTTCTATGGTTCGCAAAACTTGTTTGGCATATGGCCGGCCGCCACTATGTGTCGCTGCCAGGGGGACTTGCTGAAGGCAACAGAATTTCCCTTGATGATCGTTTTAGACGGGTCACCCCTGTCTCCTCTAGATCCTGCACTTGTACTTGTGCATCTTCTCACTAGGCCAAATACGGTGGGCTGTGCTGAAGATCGGCTGAAGGCAATTCCAAATGGCAACCCGAATACAACTCTCATTTTCCTCACAGTGGACGACTGGGGTTGGTTGGGATATTTAGAATCACACTGGGGGAAGTATGGGACCATAAAGCATTTCAAAGGTGTGTAATCGTGCTGTATCCTGTGCACATCCACAGGAACAGGGGGGGGGGGGACAATTTCGCCAGGGGGGCAAAAAAAACATGCCACACATGCATGCCTACCTCACATGCAAGCGCTTGGAAAAGAAGGCTTCAGCTTGCTGCACCGCAGGACACCACTCCGCCTTTCAGGCATGCAAACAACAGATCTATCTGTACTAGGCACGCCAAGTACCACCATGCCCTGGCTGCACGAAACCTTGCGGCGGTCGCGCAATGGTCATGGACAACTGTGCGCCGGTCAGGTTGTATCAGGGCCAGGGAGTGCGCCTTTTACATCTATGCGTCGACAAGAAAGGCCCTGCACCACATACCCTGACATTTGGGATGCAGCTCCATTGTTGAAGACGATGCCTGAGTCCCAGTTCATTTTCCATGCTTGATCTGTGTTCAATTTGCGAAAGGTTGAGAACAAATGGGATGTGTCACCCTGAAAACCACTCCACAACCTTCAGCAACCATTAACAGCCCTCTAGAACAGTCAATAAGCCTGAAAAATCCTCCACACTCAATGCAAGCATGAAAAGCCAAACGCCAAACAATGTATGACCACTTTTGGCATCTTGGAAAGGTATGCGCCGGTCATGCGTCAGTCATGCGCCGGTTTCACTATTTGCACTGCTGGTGAATCCCCAGCACAAGCCATTATCCAATGCTGACCTCCTCCTGAAGGAGCCGGTCGACTCGAAAAAAAGGGAATGGGTGCATTCACGCGACCTACACACAGTTGGTACTTGGATCCCCACGTACCACCAACCTCGCCAACCCTCAAGTAACGAAGACCAACACAGTCTCGCCCTCCCCAGCAGCACCAGCCCCAGTCCCGTGAGAGCTGCAGGAGGAACGCCTGGAGACTGTGCCTCGTCCCTGCTCGCCCCAACACATGGCACGGCGTCCACAGGAGATTCTGATCTGGAGCCT
The DNA here is from genome assembly GCA_964036045.1 of Eutreptiella sp. 'Long Island Sound 2002'. Taxonomy (NCBI): domain Eukaryota; phylum Euglenozoa; class Euglenophyceae; order Eutreptiales; family Eutreptiaceae; genus Eutreptiella; species Eutreptiella sp. 'Long Island Sound 2002'. The sequence continues at coordinate 22,384,810 of OZ038387.1, read as the reverse complement.
CGGACCCCTACACAAGGGGGGAAGCACAGACATATGGAAGTACCATCATCAGTGTTGAATATGCCTTCCCCCTTTGTTGCAAATGGGTCTTCGTTGTCGGAATGGTCCATTACACACACACACACACACACACATATTTTGGACTTTGGACTTTGGATTTTGGAAGTATGCATGTTCGGGAGGGGGTGGGGGGTGCATCCAAGATGCGGGCAATGTGCCATATTTCTGTGGCCTGTTTGCAATGCCCCACAGAGGAACTCATGGTGGTGCCCAAAAGGGCAAGCGGCAGCGCAACACGCACGGGAAAAATCGATGTTTGGTGTGGCTTTTTGGCTCACCATGAGCTTCAATGCTGAGCACTGTGCACACAGATGTTGGCCACTCCTTCGCAATTTGCTGCTACCCAATATCTCCTGTACCATTCGCTGTGCACACAGGAATGTTTGAGCACACAACGTCAACTCGTGTTCTCCAAGGCATCCGCCAGCCTATGATTGACTGGTATCTACTTGGGGAAGCAGACGTTCTCATCTCCACAGGTTTTGTGCCTGATTTGTGTTGATCTGTGCATTTGTGTTTGGTGCATGTGCATGAACACAGTGCAAGTGTACTTTGGTGCATGCAAACGTGTGCTGTGCCTTGTCATGCAGGATCTGTGTGCTGGCACATTCCCGTTTTAGATGTGATGTTTGTGATGCACCACCCCCTGAGAACTAGCATTTATTGGAAACCCACCCACTCCGCTTTGTCCTTTCCATGGCATTCGAACACACCAAGGAACGTCAAGGAAGGGTGGGTGGTGGGGGAATGCATGCGTTTCTTGAGATTGTGTTCCCGCAAACAATATTACTTGCTCTCTTGGGAACGGTTGAGGGGGGCGCTCATTCGCTGGGGTTACCCCCCTCCATGACATCCATACCAAAATTACTTGGGAGGATAAGTCGAAGTACACTCAGCCAAAAATCAAATCCGCCAAACGAAGCCGCATTCATCCCTTCCGGGTGCCCCATCATGGTGCTGTGCCTATCTCTTTCTCCAGAGTCGTCCGTGGTTTCTTGAACAATATTAATTTCCTGCTGATACTAAGTTGTTTGCCACTCTACAGCCCTTGCCCAATTTGGGGAGGCTTTCCATGCGTGGCGCACGCGCACTCTGTGGGACAGCTTGTGATTGTGATTTAATGTTTCTGTGTTTTGTTGGCTCTGTAGCGATTTCATTTTGTGTACTGCATTTGATTCATTTGTTGTTGTTGGTCTGGAAAAATGTGTCCCCTTGTGTACTCCACAGCTGAGGAGGGGTGATTTGCCCGAAACATGTCCGAATAGACTGGGTTTGAATTGATTGTGGCGCCGTGCTTCGCTGCTTGAGTACCTGGTCTGGAGCACAATGTGTTAATAAGGTGCTTCATAATTGATGACACGCTCGCCAACTGGCATTGCACTCTGCAGATTTGGAATTTCCCGGGGGTTTCAAATCATCACCAGATGTTGTTGGACCAACCTGGTTGTGTAAAAGCCCAGAAAATGAAAAGAAAGTGCATTTTGGGGTATTTTGATTTGGGTATGCCACTGTTTTTTTGGGGGGTGGGGGGGCACAATTAACATGAACAAACGCGACTCGCCACTACATCCAGCTGTGTGACCCTGTGTGAAGATCAAATTTCTGCTGTGATTTGGGGTTGGGGATGGTGTTTTGGGGATGCTGATTACCGTCCAGCCACTTGTTGCCACATGTCTGGTTGTCCAGGGGTGCAGGTCATCATGCATGGACCAGGCACTGAGGTAGTGCCACTGCTTGTGTCTTCTCTGGGTGCGCATAAACAATGCCCTTGTCAGAGCAAAAGCAGGCGTTGTTTCTGTGGCTTTCAGTGCTTTTACCCTTGTTCTCGTTGTGGAGGGGTGCCATGAGGGTAATTGGGGGCACGGGGGGGCGTCCAGGTGCAGGCCCTGACCCCAACAACCCCCCCCCCCCCCACCCCCTCTCGAGGGCCAAAATGTTTGAGAGGTCCCGACCATCGTACAAGCCAAAATGGAGAAATTGGCTGGCGCTGCAGGCGCCGGACAATTTTGGTGCCTTTAAAGGGGCTGGGAGAACCGGTCACCCATGTGTTTATACTCAAGGTGCTCAGTTTTTTCTCGGCATTTTCCCTAGGCCCCAAAGAGGGCAGGATTTGTGCAGCCATTTCTGATTTTGTGGCCACATCGATCTTTCCCTGCCATTGGGATAAATGGGGACAAATGTCGTTTGTTGCTCAATGAAGATCCCGTCCTCGAAGCTCAGCCCCGGTACGAGGGAGCGGTTGGTGTTTTTGGTCCCAGCCCCCCCCACCCCCCAGGGACTTGCTTTAATTTTCATTCCGGCCAGGGGGGGGACCCCTCCCCCCTGGACCCCCTCCCCCCCTCCTGTGGACCCCCTCCCCCCCACCCCCCTCAGCTCAAGTGCACCTGAAAACCTGGGTTTTGGGAACATTTTTTAGTCATGGGAAAAAAATTTTCGGCGCCTTCAGCGCATGCCATACACTGTGTACATATTGCTCCATGTGTGCTCCATATACATTGTTTTCCAGACTACCATGCCCCAACGCTCGTTGTCAGTGTATTTCAGCTCCCCGATCCCACCGTTGCCACGCGCAAAACGTGAAGACGTAATTGACGTGCTGCTCTATTTTAGGTTTAAAGATAGGATCACCGGTGATAAAAGACAAAAAGCCTACAACGAGGCACAAAAGGCATGTGCCACTCTTTTTTTAAGCGTACCAATGGCCACACTGTGCGAGTTTGTCGCTGTGGCACAAAAAATGGCAACACGCGAACGGTTCAGGCGAGTCTAATTCTGACTGACAAGAAAGATCACTGTCATTTGGCATGAGATGGTGAATGGCCCGCTTTGTTGCCGCTTTGTTGTAGTTGTTGTGTATTGGTGAGATGTGGGAACCCTAAATTGACATTCAATGATGAATTTCCTTTGTTTACGGCCGACAACATGACATTTCCATGTGCTAAGTTGTTCATTCTCCAATCATTTTTCTGTTCCCTGTGGATTGGGTATGTTCCGGCAGGGGGGGGGGGCCTCCCCCCTGGACCCCCTCCCCCCTGGACCCCCCGCTCAAGCAAGTCCCCCCCCCCTTTCAAGGGGCCAAAATGTTTGGGGGTGTCGGGGCCCAGGACTGCACCTGGGCGCCCCCCATGATTGGGGGCTCAATATGTACCATGAGGAGTTTGGGAGGTGGGCAGGGAATTATTCGGGCTGAAGGGGGCTTTTCACTCCAAGTCCGCACAGCAGGTTTGGTATGTGCAAGGCTGGCCTATAAAGGAATATGTTCTCAGACCTGTATTCTCTAAGCCTGCCCGCCGTCTGCTTCGCAGGTTCCACATACGGTATCTCTGCTGCGTCACGATGTGGCCCTGCTGTGGATTTCTGGTATTGTAAAGGCTCCATTCCCAAGCCCTATTGTGGCCCTTTGCCATGGGCTTATCCCGTCTTTACAGTTCACTACCCCAATCCTCAGTACGTTGTTGGGAGCCTGAGGGCTTTTAGTAGGGCTCCAGCATGTGCCTCAGCATGGAAGCATCATGTTCTCACTCCGGAGCTGGATTGCCCCTTTGTATAGCACCCCCATAGCTGACAAGGGAGTCTTTCAGATGCCCCCATTTTTTTTAAAACTCGCGACTGCCCTACCCAATCAGGAACCTACCACCGAGCTAACATTGATGAGTTTATTGCAGCAGCATTGATTATGGTGGGTTTTCAACTGTGGGTGTGGAGACTGATAAATGCATTGGTAGAGGGTGGCGTGGGTAATGACAGGGATGTGACAGCAGATTTACATCATAAGGAGAAAGCAGATTTACATCATAAGGAGAAAGCAGATTTACCAGATTTACCTGGTAAACTGCGCAACAAGAGACCTCATGCCGCGGTGAAGGTGGAGGCAGGTCAAGGGTGCTGACCACAGAGACCATGCATGGCATGGCACGACTGATAATTTTTTCACTGGCATTTGGGTGCTGCGCACATGGTTACCATAATCCATCATCCTGCAGAGTTATGTGCACAGAGTGGTACGTGCCGTCATCTTACTATCATCATGGTCTATGGTGCTCCCGTCTGACCCTAAACCCTCAGTAACTCTCCTACTACACCTTAAGTCCTCATCACGGTTCACAATCCTCTTTTGACCTTGTTCAGCCTCTGTAGCCCAAATGGTCCCCTTGCAGCCATCCACAGCCCCCACCTGAAAAAGAAACTCTTAAGTGCCATTTCAAGCACCCTCAGACCCTGACCAAGTTCCCATGGTGTTCGGCTGCATTTTTGGCAGGGTTGATACCTCTAGATACCTCCCAATGCTGAGCTGTGCCATCATGGATTTGTGTTACAATAGCCTTTCTCTGGCCATGTCTTGCATGATGTTCCAGGATGTAAATGGGAAAGCCGGCACAATTTTGCTGCATTATTTGTCTGTCTGCATCCAGACTGCTCACCCAGTGTATTTTTTTTGAGGCTTGGGAGTCCTGTGCTGGAAATAATGCAACAATGCGACCTGACCTGGGGCAAACGTTGCGCCAATGGTGAGCACAAGTACACTGAAAGACTGCCGCAAGTATTTATAGAATAACTCAGGGTGAATGAGTTCGCTGCATATGATACGGGGGGGGGGGTCGTAACAGGAATGTTTCGTTGTGGGAAATTTCGTATATCAAATGTGTGAGAAATTTCCCGCTCCATCTCAGGCCGCTGTGCGAAATAAGCTCGTGTCAAAATTTAGCCAAGGCGGGGTGGTGCCGGGGTGGTGCGCCACCACCCTGCCTTGGTTTGGTTAGGGTTCTCCTTCCTGTGGCGCTTGTTGTGAAGAGGCACCTGATAGCCTCTTCCTTGGCTGTTTTTGAGGCACCACACCTAGGGCAATTTTTGATGGGATTCCTATGTGCATTCGTCCTCTTGTGGCTTTGTTTGTGCATGAAAAAAAAAAAATTTCTTCATTAGGCTGGTCGGTCATCAAATTGGTTGTGCAGTGTTGTCACCCTTGAACCAAGGGTTTTTCTGTTGACAAACTACTGCACAACCGCTAGAGTAATCCCTGTCATATGCCACTGAAGGACCATTTGCAGACCAAGGGGCGGAATTTTTTCTCGGCATCTGAGCACGCTGGCTGCACAGCAACCAAAAGGAAGGTGTGCTTGGGGCCTGGGATTGAGATCCAGGTCATGCAGGAACCTCTTGGGAGGAAAAAACCCTGGAAGCATGCGATATTTACCACTCAACCTTCGGGCCACTGTGCAAAATGAACCCAGTGCAAAATTTCTCGTGCGAAAAAATCCCGGTGTACCCCCCCCCCCCCCCCATGCCCTGGAGGCCTGTCTCTCTCACGCTTTTGCACCCACGAAAATTTCCAGTGCCATGCTACACACCCGTGACCGACATTTGTGAGGGTGGGCGCGGTGCTGGCATTTGATGAAGTGCAATACGTAATTATCACAATAAAAGCATATGTCAATGAAAAGCAACATATGCAGAACAATCACACATATGTTCTCAATAGTCCATGCATTCATTTGTGTGTATGCCATGTGTGTCAACAAGCATTGCTCAAATCATGAAATACTATGTTACAAAGCTATTGTTATTAGCGGCGGCCGGTGGAATGCGATCTTTTTTCAGGGAAAGGCAAGGTTGGTCACGCTGCAGTAGTAAATAGTTATCATAGTACAATTTAATAAATTTCTGGTGTTTTACAGTTGAGATTTGGTGTTTCTGTGTGTTTTTTGAGTTGAAATGGACGATTCGTGCATGTGTTATTTCTTGTTTAATTATTTGCATTCCCGTACGTCAAGTGAGTCTTGTTCAGAAATCTGCGATTACTTCGCAACCTAATCAGCATAGAACTGGGATCACATCGCTACCATTCACAATATGGTTGACTGTGTGTTATCCCATTGTCTTATTTCTGTTTTGTGTCTAGTACAAACGTGTTTGTGGGACTCCAAAGTCAAAGAGCACGCTCCGCACCATTGGCGGCATTTGATTTTAAAGTGTATTGATTTCGAAGATAGATCTGTAGTTGGTTTGTAGTTAGTGATGGGTACCGAAGTAATGCATTGTTCAACGAAAGTTATGAAATGTCTATGTTTTTCAAGTCAATCGCTTGCGCCAATTCTTGATGGTGGTTCATACATGTGTTTACATAGCATCTACAATGTTGAAGCTTTCTTGTTTTATGGGTAATTAGATTCATTTTTGCATACACTCTTTCTTTGTATGCAAAGATTTTGTTTGCCCGTCCGGGGAAGGCAGATGGATAGACAGATTAAGAATTCTTTTCTGTTTTTTGACATCATATGCCGCCTGTTTGTCAATACCGTTTCAACACCCCAATGGAACACGGCGCGGAGACTATACTTTGAAGGTAGGACCCGTGGTCACAAATTTTGTTTTCTGTTGTAGAGCTATCTTTTTGCAACCCTGTGCAACATCGGCTGTATCGTAAAATGATTGGTTTTAAGTCAAGCGACCGGTTTTGAGTCAAGTTGCCTGATTTAAAAAAAAAACAAGTAAAAACAACCCCAAAGTGTCCCACATTGCTTTGCAATGCTTTTCTCTGCCAATATCAGCCATTTTGGTTTCATTCGAATGCAGAACGTACCCTACATGCAAAACAAGCTACAAGCCCATGTGTCAAAGAACATACAAATAATTGATTGCTTGACAAATAGGGCAAATACATCGGGAAATTCTAATCTGCATCACAGTCACAGCAGACATAGTGCTACAACACTCGAGGTGGTGGGAGCTGTGACACTTTTTAAGCTCGATCTGCCATTTGAGCAGAGGGGTGGCCACCGGCACTTCACTATTTTCTGCAGACGGTCTTGCTGCCTTTTTCTTTTCTTTAGTGGTTGCTGTGCAGGCAAAACACGGGGTTTCACTCGCGCTGCTTACCGTTTCGGTGCGGGCATTTTGGATTACTCTTTTTCTGCTCCACGGCATACTTTGCTGCAGCTTGACAAAACAAATAAGAAGTTACACAGCCTCAAAGCCTCATGTTTCAAAGATCGTGTCGTGTTGTCATGTTGATACATTTGCTCGTTGGCTGGTGCCCAAGATCTACTTTTTTAGCACAGACTTCAAGCTGAGGCATCACAAAGCGAGATGCGATGGGTTTTGCGGCAAGCCTTGGTGGAGGTTGATTTGCAAGGCGGCACGGATCCAAATTAGCGAACAAACATGCGGGTGAAAAGGGAGAATTGGCCACTTTTGTGAAGCCACTTGGCATCATGCTCGGAGTGACGTACTTGGTTACGAACTGTACAAATACGGTTGGTGTTGAAGCCAGTTCGGATCCTATTTGGTTGCACTCTATCCCATACTTCAGCAATTTCTGCGATTTTAGCGATTTTGGGGTAAATTTAAGGAAAATTCAGAATTTATACTATCTATAATCGATAGGACGGAGGTTTCGACCTTTCTGCTTCAGATGAGGCCTGCTGTGTGTACGCGCGCCCTTCTAGTATTCCTGGTGGTGTGCATGTGCTTTCTGTTATTCAATGATCGACCGAATACCCTTTGTGTTTGGTGCTAATAGTGTTAGATCTATCATGTAGAAATTAGAATCACTCATCTAACCGGAGAAAGACTATTGGCAGCTGTAGTACGTATGTTGATCGCTTCTGTGGACAAGTGTTGGAGGCGTGCCTTGAGGAAAACCAAGCCCGCCTTTATCTATGCTACAATGGTAGGTAGTCAGTAGGGACGGCAAAAGCTACCCGCCACATGGAGTGTTTTGTGAAGGAGATGGGAGGTCACACTATTGCAAGCATACGTGGACGCACCGCAGGTTGTGGGATAAGTTGGTCGTAGCTTCACAAGGTAAAGCAAGTGTTCATTCTTTTGCATATCATTTGCGCTGCACACGAGCCGCGACAAAACGATCTCCCACGGAATCAAAGAGGGTCAATCTTTCGAGACTGCGTGTGTTGAGCATGTTGTTTACATGTGCCGTTGGTGGACATGCCAAAGGTAGAATATTCGTTTTTATGCCTTTGATGCGAACCTCTCATTTGTGTGGTGCCGTCTAACTTTGTTGACATCCAGCATGTTTTTTAATAATGATTTCATATCATTGACCAAACATCGTTGGTGCTCCACTATCCCTCTTTTGCTAGCAGGCTTTAAAGCATCAGTTCATTTGATTTGGCAATTCTATACAAGGATAATCCTCGATCAAAGTTTTGGATTCTCACTCCAAGTGCATGAGTGCTCTCCTCCGTCATGATTAGGTGAAATTTTCCAGTCTATATGCATGCTTTCTGCATTGCGTTCGGGTGAGGTCACCTCTCTTCGGCCATGGATTGGTTAGGTTTTCTCTCCTAAGGCATAGATTGGTGAGGGTCTCTCCGGGCATGGACACGGGCGGGGCCATCTCTGTTCGAGGCAGGACTACATCTCTTTGGGATGGGAGGATCTCACTATGGATGTGCTCTCATTACACCCGGGATATCTCTTTGTGCACTCACTGTGCGGGTCGGGTATAGGTCTTTACATGTAACCCGAGGTATCTTCTTACCCAATCTCTTTTCAAGTAGCATACATTGAAGTTGTTTGGTGTCATACGAACATGCAGATAGGCAAATAATGATTTTATATGTCCATGTACGAATTGTTTCTAATGCACATGCCGATATGTGTATGCCATTGCCATCATGTCTCAACAAATTAGGCACCAAGTGATGGGACAAATTGGCATGTCCAAGCATCTGAGGGCATCGGACATATGTAGTGTGTTGGTTTCTCTATTCATGTCTTTGGTTCGCGACACTGTAACCGTAGGGAGCCCAGCAATTAGTATATAGCATACATTAAACATGTGAGGTTTTGTGGGCTGGCCTTTTTTGATGTCTTGTATGCAAGCAGCAAGTAAACCCGCAAAGCTTATTCACTTGCTGGCCATCGTGTATGTTATTGCTGAGTGACGGGCACCCGCCCTCGGGTGAGAAGCATCGAGGCGTTGCCATCATGATGATATATGTTTCATACATGCTAGGTGTCAAGTTTCTTGTCAGGTAGTGTTTGCCATTGTTGTTAGGTCACTCTTCCGACTCGCATTTAGTGATCCTCATTGCAAGTTCGTCACATGTGCATATTGGTGACGCATGACTGTGGACAAGCCATGTATGTGGCCATGCTGTACTTTGTGTTCATGGAGGCCATTGTGTCATGCTTGATCCACTGTGAGAAGACTTCGGACATTTGGAACCCATGTTGTATGGGAATTGTGTGTTTGTGCGATGCCGCCGATAAGTGCGCCTGCTGGTGTGTGTGTGTGTGTGTGTGTGTGTGTGTGTGTGTGTGTGTAAAATGTGAGCCTCCATTGTGATTATCAAATTTTATTTCAAAACCATTGCTATAATTTTATAGTACTGCAGAAGCAATGGATGACATTCAGTGATGGGTTTTCAAGTCTCATTTCATTGATACACGCGGGGTTCAAAATCAGTTGACAGCTCGGAGATCCGCAGAAAAAATATATACTAGTAACTACTGTTACCATCGATTGCTTCAATTTCCGTGTGTCCGCATCTTCGAAATTGTGAGGTGACGAGAGCTCGCTCGGGACATAAGAGCAAGGATCTAAGCTTCAAAGGTGAACCGCCATTTTTCAACACAAACTGTGAGGGGAAGAGGAGTTCTGTTCAGTAGAAGACCCGTTCGGCCGATGAGTCAACGAGATTCGAGTAAGGTATTTACCTTATGGGTCCTGCTGCAGTTCTTCATCGCGCATATGGAGTGTTAGCACTGAGTACGGACAGGACCCGTGGGCTGTGGTAAGACTCAAAGAGCGACTGCAAGGTATGCAAGAAGCACTCTAGGAGTTGCGCGCAGAGCTGTGGATCCAACAGACGGCGGTTGATTGTGAGGTACCTGTCAGATTAACGGCTGCCATTCGACTTGAACGCTGCCAAATGGACAAAATTGCCAAGCGCTTGCACATCAAGCTGCGCGAAGAGAGGTAGAGAGGGAGCTACGTGGGTATTTGGCTTAAGCCAGTCCGGCGATGGCTTAAGCCAGTCCGGCGCCTGGCTTAAGCCGCGGCGGCGCGCCTGTTAACCCGCTGAAGTACCACAAATGAAAAATGACAATGCAACAGAATTTAACAAAGATTTCGGTGTAAAATGGTTAACGCATTCATATTGAACCATGGATGATTGTGTTTCGACGAGTATGCCCTTGATTGGACGATGTAACCATAACTTGGCACCATTCTTTGAACTTTTGGAGATACATTCATCAAGTCACAAGGACCATTGGGCTATGCTACATACAGAGTTTCGCAGCCGAACCATGCATGTACAAGGAGTTATTTGAAGTCGTTTTTTTTTTTTGCATTTTGTGCTTGTTATGTGTTGTATCTTGGATATTTAGACCACATGGAGGGCCCAGGAGGTCAAGCAATCATGGAAGAAGAAGTGGAGTATGAGTCCTCGGATGATGATGAGCCCATCAAGCAACAACGGGTACAAACCGAGGCAATGCAATGCCCGCAGTACCAAACACCGCATTTTGTTAGGCAAATAGACAAGATGACCCAGGACAACCTTGGAGAAAAACAAAAGATGGTGAGAGTTGATTTTGTGGTGCCCCACACCAACCTCAACACCAACATGCGTAATGATCCGTTATTGTATGTGGCTCCAATGATTTATGTTTGGGATCCTCCAAGTCAAAATGGTGTTCAAGTGAAGAGAAAGATGTCCTTGATTAGTGCCCTAATTATTTTGATGAAATCCCGCAGGTTTTGATGTTGAAAGCCCAAACCAAAGCAGCAAGTAGAACAAGAACAGGATATGGATCGAATCAATGAATAGTTTTGAAATCCAGTGTAACACAGAAAGGCTGCAGATAGACAAAGTGAAAAGGTTGGGGGGAGGGCAACCTCCAAGCTTCCCTTGGCATGCACGACCCCAATCCCATGAAATCCAAGACATCCTCTTGAGATTCTTACTGATGTTCCATCAGTCTGGGTTTCTCCAAAGAATTCTGTGATCCTTGCCTCAGCCGTGACACAATCGGGCGTCCTAGGCAAAGAGATGATGGTATATGTAGACAATACAAACATGTAGACAAGTAATATGTATATGTAATATGTAATATGTATATACTTCAATACTATCAAATAGCTTAGAAGAGAGGACGAAATGTTGGCGGTGGCGTCGCCGCCATCAGAAGAACTGCAGGCTACGCGTCGTCGCCATCAAGATCTCCACTGAAATCCTGCCCAAACTGGGCCAAACAGTGGTTTTTGGGCGAAAAACAGTGAAATATAGTGATTTTTGAGCCAAAAACACTCATTTCGCGTGTCTCCCCCCAACGCGTCGCGTAGCCGACACGACGCGTTTCTGTCCCAATTCAAACTATATATGAAGAGGGCCACTGTTGGGGCACACCATGGGCGCCTGGCTGATTCCTGGGATCGCCTCAGGATTTTTTAAAAAAATCGTGAACGTGACTGATTTCGCAAAAATTGACCTTCGCGGAACGCCGCGAAAAAGGTCACGCTATATTCCTATATTTCTAAAAACGATAAATCAATAATAAAATTGATTAAAATCTTCAGAAATCGAGAAATAAATCCTCGATCTGGGGCTGCGTCGCGCAGGCGACGAAGGTCGGCGCCAGCCCAAAAATGACGAAAAATGACGATTTCTGGGGTATTTTACAGAAATTCCACAGAAATCGGGATGCCATAAGGCTGGGAATCAGCCCAGGAAAATTCCTGATGAGAAGAGCGCCACAGGCTGGGCAGCGGGTATGGGTGAGGCACCCCATACCGCTTCACCCCCTCCTTAGAAGCCTTGCCTATATCCAAAGGAAGGCAAGGCCAAGGAGGCGCTCTGACCCCTGCACTGCCCTGGTTTCAAAACTGATTCAGCAGGACAGTGGGGGGGGGGGGCTTCGTAAGTAGTTTACATGCCACTTACATGTAGGTCTGCAATAATCTTTGATATATTCATAGGGCAACTGCCCCCCAGGCGACCACACTGGTCCCTGGCACTCCCTTTAGCCTCTGGTGACCAAACCAGGGGCGCTGCAGGTCCTTCCGACCTGACTGATGGCGCTGAGGCGCACATAGTGGCCCTTTTTCTCCATGGGCATGGAAACATAATAATTCAATAAATTCAAATGCGGAAAAAAAATTATTCAGGGTCAAACCCAAGGCAACGAATTCTTCGTGCCTGAATTTAGGGTCATTTGCTACCCAAGGCGACGAATTACTGGTGCCTGTTTAGGGTCTTTTACCAACCCAAGGCGACGAATTAACGCGCCTGCATTTAGGGTCATTTCCTACCCAAGGCGACCCGCGCCTGTTTAGGGCTGTTACCAGCCCAAGGCGACAAATTAACGCGCCTGCAACCTCGTAGAGGTTGTGGTGGTTCGCAGATGGCGTCGTCGTCGCTGCGGTCGTCGCCCAGAACCTGAGGTAGACTTGGGGGCTCCATAGGGTCTTCCACCCATCGTAGGACCATCAAAGAATTCCTCCTTCATCATGTTGATGCCTTTGACCTTGACCACTGTAGAGTAGCAGACGCTACTACCAGGACCTGCCGTGGCGCGACGTCGTCGTTGTCCGCGAACGTGGCCTTGGCGTCGGCAGAAGTCTTTTGAAGAGGTTTGGGGGAGGGCAACCTCCAAGCTTCCCTTGGCATGCACGACCCCGATCCCATGAAATCCAAGACTTCCTCTTGAAATTCTTACGGATGTTCCATCAGTCTGGGTTTCTCCAAAGCATTCTGTGATCCTTGCCTCAGCCGTGACACAATCTGGCGTCCTAGGCAAAGAGATGATGGTATATGTAGACAATACAAACATGTACACAAGTAATATGTATATGTAACACTTCAATACTATAAAATAGCTTAGAAGAGAGGACGAAATGTTGGCGGCGGCGTCGCCGCCATCAGAAAAACTGCCGGCTACGCGTCGTCGCCATCAGGATCTCCACTGAGATCCTGCCCAAACTGGGCCAAACAGTGGTTTTTGGGCGAAAAGCAGTGAAATATAGTGATTTTTGAGCCAAAAACACTCATTTCGCGTGTCTCCCCCCAACGCGTCGCGTAGCCGACACGACGCGTTTCTGTCCCGATTCAAACTATATATGAAGAGGCCCACTGTTGGGCCACACCATGGGCGCCTGGCTGATTCCTGGGATCGCCTCAGGATTTTTCAAAAAAATCGTGAACGTGACTGATTTCGCAAAAATTGACCTTCGCGGAACGCCGCGAAAAAGGTCACGCTATATTCCTATATTTCTAAAAACGATAAATCAATAATAAAATTGATTAAAATCTTCAGAAATCGCGAAAAAAGACTTCGATCTGGGGCTGCGTCGCGCAGGCGACGAAGGTCGGCGCCAGCCCAAAAATGACGAAAAATGACGATTTCTGGGGTATTTTACAGAAATTCCACAGAAATCGGGATGCCATAAGGCTGGGAATCAGCCCAGGAAAATTCCTGATGAGAAGAGCGCCACAGGCTGGGCAGCGGGTATGGGTGAGGCACCCCATACCGCTTCAAAAGCAGGCTTAAATACAAAGACCCAATCACAAATGGATAAAAGAAATGATTTTACGTAGAGAATGGCCTGACTCTAGCCTCCAAGTTAGCATCAAGCACTTCATGTGCACATTTTTGGATGAAATGGTGTTGGTTAGGCGTATGGGGCAAAGGAGTTAGGCCAGACACAGAATATGACTTGGCCAAGCAACTGAATTCAGAAACAGTAAAAAAGTAGAACCACAATAAGTGGTAGAAACAATTGAGTATAGGGGCCTTGGGGTGGGGGACGACTAGGCTTAACCTCCAAGGCCTTGGGCATGAAATGCCTATTTCATTTCGGTATAACCTCGATGAAGGAAGATACCTCCGCTCAGTTGAGTGGGAGGGGTGAACTTCATGGGGGGCTAGGGTTATAACCCTAGTTACTTTGAGAAAGTGTACTTTAAGCTTCAAAAGAGAGACAACCAATACTTAAGTAAGTCTTGGCATCAACAAAAGGGTTTTAAGGCGGGCTTGGCCTGGATCAAGCCCTCCAAGAAAGACATGGCAGTGACTTTTTCTTACTGTCCCCTGGAGTACTAGTTGATCAAGCTAGTAGGACCAAGGAAAAAGGCTCAAATATTCCCAAAATTACCTCAGAAAATGCATTAAACCTACCAAAAACATTCCCATCAGTTCATAGAAGCCTATCACACTGTAGGTACCCTTGAAAAACAGTGTAATGTACCGTGAATGATGTCCTTTCGATGGGGCATTCCTCAAACGTCGCCAGCGTGCGATGAAAATGTTTGGTAAAAATTTGGGCCAGGGCGGAGCAATACTCCCGATGGAGGACAGAAATCTCCAGGAGCTGAAAAAAATAGAAAATTGAACCAACAGGGAGTGAATCCTGTGGTTAAGCGAAAGGGGTAGCGATTTAAGAAGTCAAATCGCTAAAGGTTGACGAAACGACGTGAGTAATCGTCATTTTTAGACTAAAACCTAAAGCCGCAGACAAGCGCAACAGAAGCAGACTCCAGAAAAAGGGTTGCGCAAGCATAAACGGCTCTAGAAAAAGAAGGTATGAGCCGTAGTTTTTAAAGTTCTAAAGAAATTTTTGCACAGTTGCATCAAAATTTTTATAAACTTTAGGAAAAAGTATTGAAAATGAACCCACACCACAGAGCAGGTGGACAAGCCACCTCTCAGGTATGTCAGTGTCATTTCACACGCATGCATTGCGTTCGTGTTGGTTGCTTCGTTAAAACGTGAGGGTTGTCACCGCTGTGTTCGTTTGGTGTTCGGGTGCTCACCTCCTTTGCTCTGCACAGGTCAAAACAGAAATGAAAGGTATGCGAAGCGAATGGAGCACGCAGCGCGCACGTAAGGTTAGAGTATGCGCTGTGCTGGCGATGCATGTGCCTAATTCACTCATTCACACGCTGTGTCGCTTTCCCTCCGCCCCAATCCACCCTTGTCCTCTCTTCACAGGTAAGAGAAGAAAGTGCTTGCTCGTGCTTGTGTTGCCGTAGCGCCAAAATAGGGTTGCTTAACATGTTAGGCTTGTTTTGCGCTGTGCAGTGCGCCATTCTCTCTCCTCTTTCTGCAGGGAACAAAGTAAGAAGAGCGTGCATGACACACAAAGCATTAATAGCTTAGGGTTGTTTATAATTCGCCGTAGGATTGTTTAAGCGCTTAGGGTTGTTTTGCCCTCGTGTTACCTTCGGCATTCACATGATGCGTGGTGAGTAAGGTAGGTAAGCCCAGGAGGAGCTCAATGCCTGGTTGAGTCATGCTGTGGTTTGTTGTGATGGTTCAGATTAGGAGTAAAGGAAACCCTGTGCATACCTGTGCATGCATATGGCGCATTAAAGGGTAGGCCACGCGTGCTGCGCACGGTAAAACACTTGTTTAGGTTACCCAGGGACTCCACCCTATGTTCTTTAAGAGAACAGGTGGAGTTCCTTCAGCTTGCTTGCTTGCAACCTGGTAAGTGGACAGTGTATTATAGGGCAGCCTGAGAAGCGTATAATACATCGAGGCTGTCTTGGTTCCTCCGCCACTTGCCAGGTCAATCAGCCTTTGCTCTACAGGTGGGCAGGTGAGGGTGATTGGGGCAGCTGCAGTTGCCTTCGGCGACTTGAATTTTTCTGCCCAAGCTAAAACAGGGGCTGATCACACAATCAACAAACTGCAACTCAGCCGTGAGTGGCGAGTGCAGTCCGACATCTTCGACATACACGCTGTGCACGCAAACTGAGCAATCCTTCCATCCAAGCCCTGACAGGGAAACACGTAGTGGCGTCCCTGTTAGGCCACAGTTGCTTAGTAGCAGAAGGTTTTATAGTGATTTCAACACTGTGTGTTTGTTGTGCCTCTCCTGCTGCTTGCTGCTGGTGTAGGGTTCCTGCTGCTTGTTTTTTGATGAGGAAAATGTTTTATTGTTGAAATACAACCAATCCAGGCTAACCCTAGCCAGAGATAAGCAAGTAGAAGAAGAAAAGTTTATAGTGATTTCAACACTGTGTTTGTGCCTCTCCTGCTGCTTGCTGCTGGTGTAGGGTTTCCTGCTGGTTGTTTTTGGAGATGAAAATGTTTTAGTTGCTGAAATACAATCAATCCAGGATAGCCCAAGCCAGAGATAAGCAAGTAGAAGAGGATCAGGATCAAAGCATGAAGGGCTGCAGTGTAAACAGTGAAAGATGAAAGGATATTCACAGAAACTGCAACTCAAGGCACATCTGATTGCATATTCACAAAGATAGCTGAAATGTTTTGGAAAAAGAGTTGGAAAACTGCCCCATGGTCACTCAATCTCCATAGTGCCATCTCAGGAGATGTGCACTCTTTGTTTTGGGTCCCATATGTGCTGAGGTGGCAGGGCATGTGGCGATGAGGTCACTGCCATGACACATGGGATCTTCCTACTTAGCTAGGCTGACCGGGAATTGAACCCAGGACCTCTCAAAAAGAGGTGCCCAGCCCCCTAGGGTGCATACCACTAGGACAGCTAAGAATTCATGAGAAAACATAGATAAATTCATAGGCTCTGCCCTGGATATGTCAGTTCTCAGTCAACTCAGGAAAAGATGAATTGCCTCACAATGATAGGGGATTAAGGGGTCCACTCCATATCCTGATTGGGTGTTTGGTTCCATAGGTCAAAATGTGTTATCACCACTTTTGGTTGGGCCAATACTAAGATAGAAATGCCTGTGGGCTCAGTGCATCTCTAATACAACTAGAGTATGCCTCAAAGCATTGGAAAAGCACTTTTTCTTACTCCCCCCTTGTGCTGTGGTGGCCACCACTGTCGCATTTTAGGAAAAAGGGATTTTTTCTTGGCCTTTCCTTGGTTTCCACATCTACTCTAAAATACCTATGGTTTCCCTCACACAGAAGAATGGGCGCTCACCATGGCTGGCGCCTTTTTGCTGCTTTGTTCGTGACAATTCCTACAGAAAGCTCAGTGCTCATGGCGCTGCCGGGGTTCCTGTGGCTTGGTTGGGTTAGTTTGGGAGCATGTCAAAACATGTGCATGTGCATCCCTCCCTCCAAGACGCAGCGCGACATAAACCCAACGCAAGACACAATATACACATTCGCATGGGTTATCGTAAACCTGCTGGCGACCTGTGACCTGTCTTAGGGCGAAGGGAGTCGTTAAAAAAATTAAATTGCCCCTTGGTGGGGTCTTGGGTTCTGCTCAGTCTCCTGGCTGCTGCTTTTCGGCCCGCACACGGCCTACTCAGCGACGCTTTCGCGAGGATATCTGCAGAGGCAGGAATGGGAGAATTATGGACGAATCCACGCAAACGCGAAGCGACAACACCTAAATCCGTCAAATCACGGCCTAGAATCTTTCTAAGACAACACACCTGAGCAGAATCCAATTGTGCATCAGAAGCACATTTTTTTAAAAATCATAGTCATCTCTAGGTTTTTTAAATCAAGAAATTCCTACGCATAAAAGGGCGGCGCGCAGGAGCGGCTCCTAGCGAAGCGCCGGAAAATGCAGAAATAATGAGATTATAAACGTATGTCTCACGTAACTCGGAAAATGACGAGACACACATTACTAGATAAACATACAGATACCACCCACACTGACAGAAGGGTCAAAAATCCAAGAATTCGAAAATCAACGAAAAGACTTCACTGAATCAGGTATAAACTACAGGTGTGCTCGTCTCGTATGCAGCATACACATTGCTCGTTCTCGTGTCTCCATGAACGAGTCTTGTAGCAGCGCTAACAAACGATAGAGGGCTAGATTAGAAAGATTGCAGATGATTAGAGGTCAGATCAGGGTGATTAGACATACACACAAGTGCATAGCGACGTTTCTCGCTTGCGCCTCGTTTCACGTTCCCACTTGCTCTCTTTCTCGGGCGGTAGGTAAGGTAGGTAAGCCCAGGTGGAGCCACCCCCTGGTAGAGTCCGCGATTGTGGGTAAGATTAGGAAGCAAGATTTGGCAGGTCGTCCACTCGTGCATGCTCGTGCATTCACACACGCATTAAAGGGTAGGCCACGCGAAATGCGCACGGTAAACCTTGTTTAGGTTACCCAGGGGCTCCTCGGTACGTTCTTGAAGAGAACCTGATGAGTCCCTTAACGCTTGCTTGCTTGACAGGGCGTGTTTGCGGACAGTGTATTATAGGTCACACTGAGAAGCGTATAATACGTGGAGTGTGGCTTGGTTCCTCCGCCGCAAACACCCCTTCATTTGCCTTTGATTTACAGGTGGGCAGGTAGGGTGATTGGTGCAGCAGCATACCATTTTTTTCTTGCCCTGCTAAACAAGGGCGCAGATCACACAAACAATTGACTGCACCTCCGCCAGGAGTGGCGAGGGCAGTTCGACTCCGTCGACATCCACGCAGTGCACGCAAAAAGAGCACCTCTTCCCTCCACGCCCTAGCAGGGGAAACGCGTTGTGGCGTCCCCTGTTAGGCCACAGTTGCTTAGCAGCGCTGTGTTCTCTTGTCTTCTTCACAGGAGGGTCATTAGGACCCACGACGTGTTCTTCAACCACACCCAGTAGCGTGTGCGTGTAGGAGTGGTAGTCCTGAGTGGGGGCTTGAGCCAGTTGCAGAAGTGCTCGCCCACCAGGATGGTGCCACTGTAGTTAGGGTGTGTAGTGTAGTGGTGTCTCCTGTCCCGCGTGCTTTTCCTCGTGGGCAGGGGAGTGCGTTAGCTTTTGGCCTTTAG
Organism: Eutreptiella sp. 'Long Island Sound 2002'; assembly: GCA_964036045.1. Taxonomy (NCBI): domain Eukaryota; phylum Euglenozoa; class Euglenophyceae; order Eutreptiales; family Eutreptiaceae; genus Eutreptiella; species Eutreptiella sp. 'Long Island Sound 2002'. Next base: position 22,366,071 of record OZ038387.1, on the reverse strand, counting down.
CAAAAATGGGCGTTTTGTATGCCCTTAGCACACTTGGCCACCCCTCCCCTGTAGTAGGTAGGGCTTTTGCCGTCTTCCCCAAGGATAGGCGCCAGCACAGAAATCCGGCGCCATAGGAGTGGTAACAGTACCTGACTAGGACCTTCGGTCCGACATCAGCGAAGCCCGGTCTCCGGGAGCCACGCCCGGGAGTGAAGTGAGACACACACAGACATAGGTAGCACACTTAGGGGTAAGGTAAGGTTCAGTCCCTAGCTTTAGTCTTGGAGGCAAGCGTCTCAGCGAGCCTCAGCAACTCACCAAGGTTGTTCTGGGACAAGTAGTCAACCAGAACTGAGTTTAGGCGTCCCTCAGGTAGAACAAACGCAGAGAAGGGCTCCCAGGTGGCCTCTTTGACTCCAAACCCTTCCCAGAGGGTGAGGAAGCACCAACCCTGGCGATAGCGGTGGCGTAGGACAGACTTCACCAGGTAGAAGCCCTCCTTAGCCATCTCCTCGGCGTTCATGTCGGGGAGTTCCCCTTCAACTTCCATAGGGCTGGCAGCCCCTTGTAGGTCTAAGGCGGCGTTTTCCTCGTTGTTCAGCTCCCACTCCTCCCCACAGAGGTTTTCAGGATCATAGTAGCGCTTCAGGTGTTGAGCAGCGCACACCAGGGTCCCCCCTAGACGGGGAGAACACCGCACGGTGATACGGTGTCCATCCACAGATAGAATCTTGTACGGCCCGAAGTATGGGTCATCGCTGGTAGAGCGTGGCCAGGCGGGTAGTTGACTGTGGTGCACCAGCACCCAGTCCCCCTCTTGGTAGGTGGCTGGTACTCGGTGCTTGTTCTCCTTGTTCCACTGACGCTCCCTCACTCTCTGGAGCATAGCCTTGGCCTTGTCCACCTTCGCTTGTTGCTCTTGGACCCATTCACCCACAGAAGAATGGGTGTCCTCTGGATAGGGGGCATGTAGGAACCATGCCGGGTGCCCTAGGAATAGCTCCTGGGGCGAGTAGCCAGTCGCTGAACTCTCTTGGGAGTTCATCATCAAGGATATGACGGGGAGCAGTCTCACCCAGTCTCTGGTGCGTTCAGTTTTGCACCATATCCGTACGTTCTCCTTCAGGACACGGATCTGTCGCTCACATAGGGGGTTGCTCGTGTGCGAGTAGGGAATCCCCGTAGACACCTGGACGTTGAGGGATCTCAGGACCCTCTTGTACCAACCGGTATCTGAGCGTACTCGTACGTCCTCATCAGAGTTCATCTTCTCGGGCGCCCCATAGACACAAAACCACTCCTCCAGGAGTATCGTGATAGTCTCCTCCCCGGTAATGTGCTTGGTACATGGGAACACCCTGGTAAACCTGGTCAACCCACAGGTCACCACGAGGGCGAAGTCATAGCCCCCGAACTTCGGCATCTCTGTGTAGTCCACGTATAGAACACTGTTAGCACAGTGAGGGATGGGCAGGGTCGAGTAGAGACCTCTGTCCCTGATATCCCCTGGTTTGCAGGACCTGCACGGGCACTTGTCCACGATAGGCTGGAGGGTTTTCCGCAATTGGTTGTCAGTCCACGTAGTGTGGAACCACTGCTTGAACAGCCTCGGGGTACGGTCAGCACCCACATGACCGCTGAGCCCATGGGTCCACTTCAGCAGCGCTGGGATTCTGTCACTAGGTACCACGATGCGGTCCTCGTGCCAGAGGTAGCTCTTGTCCCGCTTCCACTGATCTTGGTTGACCAGGAGGGGTTCAAGGCATTTCTTCAGCCGCTTGTAGATATCCTCAAACTCCTTCAGGTACTTCGATTGTTGGAGTCCATCCAGGGGGCGTATCTTAGTCATGTTGAGGTCCAAGTGGACGTCCATACGGCTGAACGCCTCCTTAGCCAGCGCTTCAGACCGGGCACCAATCAGGGCGTCGAAGTTGTTGCGGCTGATGTAGTCTGCACACTCACTCTTCACTCCCTGGATATGGTGTACCGTCAGACGTAGTTGACTGAGGTAGGTCCACCAGCGCCGTAGCTTGGCCTTCTCAGGTGGGGGACCCTTCTGGAAACTGCGGACCGGTTCTTGGTCGCACAGCCAGACCACAGGGTTACTCCCCAACAGTCGTGCTTGTGAGGATAGCACTAGCATACCCGCGAGCAATTCCTGCTCATAGGTGGAGTAGTTCCCCCTGGCCTGGTTCCACTTCCAGTTCCAGTGGCCCAGAGGTACTAGGACCCACTTGTCATCAGGGTAGCTGTGCTTGAGGGTTCCATCTCGGTTGAGACCTTCCGTCCCCCATTGGGAAATGGCCGAGTCGAACTCCTCCTTCTCTAGTGCTTGCCATTGGAACAACGTTCCACCACCGCCCACATTGCTGGCGTCGGTCACCAGGATAATCTCCCCTTGTGCCCTAGGCAAGCCCAAGCACTTAGCGTTGGCCACCTTGTCTTTGAGCTCGTCAAATGCTTGTTGCTCTTGTGGGCCCCAGCGCCAAGTAGTACTCTTCTTGATCAAGTCATCAGAATGGCGCTGGTGTAGGTGAAGTTCTTGATATGGCAGCGGTAGAAGTTGCACGCCCCAATGAAACTGCGTACATCATGAAGTCCTTTCTTGGGGTCTTCGTGTCGTACCTTAGCATCCATCAGGGGTTTGGCCTTAGAGGCCGCTGGGGTCCACCACCCATAGCCAACGTCAAACCCCAAGCACTGCATGGTCTCCTGCATGAACTCACACTTCTCCAGCTTGAGTCATGTGTGGTTCTTCTGGCAGACCGCAAAGACCTCACCCAAGAGGATTAGGTGATCCTCCTGGGTATTGGTCCCGAGGCATACATCGTCGATGTGAGTCTTTATCTGGGCCCCACGGGATATAAGTTCCTGCACCTTAGGTCTCCTTCGTAGGATGGACAAGATCTTGTTCATCAGCTCTTGGAATAGAGCGGGTGCGTTGGCCCCACCAAACGGCATGACCTTCCACTTGAACACCCTCCCCTGAGGGGTGATGCTCGCCAGTAGTTCCTGAGCGTTGGGCGTCAGGTCCACTTGCCAGAATCCACTCCTCTTGTCCATCTTGGTCTTGTAGCGACAGGAGGCTATCTTCTCCAGGGTAGACTCCATATTCCGAATGGACCCTGAGTGGTTCAACGTCCTCTTGTTCAGCTCTCCGTACTCCACTACCAGCCGTTTGGCTGTAGATCCAGGTTTAGCCACCAGGAAACAGGGGCTGCAGTGTACGGGGTAGTCCCCGTCCTTGTACTCCAGGACTAGGTCAGCGTAGATACATTCTTGTATCTGTCGCTCAATCTCGTCGGCGTGCTCTTCAGGAGCTGGATAGGGTCTCCTCCGGATCTTGTGACCCACGAACCCGGGTTTCAGCTTGAGGTCCATCTGTACCAGCTCGTCGCATGAGGCTGGAGGGGGTAGTTCTCCGAACACCTCCAGATAGGTCCTTATAAGCTTCTGCACCCGCGGGTCCAATATCTTGATCTTGTCCTCCATGTCCTCGTCAGAGTGTAAGTTGCTGGTCCCCCTGCGTAATAGACGTCGGGAGGTGATCCTCCACCGACTCTTCGCCCTTGGTGGTGTCCTTCAACCCTTGGTAGGCATATAGAAGGTCTTGTGCAACCATCTCCGGTGGACGATGGCAACATAGGCACGTTCGAGGGGTTCACATACACATTCCTCCGAGAGGTCGTCCTCCTCTGGGGTCATCACATGAGCACCCCACACGCTCTTCATGAGCTTAAGATCCACCTCCCTTTGCCTGGTGGTGATCTTCTGTTCGAGGTCCTCCTTCAATTGGGATAGATCTCCCATACATCCTTGCTTCAGTGGCCATGAGCTGCGGGTAGGCTTAGCGTAGCATAGCTTTTTCGCCACCAACTTCCTCTTGGAGTCCACATACTCCCTGAGCCTGGATCCAGGATCCAGCTCTTCATCCACGGCGTCTTCCACCCTCATGGAGAGTAGGGGTGTCAGTGGGGCGACGTACTCGGCGTTCTCCACTTCCTCCACACAGGTCTGCACGAAGAAGGTGTCGTGCTCAGTTTCGTCATCTGAGTGGATAGAGCTAGGTAGCTCGGATAGTCCACACTCAGAGACTCCATCAGGAACAGGTACATGGCAGGGAGAGTTGGGGGCGTTGGTGTCAGTCACGACGTACTCTTCTCCCCCGGGTATAGTCTCAACAGCATCTTGAGGTCGTAGGCGATCCTTCAAGTCACCCAAGGCGAGTCCATTGCTTTCTCGTTGTATAGCCTGGACCAGAGTCGGGTCCAGATCCTCCCAGGGGATGGAGGTAAGACCTCCGTCCACCACGCTGAGCATACTCCCCCATCCCGGTTTCCCAATAGGCGTCTTACGCCCCAGAGGCACGTAGATGGCCTCATCAGGTAAACGAACAGAGCTGATAGGCAGCCTGTCCAGGAGGTTTCGCCGGTACTCGTTGCCCCCATGGGCTCCCCAATCGGGGGAACGCAGGACCATACGGGAACGTTCCAAGGCCACCTTGGTCAGCATCTTCCCCAGTTCACTGAACCTGGGGTTCCCGTAGGCCATCCCGAAAGAGGGCCAGTAAAATTTGTAGCTGCAGTTCTTCCCCTTGCTGCAGTAAAGGTCCAGTACATGCTGCTTGTCACTGGCGAACAACTCCACACTCAGGTCTTCTCTAGAGTAACCCAACTCCTTCAGACCTTGGTCTAGGACTTCTGCCAATGGTTGATAGTTCTCAGTTTTGGAGGCCGCCATCATGTTCGAGGGCTCCTCCTTCGATAGCCTCAGGTAACTCGAGGTATGTTCCGACTGCTCCAGTGGCACAGACTCTCTGCCACTGCCGTGGTCCACGTAGAGGAGGTAGGGCGCTTGCAGCGTCAGGGATTGTATCTGGGAGTGCTGCACGAAGAAGTCAGTCCCCAATACAAAGTCGAAGGCCTTAGTCTCCATCACATAGAACTGATGGGCGATAGTCCGGGAGCCCATAGGTACCTCCACTTCACAGTCCCTGCAGCTGTGCACCACATGTCCATCTCCCATTTGTATAGCCGCGGTGGTCATGGTGTTCTTCAGGCTCCCACAAGGTATAATTTTCTTGGCCACTATAGATATGGTGGCGCCAGTATCCAATACCCCCAGGTATTCGCGTCCCCCTAGCTGGATACGTACCCAAAACACCAGGTCTTGGGTGCCACCGGAGCGTCCCCGTCAGAACTCCGCGGGACAGGTCACCTCGAACCCCTTGTTCCGCAATTTGCGACCCGTCCTCATGAAACGGCTCCTCTTCTTAGCGTTGCCATCATCACCACCTTCATGCTCACGCTTGGCTCCTTGTTCTTGCTGGGCCTGCGTTTGTGAGCGTGTGGTAGGACCAGACTGCCCTCCAGAGAGCTCGGAGTTCCCCCCTGGATTAGGGTTGGGGTTGCCTCCGTTCTTGTCCTTGTTCTTGTTGTCCTTGTCTGGCTGGCGGTTAGCGCCTCCTCCTCGTCCACCTTGACTCTTGTCTTGCCCTTGTCCACGTCCCTTCAACTTGCCCTTGCCGGAGTCGTTGCCTTTGCCTTTGCCTCCACCTTTGCCTGAGCCTTTGCCAGGATCTTCACCCTTAAGCTTCGCCGATAGGCGTTGCTTATGGTAGCACTCATCCTCGTAGTGCTTCCGCTTCCCACAGAAGGCACACGTGATGGTGCACCTGTAATGATCCGGCAGCTTCGCTTTGGCGCCGGTGTTCTTCTCCTGCTGCTTCCCCTGGACTACGAAGCAGTCTCGCTGCTCGCAGTCAGGGGCGTGCTGCAGGTGGCTCTGCTCGTCTCTGGCATCACACCAGAAGAGCTCTTTGACGTTCTCCATGATACGGGCGTGGGCGTGTTTGGGGGCAGTCCCCTGCCCAGGTCGGGACCCTTGGTACCCTTTGCCATTGCCGCCAGAACCTCCTCCTCCAGGACGGTAGTTGTTCAGGTGCTGGTCGCTCTCCTTCTCCAGCGCCAGCTCCAGGAGTAGCACGCATAGACTCGTAGCGGAGGGATCTAGCCTTGCGCTCTGCCGTCGAAAGGCACTCGTCCCACAGCTCTCGAGGGAGCTTAGCCACCAACCAGAACAGCAGGTCGTCGCTGCTGTAGGAACCGGGCGTCAATCGTCCAGCCCAGTGGTCAAGGTCAGCCAACAGCTCAGAGACCCTGCCATATTTGGGGTTGTTGGGCAGCACGGGCAGGTTCTGGATCTCGGCCCTGATGGAGAGGTTGGTTTCGTAGGTCGGGTACTGCCTCTCCAAGGCAACCAACACATCGGCAAAGGTGGCGGAGTTAGTCACGATCTGCCTGACTTGCTTCTCCAGGTACTTGGTCTTGCAGCACTGCAGGAGCAGATCGCACTTGACCAGGCCACTAGCGTAGGCTTGGCCGGTAAATCGGAGAAACCGGCCGAAATTCTCAGCGAACGCGCTGAGGTCCTTGCCTGTGAACTCAGGCAGGTTCACCACGATCTTGGAGGTGGCAATAGCCTTAGCCTCCTGAGACCTGCGTCCCTCAGGTCGTCGGGTCTTCTTCTTCTTCTTCTTCTTCTTCCCCTTTGGGTTCTCGGGGTCCTCTGGGTCATCGTCCTCCGAGGGCGAAGCAGAAGTCATAGACGGCGGCTCATCATCGGAGGGGTCTCCCCCTAGATCACCAGAGCCATAAGGCTCCACTTCCACCATTGCCCTCAAGGCTGTCAGCCCCAGCCGGTCCAGCTCGGCCCTCGTAGTGAAGAGGTTGGGGGGAGGCAACCTCCAAGCTTCCCTTGGCATGCAAAACCCCAATCCCATGAAATCCAAGACTTCCTCTTTTCATTCTTGCTGATCTTCCATCAGTTTGGGTTCCTCCAAGGAATTCTGTGATCCTTGCCTCAGCCATGACACAATCTGGCGTCCTGGGCAAGAGATAAAGGTATATGTAGACAATATAAACGTGTAGACAAGTAATATGTATACGTAACACTTCTATACTAGAAGATAGCTTAGAAGAGAGGACGAAATGAAGGCAGCGGCGTCACGGCCATCAGAAAATCTGACGGCTACGAGTCGTCGCCATCAGGATCTCCACTGAGATCCTGCCCAAACTGGGCCAAACAGTGGTTTTTGGGCGAAAAACAGTGAAATATAGTGATTTTTGAGCCAAAAACACTCATTTCGCGTGTCTCCCCCCAACGCGTCGCGTAGCCGACACGACGCGTTTCTGTCCCGATTCAAACTATATATGAAGAGGCCCACTGTTGGGCCACACCATGGGCGCCTGGCTGATTCCTGGGATCGCCTCAGGATTTTTTGAAAAATTCGTGAACGTGACTGATTTCGCAAAAATTGACCTTCGCGGAACGCCGCGAAAAAGGTCACGCTATATTCCTATATTTATAAAAACGATAAATCGATAATAAAATTGATTAAAATCTTCAGAAATCGAGAAATAAATCCTCGATCTGGGGCTGCGTCGCGCAGGCGACGACTGTCGTCGCCAGCCGAAAAATGACGAAAAATGACGATTTCTGGGGTATTTTACAGAAATCCCACAGAAATCGAGATGCCGTAATCAGCCCAGGAAAATTCCTGAGCCAGCATGGCGAAGAGCGCCACAGGCTGGGCAGCGGGTATGGGTGAAGCACCCCATACCGCTTCACCCCCCTCCTTAGAAGCCTTGCCTATATCCAAAGGAAGGCAAGGCCAAGGAGGCGCTCTGACCCCTGCACTGCCCTGGTTTCAAAACTGATTCAGCAGGACAGTGGGGGGGGGGGGGCTTCGTAAGGAATCTACATGCCACTCCCATGTAGGTTCCCCCCCCTTTTTTTTTTCTTTTTTTTCTTCTTTTTTTTTCTTGATACATTCATAGGGCAATTGCCCCCCAGGCGACCACACTGGTCCCTGGCACTCCCTTTAGCCTCTGGTGACCAAACCAGGGGCGCTGCAGGTCCTTCCGACCTGACTGATGGCGCTGAGGCGCACATATTGGCCCTTTTTCTCCATGGGCATGGAAACATAATAATTAAAATGCGAAAAACATTATTTAGGGTCAAACCCAAGGCAACGAATTCCTCGCGCCTGAATTTAGGGCCATTTCCTGCCCAAGGCGACGAATTCCTCGTGCCTGTTTAGGGTCGATCCCCAACCCAAGGCGACGAATTAACGCGCCTGATTTGGGGGATTCAGGGTCATTTCCTACCCAAGGCGACCCGCGCCTGTTTAGGGTGGCTACCTCCGGAGGGCCAACCAACCCAAGGCGACGAATTAACGCGCCTGTTTGTGCGGTTCGCAGATGGCGTCGTCGTCGCTGTGGTCGTCGCCCAGCCACATGATGGACTTGGGGGCTCCATAGGGTCCATGGGGAAGCCAAGATGAGCCCCTGTAGGAGTCAAGGAATTCCTCCTTCATCATGTTGATGCCCTTGAGCTTAGCTCCTGCAGACGTAGAATCGGAACGAAGCGTCAATTCTCCTGCAGTCTGGGCGTCGTCGTCGTCCGCAGGCCGTCACATCGCCTTGGTGGCCTTGGCGTCGGCAGAATTCTTTTGAAGAGGTTGGGGGGAGGCAACCTCGAAGCTTCCCTTGGCACGCAAAACCCCAATCCCATGAAATCCAAGACTTCCTCTTTTCATTCTTGCTCATCTTCCATCAGTTTGGGTTTCTCCAAAGAATTATGTGATCCTTGCCTCAGCCATGACACAATCTGGCGTCCTGGGCAAGAGATAAAGGTATATGTAGACAATATAAACATGTAGACAAGTAATATGTATATGTAACACTTCTATACTATAAAATAGCTTAGAAGAGAGGACGAAATGAAGGCGGCGGCGTCACAGCTATCAGAAAATCTGACGGCTACGAGTCGTCGCCATCAGGATCTCCACTGAGATCCTGCCAAAAATGGGCCAAACAGTGGTTTTTGGGCGAAAAACAGTGAAATATAGTGATTTTTGAGCCAAAAACACCCGTTTCGCGTGTCTCCCCCCAACGCGTCGCGTAGCCGACACGACGCGTTTCTGTCCCAATTCAAACTATATACGAAGAGGCCCACTGTTGGGCCACACCATGGGCGCCTGGCTGATTCCTCAGGTCGCCTCAGGATTTTTTGAAAAATTCGTGAACGTGACTGTTTTCGCAAAAATTGACCTTCGCGGAACGCCGCGAAAAAGGTCACGTTATATTCCTTTATTTAGGAAAAAGGTTAATTCAATAATAAAATTGATTAAAATCTTCAGAAATCGAGAAATAAATCCTCGATCTGGGGCTGCGTCGCGCAGGCGACGACTGTCGTCGCCAGCCCAAAAATGACGAAAAATGACGATTTCTGGGGTATTTTACAGAAATCCCACAGAAATGGAGATGCCGTAATCAGCCCAGGAAAATTCCTGAGCCAGCCTGGCGAAGAGCGCCACAGGCTGGGCAGCGGGTATGGGTGAGGCACCCCATACCGCTTCAGTAGAGTTCGTCACGTGGCTGTAGGGCGGCTGGGCCGTTCTCGGTACGAAAGGACTTCTCGGTATCGCTGCAGGGGTCGGCATCGGTCGGCTCCTCAGGCTCCCCAGGGTGTTTGTCAGCCCTCCCACCAGGTGGTTGGCCTGTACTCGATGGGGTGACACTCCCACCGTGGTAGGTGACTCTTGGGGCGGTATCATCAGGGGCTCCAGTTTCTCTCGGATCTCTTGAGTGAGGTCGCCCACGATTTTAGAGGTGGCTCCTCGGAGCACCTCGTTGATCTCCGACCGCGTCAGGGACCTGTTGGAGGATCTCCCCGATCCTCTACTCCTGCCTCCAAGAGACTCAGGTCCTCTCCTCAACCCACTCAAGGTTCTATACCCAGGTGCATACTCAGGAACATCCACATAGGTTCCCGTAGCGGGTAGAGGATGGTGATAGTCAGCCGCATACCATCCCGGCGCAGAACTGGAGGCCACCGGCTCACTGGCAGTAGTTGCCTCAGGGAACGCAGTGGTAGGTGGGCCCATACCATGGGCAGGGTAGGGAGGCATGCCAGTAAAGCCTGTGCCCTCAGCCATAGGTGGGTTGGTTATGGGTGTGGATGTTGCAGCGGCTGGGTCTGGAATTGGGAGTGTGGTGGTTATAGGAGAGGGTGATGCGTGGAGGTAAGAAGCTCTTGCTGCGCCATCGAAGGTAGGCTCATTCGTCAGGTCTTGCCCTTGGTCTTCTCCTTCGTCTGCTATGCCTTCTCCAGCATCCTTCTCGCTCTCTGACTTCCTCTTCACAGGATGAGTGACCACCTCCTCGACTGAGAGGGCCCGGAAGGCCGACTGCAGTCCTTCCAACGAGTCCTCCGCCACGTCCACTGGCCCATGTAAGGGCTCCGAAGGTACAGCGCTAGGTCCAGGTCCAGGTTCACCAGGTGCTGGCATTGCTGGTGCCTCAGGCGCTGTCTTCACGTCGGCGTCCTCCTTCCTTGTGTCCATCTTCGTTCGCCCTTCTGCTTATATGTGACTGATCTCGGCGCACTGGTTGTACGGCACGGGGTTGCTGCCGATACGCAGAGACAGTCTGCCTCTTGCTACCAGAAATGTTTATAGTGATTTCAACACTGTGTTTGTGCCTCTCCTGCTGCTTGCTGCTGGTGTAGGGTTTCCTGCTGCTTGTTTTTGGAGATGAAAATGTTTTAGTTGCTGAAATACAATCAATCCAGGATAGCCCAAGCCAGAGATAAGCAAGTAGAAGAGGATCAGGATCAAAGCATGAAGGGCTGCAGTGTAAACAGTGAAAGATGAAAGGATATTCACAGAAACTGCAACTCAAGGCACATCTGATTGCATATTCACAAAGATAGCTGAAATGGTTTGGAGAAAGAGTTGGAAAACTGCCCCATGGTCACTCAATCTCCATAGTGCCATCTCAGGAGATGTGCACTCTTTGTTTTGGGTCCCATATGTGCTGAGGTGGCAGGGCATGTGGCGATGAGGTCACTGCCATGTCACATGGGATCTTCCTACTTAGCTAGGCTGACCGGGAATTGAACCCAGGACCTCTCAAAAAGAGGTGCCCAGCCCCCTAGGGTGCATACCACTAGGACAGCTAAGAATCCATGAGAAAACATAGATAAATTCATAGGCTCTGCCCTTGATATGTCAGTTCTCAGTCAACTGAGGAAAAGATGAATTGCCTCACAATGATAGGGGATTAAGGGGTCCACTCCATATCCTGATTGGGGGTTTGTTTCCATAGGTCAAAATGTGTTATCACCACTTTTGGTTGGGCCAATACTAAGAGAAAATGCCTGTCTGCTCAGTGCATCTCTAATACACCTAGAGTATGCCTCAAAGCATTGGAAAAGCACTTTTTCTTACTGAAGAAGGTCAAGATCAAAGCATGAAGGGCTGCAGTCACAAAGTGTTAGATAAAAACAACTATGAACAATAGACCACAGCAATTAGCATACATTGCAACTCAGGATGAAATATTTTACGTGTTTGAGAAAAACTGATTCGAAAACTGCCCCAAGGGCTCACTATCATCCACAGTGCCATCTTGAGATGTGCACCCTTTGTTTTTGGGTCCCATAGGTGCTGAGGTGGCATGGCTTGTGGCGATGAGGTCACTGCCATGTCACATGGGATATTCCTACTTAGCTAGGCTGACTGGGTATTGAACCCAGGACCTCTCAAAAAGAGGTGCCCCAGCCCCCTAGGGTGCATACCACTAGGATAGCTAAGAATTCATGAGAAAACATAGATAAATGCATAGGCTCTGCCTTCAGTATGTCAGTGCCTCAGCAACCCAGGAAAAGATGTTTTAGTGCCTATAGCTTGGGGATAAAGGGGTCCACACCACATCCTGATTTAGTGTTTGGTTCCATAGGTCAAAATGTGTTATCACCCCTTTTCGGTGGGCCAATACTAAGATAAAAATGCCTGAGTGCTTAGAGCACCTCTAATACACCTAAAGTATACCCTAAAGCATTGGAAAAGCACTTTTTCTTACTCCCCCCTTGTGCTGTGGTGGCCACCACTGTTGCATTTTCAGGAAAAAGGGATTTTTTCTTGGCCTTTCCTTGGTTTCCACACCTACTTTAAAATACCCATAGCTTCCCTAACACTGGAAAAGAGCGCTTTACCATGGCCAGCGACTCCTGCTGCATTGTTGATGACAATCTCCAACAGAAACCTCCGCGCTCTTGGCGCTGCCGGGGTTCCTGTGGCTTGAAGGGGTTAGAGTAGGGCACGCCAAGACCATATGCATGTGCATCCCTCCCTCCAAGCTGCAGCGTAACACAACCCAACCCAGACTCTCATAGGACGCTCGACCCAAGTCTCAAGGAAGCTGATGGAGACACCTGTCCTGGTACTGGGGCAAGGGTGCGCTGATTTAATTAGAATTGCCCCTTGGAGGGGTCTTGATTCTGGTTCAGTCTCCTGCTGCTGCTTTTCGGCCAGAACAGCGGCCTACTCAACGAGGCTTTGCGAGGAGGTCTGTACAACAGAGGAATGGGAGAATGAGGGACGAATCCACGCAAGCGCGAAGCGACAACACCTAAATCCGTACAATGACGGCCTAGAAGTTTTCTGTAGGCACACACCTGGACAGAATCCAATTGTGCATCAGATGCACATTTTTATAAAATGTGTAGTCATCTCTTGATTTTTTAAATCAAGAAATTCTTACGCAGAAAAAGGCGGCACACAGGAGCGGCTCCTAGCAAAGCGCCAGAAAAAAAAAGTAGGTAGGTAGGTATCTTCGGGAGCTCAGGATGCCTCCTTTAACAGTGCAGGAAGAAGGTCTTACCAAGGAAACGTCCTGTCCCTCCCACTGCCCTATGTCAGGTGCCTCTTGAGCCGCTCCCGCATGTGCTTGGGAAGGCATTGTCGCGGCCACCCGGTCCATGTGTCCCAGGTGGGAGGGTGTCTGCACATGTGTCCATGGGTAGGGCCACATGCCCCCTCCTTTGGGCGGCAGCTCTGGGGGCTGCCCAGCCGTGTGGAGTATCTCTCACCACAAGGGGTATTGCTCCCGCTAGTCTACGGTACGACCTCCTCACCCTTGTGGTTTGAGTTGCGGGGCCACTCTGCTTGGCAGGTGACCCCCTCCTGGACTGTGTACCGGCTAGCCTGTCACCGGTTGCTTCCATGGCTCCGGGTGACGTTTGCCATGGTCCTCGATGCAGCCTGGCCGGGCTCGGACCAGTGGCCTTGGAGTACCGCTTCTGCCACTGGCCCGGTGGGTCGGCTGGGTCGCCCCAGTGCGTCCGACCCATGGGGTATTGGTTCTTTCCTGTCCCTCGGCCGCCCTACGTGTGTGCAGTGTCCTGGGCTGCTTGGCTCCTGTTCACTGGTGTGCCCGCGCGGTTTGCTGTGTTGCGTCTGCGGTGTCCTGGGCCACTTGGCTCCTGTTCACGGGTGTGCTCGCTCGGTGTGTTGTGTTGCGTGTGCGGTGTCCTGGGCCACTTGGCTCCTGTTCACCGGTGTGCCCGCTGTGTGCGGTGCGCGCGTTCCATGGGTGGTTGTGTCCCTCTTCCTCCCCCCTTAATTTTCGTTTTTTTTCTTTTTTTTTTTAAAGAAAAGGAAAAACAGGGGCGCGCGTACACTGCAGGCACAGGCACGGGCAGCTGGTGCGGCGGTGCTACAGTGTTGTGTCCTCTGGCTTGTGTCGTCGGTGCTGTGGCAACCGTCGCGCCCCAGGGGTGCGGCCCGCGCGTCCTGATGTACACGGGCTTGGGTCAGGGTGCGTTTGGTGAGGTGTCTCTTTGCTTCTGGAGCTGGCTGGTGAGGCGGCTGTGTGGGCTGTGGGTGTGGGCTGTGGTTACGTTGTTCCCTCGGCGCGCCTGGTTAGGAGTCAAGGGTTAGCGGTTTCGGGGTGTGGCTCGGGTTGCATTTGTGTTTGGGTTTTGGCTCGGTTAGGCGGTTGCGACTGTAGCGGGCCTGGGTTCGGTGCCTTTGGGCGTAGTGGTGCCCGTTGTCGTGTGCGTTGGCGTCCTTCGGCGTCCGGTTCGTTTGGTGACTTCTGGGCGGGGTCTGGCGTGGTGCCCCGTGGTGGTGGTTTGCTTGGTAACGGGGTTAGGTGGCGGCGCCGCTGGCCGGGGGGTCAGGCGCGTCGTGTTGTGTGGTGCGCAGGGCTCCTGGGGTGCTGTGGGTGCCGCCGGTGTCGGTGCGCCGACGCTAGTGGGGTGGTGAGGGGGTGTGTTTGTGCGGGGCTGGGCTCTGGGTGATGTCCCAAAGGCGGATGCCGTCTCGCTGTGTCTCCTGGAGGGTCCCCCGCAGGCGCCTAAGGACATACGGGTGGTCCTGGGGCGCAGGGAGGTTGCGGGGGTGGACTCCCAGGGGTTGGAGCGCATCGGCCAGCATGGCTTCCCATGCGGCCTGCGGCATCCGTCCCCCCACCGGCTGGAGGCGGCAGTTCTCCACCGACCCCTTGCGGGGCCGATGGACCAGGCCCTCGAGGGAGGGCTCTCCCCAGGCCCACTTTCGCAGCTCCCAGAGCTGCGTGTGGGTCCAGCGCTGCCACCATTCCCCCTGAGCGGGCCCGCGGTCTTTGGCGGAAGAGTGGGCGTGGGTGGGTGTGACGGGGTCGTGGGGACCGGTGGCGGTGGCGGGCCTGGGGGATTCCTCGTAGTCCTGTTCCGTGGGGGTGCGCGGGGAGTGGGGGCACGCGCGGATGTGGACCCGCGGGTGCGCGCGCACTGTCTCCGCCTCGGGGTTGGGCGGGGACTCGCGGCGGCGGCGGTAGTGGGGCATGCGCTGCATGTGGGCTGTCATCGGGGGTTGCTAGGGGGGCGGGGACGCTGCTGGCGGACCCTGGCGTCGTTCTGGCCTGGTCGGAGGCGGTCCGTGGGCCTGGGGTGCGGGCTTTGAGAGGTGGCGGGACGAGGTGCGTTGTGCTTCGGCCGCGGCGCGCTCCGCTGTGAAGGTGGTGGCGGCAGCGTCGGTGACGGTGGGGGGGCGCCGTGTTGGGCGCTGCTGCCTCCGGGCCTGGGATGGCTGGGGCCGAATGTCATAGAGGACGTCCTCGGGGGGCCGGGCTCGCGCTGCCGTCGTGGCGCCGGGTTTGGACTTGGGTTTGGGCTTGGCTGCGGGTTGCGGTCGTGGCGCGCTGACGGGTTTGGGTGGCTGTTTGGTGGCGGTCTTGGGTTTCGGCTGGGTCGCGGGTGTGGGCCTCGTTGGGGCGTGGGCCTTGGCGGCGGTGGGGTTGCTCGCGGTGGGGGCGGGTTTGGGGGCCCGTTTGGGAGGTGTCCCCCGCAGCCTGGGGGGTGGAGTGCTGGATGAGGACGTGGTGGTGGTGGTGGATGAGGTGGTCGTGGTGGTGGAGGTTGTGGAGTCGGAGGCGGAGGAGAGGGCTGTGGGAGACGGCGGAGGGTCCTGGGCTTCGGGGGCGGGCGTATGATGCTGGGTCCTGTGAGTAGCGGGAACGAGGGTGCAGGTTCGGGCACCGGGCGTGTGCGCGCGTTTTCCCTGGTGACCCGTGCGTGCTGGTGCTGGTGTGGCGGCGTTGTCTCGGCTGCGCGGGCACGTGGGTTACCCGGGGGGTGGCCATATCTGCTCCAGGACGTGCGGAGGTAGTCGAGGGTCTGGAAGAAGCATTGCTGGATGCCGGGCATTGCCTCCTCTGTGAGGTGGGGGTAGTTTTGGGTGGGGGTGTCTGGGCCCGGCCACAGCAGCGTCATGAGGCGGGCTGCCACCATGTATGGGCAGAGCTGTAGGGTGGTGGGGCGTGGGGGGGTGGGTCCCCTGCGGTTTGGGGGGGCTTCCCTCTGCTGGGGGCGCAGCGTGACCACCCACACCCATCACTCCGTGGGGATCCCCCAGGTCCGTTGGGTCCACTTGGCGAGGTAATACATCGCCCCACCAAGGCCCTGGCAGCTGCTGGGGATGGAGAGTTCATATTAGCGTGTCCAGGGATTTGCGTTCCCACGTGCCCCAGATGTGGGGGTCGCCCGGGTCGTCCCCCCTGGCGTATGTGTCGGGGCCTGGGTTGTGTCGGAGGGGGGTGTAGTCGGCGGGGAGGAGGGAGTGGGTGCCCTGTACCACCCAGTGGTTAGTGGGTGCGTGGTAGTGGGTGGTGGAGAGGGTGTAGTGCAGATTGTACATGAGGGTCATGTACGTGGAGGGGGCTGGCTGCCGCTCGTCCGGGATGGGGATGTCCCCCGGGACGTGGTGCCGGAATTTGCTCAGGGAGGCCATCCGGGCCACCCATGTTTCCCCCTCCCACTCTTGGGTGTTGTCGGGGGTGGCGCCGGGTGGGGGGCGGGCCATGTCGGGCTCGTGGTAGCGGGTTTGGCCCCTGGTGTCCACCCGCCCCGGCACGGGGTGTCCGACTAGGTGTCTCCCCCAGTCGATGGGGGGCACCCAGATCCGGCTCCCCGTGGGGGGCGGGCTCTCGCCGTCTGGGGTGGCGCGTGGGGGGCGGTCGTGTCGGGCGACATGGAGGAAGGCGTCGAAGAGGAAGTCTCTGACGCCTTCCCCCAGGGTGGCCGCCTGGACCAGGGTGGCCGCCCGGATGCGGGTGCTGGTGCCGGAGGTGCGGAGGCACAGCACGACTTCATGTTCCCCGAGTCCCCGGAGGTGCTGCCGTACCGCTGCGGGGTTGTGCAGGGCGTAGGGTTCGGCCGGTGCGGCGGCTGGTGGTGCGGGGTGTGATGGGGGGGGGTGGTGTGGGTTGGGGGGGGTGGTCGTCGTTGTTGCGCTTGGAGTCCGGTGATGGGGTCTCTTGTGGCGGTCGTGGGAGGGGGGATTCGTGGTGGTGTGTGTCGGCGGGGGTATCGACGTCAATTGGCTGGTGCTGGCTGCCGCGTGTTGCGTCCGTGGCCTGGTCTCGGGGGGGGGGCGGGGGGGGGGGGGGTGGTGTGGGGGTGGCGCTGTTGGTGCCGGGGGGGGCGGGGATGGGTGTTGTGCTGGCTGTGGGTCTGGGCGTCCCTGTGGGTTGTGTGGGTGTTGCGTGTGTGCGCCGTGCGGCCCTTGCGGTTCTTGACTGGTTGTGGTGCCAGGGTGTGGGTGGGAGGCGGCCGCATGAGCGTCTGGGTGGGGCTGTGGTCCGTATGTAATGGGTGGTTGCTGGTGGATGGTGCTCGCTGGTATGGGGTGTGGGTGGGGGGGCTGCTGGTGGTTGTGGGGCGCTTCTACTAGGCCCTGGTGTTGCTGGTGTGCGTGCGCGGCTCCTCGCGGGTCCATGGGGGTGTATCGTGGCTCGTGTGTTGTGGGCCCGTGTAGCGGGGGCGGCGGGTGGTGCTGGACCGCGTGGTGGTGGTGTTGAGGGTGTGCTGGTTGTGTGTGGTACCCCGGCGTTGGTGGGTGTGGTGGCAGGGGCTGGTGGTGGTGGAATACGTGTTGGTCTGGTGCGGTGATGTGCGCTATGTGGGGTGGGTGGTTCGTGGGGCCTGGTTGTGCTGGGGCGTGGTGGGGATGTAGCTGGTGGGGGTCGCTGTAGCATGGGGGCATTAGAGGGTAGGGGTTGGGAGGGACGGGGGCGTGGTGGTTGTGTTGGTGGTGCCATGTCCCCTGGTTCTGCGCGTATGGTGGTCCTGGCATGGTGTGGACGTGTGTGGGCGGTGGTGGCTGACTGGGCTGCAGGGTTTGGGTGCTGCGGTACGGTGGTGGTGGTGGGCGCTGGCGGTGGCGGTGTTGTTGGTGTGCCCCGGGGGTCTGGGCGTGGGGTGGTGCGGTGTGGCTGGACCCGGGCCTTGGTCGGGGCGTCGCGCCCTGCTGGCGGGCGCGTTGGCGGGCCCCCTGACCTGTCTTGGTCTTCTTGGCCTGGTGGGTGTCGGGGGCGGGTTAACCCCCCTGTCCCCGTGGGGGCGACGGGGAGCGGGCGTGCCAGCGGTGTGCCTCTTGGAGCCTCGTCTTGAGGCCTCTGACGTAGGTTTCCTGGTCCGTGAGGCCCATCCTTGTGGCGGTGGCCTCGTCGGGGGCGGCCAGGTGGGCGTCCCGAAAGGACGCCCAGCCCTCCGGGGGCTTCTGTTGTGCGGGGTGGGGGTGGTGTGCCGGGTAAAGGAGTGCGCTGAGTGGGTAAGGTGTTCCCTTCCGTCGGCCGAGGGCGTTGTTGAGCCGGCGGCAAGTGATTCGGAGGTAGGCTGCTATCTCCTCTGGTGCCGTGTCGGCCCACGCTTCTGGCGTCAGGGCTGCTGCTGGGGGGGCCGAGAGTTGTGGGTCCGGGAGGTGTAGGTCACGGTGGTGGAGGTATAGGGCGAGGAGGATGTGGCGGGCCGCCACGTTCAAGCCGCCTCCGCTGTGGCGTAGGGGTGGGCTGTGGGGGGGCAGGGGTGTGCTGCCCCTGGCCACGGCCATGGTCCATGCGTGGTCCGCCGCGTCCGCCACGTAGTACCCTCTCAGGTGGTCCCGGAGGGTGTCGGTGAGGAACCCGAAGAAGCTGGGGTGGCTGGCGGGGGGGGGGGGGGTGCATCTGGGGCCGCGGGCCGCTCGCGGTAGTGGGGGTTGAGGTCCGCAGTGGGGGCAGTAGGTGAGGCGGTGCGCGGCTCCTAGGCAGACCCAGTGGTCTGGGTTGCAGGGCAGGGCTGTCTGTGGTAGCCGCTGGCGAACGCAGAGGGGACATGCGGTGGGTGGCGGTTGGTTCAACCTGTGGACGGACGGCGGCGTGGGGGGATGGGGGCTGGTGGCGCGCGCATGCTGGTGGGAGTGTGTGCGGTGCGTGTGGTGCCCGTGTGTGCTGTGCCAGTGCTGTGCTCGGTGGACGGCGTGTAGACGTGGTGGGGGTTCCGTGTTGGTATATCACGGGGTAGGTTCTCATGGTTGGTAGAACAGGAGTTTGAGGAGGTGGGCTTGGTCTGTTGGGGGCAGGGTTGCTGCATGCTGCAGGTATTTGTGCGTGCGGTATGTGAGCTGCTCCGCCGTCTTGACAACGGCCGTCCGCTGCATGTGCGCCGCCGTGGCCTGGGGGTCCTCCGCGTGGGTGCGTAGCAAGGTGTAGACGGCAGTGGGGACGAGTCCCCTGCGGACCGCCTCGAGTACCTCTGTCTGCTTGAGGACGGTGGTGAGTTGCTGGGTCGCCGGGGACTGCGTCAGCCATTCGGCGTGCTGTGCGATGGTGTGGGTTGGGTTCCAGTCTGTAAGGGTGTCCAGTCCTCTGTACAGGGGGCACGCTCTGAAGTGGTCCCATGTTTCTTCTTCCGCGTGGCTGCAGATGCATTTGGTGTGTCCTGCGGGGACGTGGATCGAGCGGCGCGTATACCATCGGTGGTATCGGGTGAGGAGGGGAAGCTGTTCGAGGGCGAGTTGGAGTCGGGGCTTTTGTAGGTGTGCTGGGAGGCTATGCGGGCGCAGGGCGGAGTAGTAGAGGGGGGTGTGGACGGAGTCTTCGAGGCGTCGGAGGAGTTCGGTGTTCGCTGGGTGGCCCAGTGTGGTGGCCAGCTGCTGGATGGGTGTGGGGTAGTGGTACTGCTTGTCTCGATCCGTGTACGGCGTGTCCTCGGGCATCTATAGGGGGGGCTGTGTGGCCCGGGGTATCGGGGGCAGTTGCTGCAGGTGGCTGTGGTGTGGGGTGTCCAGTCGCACGTGTTCGAGCCCTGGGGTGTGGTTGGTGTTCTGGTGTTTGGCCTGCACGTCTGCGCGTCCATTGCCGTATGCGTAGCGGTGTGACTCCTGTTTGACGATGTGTAGGGCGTCCTGGGGGTGCATGCCCTTGAAGGCCATCCATAGTCCCAACGCTTGTGTGGTGAGGCCGGACTCGAGTGCTTTGTGGCGGGGCAGGTCCGCAAGGCGCCTGGTGAGGTGGATGTCGACCGTGGCGTCCACGACTACCCAGATGTTGCGGGGCCGGATCGTCGTGGGTGGCGGTGTGGTGGTGACGGCGTCTGCCTTGGTGCGCAGTTCGCCGTGGGAGGACGCCCCAAAGATGGTGGCCCCCGTGTGGTGTTCCACGTGGAGGCCGTCCACGTGCCGGGTGATGCGCACGGAGGCGCAACCGACCGTGGGGGTGCGTTGCTGGGTGCCGGATGCGTCAGTGAAGTAGATGATATCGGTGTCGCTGGGTATGAGTAGGCGGGCAATTGCTGTGGGGTGATGGACGTAGATGGGGTTCCCCTGGGCGGTTCTGGCGGTGATTTGCGTGGGTTGCAGTAGTGGCGCTGCATAGACGCCTATCCCCTGGGTGATGATGGCCTGTCTGGGCGTTCCTGGGTGATATACGCGTACATCAGGTGGAAGAGGTATCCCGTATTGGGGTGGAACTTCTGGCACGTGATGGTCTGTCGCCGCTCCTTGTCGTCCTTGTCGCCGCGGAGGGTGGGGCATTTGTGCTGTAGGGGGCGCATGGCTGCCTCCTGAGGTCCTGCGCGGTGCGGGTCACAGCGGTCGTACTCTATGGCCACGCTGTCCGGGTCTGCCCGCTCGTTGGTGAACGTCCATGTCGCCGTGGGTGTTCGGGTCCAGGCTACGTGCGCCGGGTGGTCTGGGGGTACCGTGTGAAACCAGGGGGAGAGCCATGCCTGCTGGTCGGCGGTGGCGGCGGTGGTGGGGGTGTGGTAGTGGGTGGAGATGAGGTGTAGCAGGGGCCACGGAGTGTCGAGGGCTGCCGGGCCGCAGTGCCAGCACGTGCGTGGTGTGCCCTGGTCACTGTGTCTGACTGGTGGTACATCCGTCTCCGGTGCATTGTGTTTGGGGATGGACCAGGGGGCATGGTGTCGCTGGACAGTGCGGGTAGCATGTTTGTGGCTGTTTGGTGCTAGTAGCAGGATGGTGGGTGGTGTCCAGCCTTCGGCTGACGGGGTGGGCTCCTCCTGCGTCGTGCCGTCGTCGTTGGGGGTCTCGTGCTCGCTCGGGCGGGGCCGAGGGTGCTGGCGCTGGAAGGCTGTGTACGCCGTGTCGATGTCCTTGGGCCCCGGCATGTCGCGCCCTGCCTTCGTAGCACATGCGCGGAGGTACGCTTGGAAGACGTGGCGTGCTGGCCATTGTGGGTCGGAAAGGAACGGGGCGTGGTGGGCGTCGCATTGGGCCATAATCTTCATCTGTGTTGGGGTGACATACACTATGGTGACGGTGGCCCCCACGAGGCGCAGGGGTTCCACTTCGCCTGCCGGGTGTCGGCGGATGTCGGTGTGTGTGGCCACGAGTGGCCCCTGTTGATCGCAGTGGTGGTTTGTCAGGATGGCGTGTGTGTGGTGCGGTAGGAGGAGTTGTAGCTGGGCCCAGATGCCAGTGCCCACGGAGGTGGAGACGCCGTGTTGCGCCAGTATCCACCGGGGGCAGGTGTTGCGGGCCATTTGCGCTTCTTTTATGCGTATGGCTGCCGCCTCGCGAACTTCAGGTTGGTTGTTGTGTGTCACCCTGTGTAGGAGGTGCGCTGCGTGTTTGGCATAGGCCATGTCCACCAGGGCACCTGTATTGTCTCCGTAGTAGCGGCAGTGGGCCATCATGGCCTCCTTGGGGAAAGACGTGGGCCAGCCTCCGTGTTGCGCCCATGCCTTCGTCACTTGCTGTCGAGCGTGGCGTAGGGCGTCTGGGGGGCGCGGGAGGTGCAGGGCTTGGTACCCGATGGCCGCGTTGAGCACCGCTTCCATGAAGTACGCCAGGCCCTGCGTAGACAGGAGGTCCCCCCTGGCAATTTGGGGTAGCCGGGCGAGGCGCTCTTCTAGCTTGCTTGGGAGTGTGATGTGGTGGTGCCGCGTGGCCTGTGTGACCCCCAGGTGGACTGTGGTGTCTTCCAGGTGTAGGGGTTCGCCTTTCCGGATGTGGGGGGTGGGGGTCTTGGCGTCGGCCAGCCCGACCGATTTGCGGGGGTGCACTAGGAGCTGGTGGGCGTCCAGGTAGGTCGTGGTGAGTTGGAGAATGGCGGACGCTTGTTCGGTGGTCGTTGGTAGCCCTGCGTTCTCAGGGTCGCGGTGGCGGGTGGCCGTAGTTAGGAGGTTGTCATCCGCGAAGTTGATGAGGGGGGACCGTAGCGGGTATGGGGCGTACCCCGGGTATACCCGTGCTAGCTCGAATGCCAGTGGCAGGGTGACGAGGAGGTAGAGGAAGGGGCCTTCGGCGCCCCCCTGGGGGACCCCGCTGTCTGTGCCGGTCCAGGGGGTGAGGCCTGCGGCTGTGATGACGGCGTAGAGTCGGGTCTGGATGTACCCGGTCATGAAGGATAGGAATGGGAGGTGCATGGCATCCCCTACCTCCGTGAGGAGCCAGTGTGGGGCGTGGGTGAACGCGCCTTGGACATCGAGGGAGGCGATAATCATCTCTTAGGGGTTCATGTCCAGTGCGGTGTCCTGGAGGAAGATGGCCTCGTGGGGGGACCTGCCGGCCATGGCTCCCCACATGCTGGCGGGCACGTGGGCGAAGACCGCCGGCGTGATGCGGCCTAGGATGCGCGTCCACACCAGCTTGACCTCGGTGGTGGCGCAGACTATGGGCCGCCAGTTCCCCGGCTGCGCCCAGTCCCCCTTTTTGTAGAGGGGGTGGACCAGGTTGGCCCACTCAGGGGGGATGGGCGTGGCGCCCGTGACGATGTCCCACAGGCGGGCTGCCAGGCGGCGTTTGACGGGCAGGGTGAGGCGTTGGTACGCTTCGGCCAGCAAACCGTCGACGCCGGGCACGACCCCTTTCTTCAGGCGGTCTAGGGCGCGTTGCAGTTCTGAGATGCTGAAGGGGTCTTGTTCGATGGCGCGCCGCTGTTCCCGGTTGGAGACCCTGGGCACATGCTCGCGGATGGTGTTTCTGGTGTGGGGGTCGAGCTCGGGGAGGGCGTCCCCGTGTTGTGCCTGGAAGCTGTCCAGGACTGCCTGGAGGACGGCGTCGGGGTCATTGGTGAGGCCTCCTTCGGGGCTGCGCACCGCGTGGATGCTGCGGCGCCCCGTGTCCTCCAGGATGCGGCTGACGTACCGTAGGGACTTGTACGGCGCGTCGTTTCTGCCGTATCTTTCGCGTTCCTGGGCTGCGGCCGCTATGCGGTGGGCGTGCCATTCCTGGAGTTGATGGCGGCGGGTGGTGAGGAGCGCACGGAGGTGGGCGTCCCGGTCTCGTGCCTCCGGTGTGCTGGGGCGTAGCAGGGTGGCGAGTTCCTCTTTCGTGGTCCAGATGTCATGGACGAGTCGTTGGAGGGTGAGGTCTGGTGGTGCTCCCGTGTGGTTGGTGTCACGCTCCATGCCGCATGCTTGTGCCGCCCGGCGCATGGCGGTGGTGAGTGTCGGTGCATCCGGGCGGCGCAGGATGGCGTGTAGGGCCCTGTTATACCTGTGCCAGGCGCCGTGGTCGTCTTCGGCCGGGAACTGCAGTGTGGGTGGGAGGGTGTCGTCTGGCAGGGTGGCCGTGGGTGGGGGTAGGTTGGGGATGATGAGGTCGATGTAGAGGGGTCGGCTGCCCGTGCCTGTGGGCGGGAGGTCCCCGTAGGCTGCTTCGTGGACGCGCACCGTGGTTGGGTCCCCGTAGCACGTGTCGATGCGGGATGGGTGGGTGCCGGCTTGGTGGGGGTAATGGGAGGGTGTGCCGGTGAGTCCTGCCGTGAGGTCGGTGAGGCCCAGTTGGTGCATGGCGTCCCGGACAGCTGTGTCGGTGCCTGTGGGTGGGCCGGTGCGGTCGTCGTCGGTGGGGGCGGCGTTTAGGTCGCCTATGATGATGGTGGGTGCCAGGAGGGAGAGTCAGCGGTACGCCAGGCTCAGGGTGTCCAGGAAGTCCTTGGTCTCCTCCCCGAATGGGACGTGCGTGAGTAGCACGTTTAGCTGCCATCCGGGCCCCACGCACTCGTACGCCCCGAGGCGACCATCCACTCCGAGGTCGGGGTGGGCATGCACCGTGACCGACGTCTTGTGGTAGAGGGGCACCCCCCGTTCCCAGTGGGCGTGATATTTGTTCCCCTCCGGGTCCAGGATCGGTGCTGGTTCGGGTTGGTCCGCTCTGCGGAGGGCTTGCTCCAGGAACTCCAGGAGTTCTGCGCCTTGGGGGTGCGGCCCGGGCATGGCTTGCAGTGTGGCGGCCTTGGTGGGGTCGTAGGTGACCGCGGGCTCGTTGAGGATGTTGATGCGGGCGTGGGCTTCCGCAGGTGCCGGTTTCTGGGGACCAGTAGTTGGGGGGGCGGGCCGTGTCCGGCCCTGCCCCCGTCAGGCGTCGAGGAGGTCGATGACGCCCTGAGCTGCGGGTGCCTTGCGGTTCCGCTTCTGGGGCTGGGGTAGGGCCCATGCATTGTGGACTTCGCCCGTGTACTCGGTGCCGGTGAGGTGCTCCGTGTCGGGGGTGCCCAGCTGCATGGGGACCATCTCACGACCGGTTCGGTCTCGCCAGAGTTCGATGGTGCGCCCCACCTTCTTGTCGTTGGGGGTGGCCGGGTCCCACTTGACGTGGATCTTGAACCCCTGGTGGTCCCCGGTGACGAGGTACCGGTGCTTGGCCTCCCCTGCGGCCCATATCCACTTGGAGCGGCCCGCGGCCGTGGCGTACTCGAAGGGCAGCTGCACCCGGGTACCGATGGCGTATTCGGGATACAGGGCAGCGGCTTCCTCTTTGGTCCAGCTCTTCGACTTGGCTCTTGGCTTTGGCGCGGGTTTGGCCTGTGCGGGGGCCTTGCGCTTCTGCGCACCTTGGCGGCGCCGGGCAGCGGGTTGTCCCCGTTGGGGAGGTGCGCCCTGGGGCTGCTGTACGGGTGCGTGGCCGAGTGCAAACACGGGGTGTTCGCGGGCGGCCCGGACGTCAGGCTTGGACGTGGGGACGGGGTCCTTCAGCTGGAACACTTGCTTGGTCATGAGGCCAAGCACTTCCTCGGCCTCCTGCAGGGCGTCGGGCGGGTCCGTGGGCCAGGTGAGGAGACGGTGCCCGGTGCCTGCCCCGTGGCGGCGCATGTGGGCCGTGGAGCGGGTGGCGTGGCGTGTCCACGCTGGGGTGCGTTCCGGGGGGAAGGGGATTTCTGGCGCCCCCTGTGCCCAGTAGAGGGCGTAGTGCAGCGCTTCCCAGGCTGCCTCTGGGGCGTGGGGGATGCGTGCGGCGAGTCGCAAGCGGTTCCCTCCGCGTGGTGGGGGCGGGATTTCGTCGTCGGGGGCGTGTGCCGTTGCCCGTCTGACCTTGCCGTGGTCGTCCCATTCCACCGTCCACCAGGTGTCCCGGTGTTTGAGGATGTGGACCTCCGTGGTGGTCGGGGGGGCGTCCATGGCGTCCCAGCTGACGAGCTGGATGGGGCGGACCGCAGGGTGGGTCTTCGGGGGTGCTCGCATGTTGAGGATTTGGTGGATGTCCTCGGCGGTAGGGCCCGTGTCGGGGACGTCCTGCGCTGCTTGGGCTAGAGGTGGGGAGGGGCGGTCCTCCCAGAGGCGGGAGGCGGACGCCGTGGCGTACATGGCTGCGATCAGGACGTGTTCCGTCAGCCCTTCCACCATGAGGTGGTTTTCCCCCTTCAGGTCTCGGGGGATGGTGGCTTCCGCCTTTAGGGTGAGGAGTGCGATGGCGCGTTTGGGTCCAGGTGTGGCGTGCGTCGGCTCATCTGGCGGGCGTCCGTCGGATGGGGTGTGGGGGGGCGCTTCTGGAAGGGGGATGGTCCCACCGCCAGGTGCTCGACAAGGTGTAGCGGTATGGCGTGGTGGCGGTCCGCTGCGGGCAGGAGGTAGGGGTGTGGGTCCCCGGGTATCGTGCCGAGGTATATGCCCCCCCCGTAGGGAGGGGTGGGCAGGGGTTGCTGCAGAGCGCCTGCGCATGGTAGCGCGCACCGGGGGTTGCAGTGGGTGCATGGGGCTGTTATGGGGTGCGGTACCGCGTACACGGTGAAGGGCCCCACCGCGCGCTGGATGTGGCGGGGGATGATGGTGCGGAGGTCCGCCACCCGTGCCGTGCGGCTTTCGCCATAGTATATCCAGAGTGTGTCCTCCAGTGCAATTTTGGGGCGTAGCTTGCGGGCCAGTAGGTTCAAGGTGCTTTTGTGGGTCGCCTCGGTGACGGTGCCGGGTCCAGCGTTAATGCGTGGGAGCAGGTGGTTTTGGTGGTGTGCCGCGGCCCGTCTGCGGGCGGTGTGGAGGGCGGTGCTGTCGGCGGGAGGGGGCGCGTGGTGGGTGGGCCTTTTGCGCGGGGTCGGGGCGACGTGTAGTGGATGCTTCCATGTCGGGCGCGGGTGGTGTTGCGGTGGCTGGAGGCCAGGGTAGGTGGTGAAGGTGTATATGGTGACGGGGGTGCGCTCATGCGTGGCCTGGAGGTAGTAGTGGTCGCGACCCGTGTTGTTGGTGACGATGACGTTTGGCGTTGGTATATCGTAGTGGAGTGCGGTATTGGGGAGTTGTTTCGTGATGCGTGCCGTCGCGTCCCCCGTTTTGGGCGCGGTGTCGTGGGGCACGAGGATGTGGACTGCCCACGCATCGTGGGCAGGGAGGTCGAGGTCCGGTAGGGTGGGATGAATGGGGCGACCCCGGAAGTGTGCGAAAGCTGGGTTGTGGCGTGCCGCCGTTTCCTTGATGATGGACGGTGCCCACTGGGGTGGCGCCCCAACTTGTTGGGCCATGGCGGCGACGGCGTGGGCGATCGCTGTGAAGTCTGGGCTGATGCCAGGCTGGTCTGCCGGTGGCTGCAGGCCCCCTTCTGGTGCGGGTCGGTGCCACCATAGGGTGTACCCCTTTTCTGTGTTTTCGTGGGGGGTGTGCACGAGGCCCTTGTGGTTGGAGATGGCGGTCTTGAGGACTTCCGCTGCCTCGCGGTGGAGGGTGCGCGTGTAGGCCCAGACTCCGGTGGGGGGGGCCGCCCCGGTGTGGGATTCGGCAGTGGTGGGGGCCGGCTCGAGGGTGTGACTGGTGAGGGAGGGTCTGTGCAGCCCTTCGTGCAGGGAGGCGCACACGGTTGCCCATCTGTCCGCCCATCCCTGTTGGGCGCTTCCTGTGTCTGCCCCCGTGGGCAGTCGCACAATGACCACGTGCCAGGGGTGTGACCCCGGTACTACGGTGGGGGGTGTGGTGTGCTCGTGAGTGTGCAGCCATACTGCGGTGTCTGCGTTTGCCGTCACGTAGTCCTCTCCCTCCGCTGTGTGGACGTTTTCGACGGCGGCCTCTCCCTCTAGGGTGAGGAGGAGGTGTGTGCTGGGGGGCTGCGTGTGCGTCTCCGCGTCCCCGCGCCACAGGTACGTGAGCGCCACGGCGCCGGGGAGGATTTCCCCCCACGTGAAGGTGCCTTCGGGTGATGCCCACTGCAGGGGCAGTGTGCGGCGTCCCCGCGAGTCGTTGGTGGCATGGTAGTCGTGGGGGAGGTGACGTTTGGTGAGCCGGTGCGGCATGCGTTCGGTGGTGGCTGTGGGGGGGTCCCAATTACATTCCTCCGGGGGGGGTGCGTCCGCGTCGTCCTCCTGGGGCTGGGCCAGCGGCAGCGCCTGTGCATTGGGTGTGGCGTCGGGTAATCCGCTGTGCGTGAGGATGTAGAAGCCCTCGGGGGTGAGTTGGAGGACGATGTCCCACTTCGCCGTTTGCTCTGGGGACCACTGGTGGGGCCCGTCCTGCAGTCGGTGGAGGGTGACCTGGTGGCCCCATCTCCAGCTGTGGTAGCCGAGGAGGCTGAGGACGGTGTCTTGCTCCGGGTCCTCCACGCTTTCCACGTATGCCGCCGTGTCGGTGACGTCGACGGCGGACTCGTCCTCCCATTCTTGTGTGGGGGTGCCTGGAGGGGGGGGGGGGGGGGGGGCGGTGGTGTACCCGTGGAGTCCCGGCCCCGTGACATCGGGCAGGTCGTGCTCGAGGGACGCCCGGTACTCGGCGGGCCCTTTGCTGGCTTCGTGGGTGGGCCGGTGGCGCCGCAGGGCGTTGGACAGGTGCGTCCAGGGCGCCCGCTCGCGGGGGGGGGGCCGCTGGGGGGCATTATGCGGGCTGGGGTCCGCGGGGCCGCTTGCTGCGGGCTCGAGCTCCGGCGGGCTGAGGTCCATATGATGCTCCGTGTCCTCCGTGTGTTGGAGTTCCAGCTCTAGCAGGCTGTCGATGTCCAGGGCC
The DNA here is from genome assembly GCA_964036045.1 of Eutreptiella sp. 'Long Island Sound 2002'. Lineage (NCBI taxonomy): Eukaryota > Euglenozoa > Euglenophyceae > Eutreptiales > Eutreptiaceae > Eutreptiella > Eutreptiella sp. 'Long Island Sound 2002'. Next base: position 22,338,282 of record OZ038387.1, on the reverse strand, counting down.
ATGGGGTCATCGTGTGTGTTCACGTGTTGGGGTGCTGCTTCATGGCATGGTGGGCGTGTGATGCTGGTGTTCGGGGCACGTGCGGCGGCCGGTGCGAGGTCGTGCGCCGGTGTCCGGGGAAGCGCGCCGTCTGGCGTGGTTGTGGTGTGTGGCTGCTCGCTGGTGGCTGTCCTGGCCGGTGGTGTTGCCCCTGTGTGCGGTCCGGGTTGTGGCCGGTGGTGGGCGTTGAGCTGGCGTGAGGTGTGCGGGGTTTCCAGGGGTGGTGCCGGTGGGGTGGGGTGCGGAGTCGGCGTGGCGCGGCTCCGTTCCTGTGTTGGTGGGCTGTGGTGTCCCGTGTCCCCGGGTGGGGGAGGGGGGTGCGGTGTGGTATGGTGGTGTTGTGTTGTGTGGTGGCCTTCCCGGTGGGGGGGGGGGGGGGGGGCACCGTGTCCAGGTCTGGTGGCGTGGGTTGTCGCCCGTGGTTTGTCCTCTGGCGGTGTGGGGCAGCCCCGCGCGGTCTCTTGATCGCCCTCCTGGCGTGTTTCAGTACGTGGGCCGTGCGGGGTCGGTGTGGCGTGGGGCCTGGGGTCCCCTGGGGCGGGGTGTGCGGGACTGGAGTGTCGCAACCAGGGGGGTGTGGTCGTGTGGTGCTCGGGGGTGTCGGCCCACCGTTGAGTGGGCGCAGTGGTGCGGGGAGCGCCGTGTATGGGCCACGCGCGGGCTATTGCGTTTGCGGGGTCCGCGGGTCGGTGGGTCGCGGCCTCTTGGGCGTGCTGTGGCCCCGGTGAGGTGCCCGCGGGCGGTGAGTGGCGGTGTGTGGCTGGGGTGTATCGTTTCCACGGTGGGGGGGGGGGCTATTTGCTCGGGTGTGGAGTGGGCCCGTGGTAGGCTGCCGGCGGGTAGCGGGTGTCGGGGCCTCACTGTGGCTGGGTCTTCCGCGGTGTCCCCTTGGTGCGTCCCGTGGTGGTCTCTGGTCGGCTGGCTGAAGGGGGTTTTTGGGGTGTACCGCATCCATGGGGGCACCATTGTGTGTTGGGGCGCCGCAGCGGTGGGTGCGGCGGGTTGTGGGGGTGGGGCTTGTGTCGGTGTCGTCCGTGTGGTTGGCGGCGGTGTGTCGTGTGTCGTCCTCGGCGGCTCCTCATGGTGGTCTGTTGTGGTGGTGCCTGGGGGGTGGTCTTGGGCTTGGCGGTTCCGGGGAGGGTGCGGGATATGCGGGGTCGGGATGGCTGGGGGGGGGGGGGGGGGCGCGCCTGTGTGGGCTTGCGTCTTTGCCTTCTGCTCTCCCCGCGGTCTCTTCCTCTGCCTTTCCCTTGCTCCTCTCTTTTCGCTGGCTTGTTTGGCTCTGTTTTTTTTTTTTTTTTTGGGGGGGGGGGGGATGGCTGGGGTGCTGTGCCTGGTAGTTGGTGTGTGCCGGTGCCGGCGCCAGTGTGGGCGTGGGTGTCGTGGGGGACGGGGGTAGGGTGGCTGTTGCGCTCTGGGTTCCCTGTGTGGGCGCCGGCCCCCAGGCTTCCGGTTCCCAGGGCGCCGGTCCGGGGAGCGCTGACGGCGGGTGGTTGGCGGCAGTTGTGGCGTGGCGCTTGCGTGGGTGGTCGCGGCTCCTGGGTACTGCCTTTGGTGGCGTGGCCGGGCGTGGGCGTGCGCCTGGGTGTGTTCAGGGTGTGGGCTGATGGGGTGGTGGGCATGGTTGGTTTGTGTGGGTGTCGGGTATGTGTGCGCCCAAGGCGCAGTGGGTTGGGCTGGGGCACTGTGGGCGAGACAATGGGTGGAGGAGATGCTGGTGACGCCTACGGGGGGGGTGCTGTGGGCGTCGAAACGGGTTTGTGTTGTTGACGTGGGTGTTTGGGGTGATGCGCCGGGCGGCGACGGGGTTGGTGACGCTGATGGTGTCATAGGTGACGGGGCGGGGGCTGGGGGGGGCCTGCGGCTCCGGTGGTCGCTACCAGAAATGTTTATAGTGATTTCAACACTGTGTTTGTGCCTCTCCTGCTGCTTGCTGCTGGTGTAGGGTTTCCTGCTGCTTGTTTTTGGAGATGAAAATGTTTTAGTTGCTGAAATACAATCAATCAGGGATAGCCCAAGCCAGAGATAAGCAAGTAGAAGAGGATCAGGATCAAAGCATGAAGGGCTGCAGTGTAAACAGTGAAAGATGAAAGGATATTCACAGAAACTGCAACTCAAGGCACATCTGATTGCATATTCACAAAGATAGCTGAAATGTTTTGGAATAAGAGTTGGAAAACTGCCCCATGGTCACTCAATCTCCATAGTGCCATCTCAGAAGATGTGCACTCTTTGTTTTGGGTCCCATATGTGCCGAGGTGGCAGGGCATGTGGCGATGAGGTCACTGCCATGACACATGGGATCTTCCTACTTAGCTAGGCTGACCGGGAATTGAACCCAGGACCTCTCAAAAAGAGGTGCCCAGCCCCCTAGGGTGCATACCACTAGGACAGCTAAGAATTCATGAGAAAACATAGATAAATTCATAGGCTCTGCCCTGGATATGTCAGTTCTCAGTCAACTCAGGAAAAGATGAATTGCCTCACAATGATAGGGGATTAAGGGGTCCACTCCATATCCTGATTGGGTGTTTGGTTCCATAGGTCAAAATGTGTTATCACCACTTTTGGTTGGGCCAATACTAAGATAGAAATGCCTTTGGGCTCAGTGCATCTCTAATACACCTAGAGTATGCGTCAAAGCACTGGAAACACACTTTTTCTTACTGAAGAAGGTCAGGATCAAAGCATGAAGGGCTGCAGTCACAAAGAGTTAGATAAAAACAACTATGAACAATAGACCACAGCAATTAGCATACATTGCAACTCAGGATGAAATATTTTACGTGTTTGAGAAAACCTGATTGGAGAACTGCCCCAAGGGCTCACTATCATCCACAGTGCCATCTTGAGATGTGCACTCTTTGTTTTTGGGTCCCATAGGTGCTGAGGTGGCATTGCTTGTGGCGATGAGGTCACTGCCATGTCACATGGGATATTCCTACTTGGCTAGGCTGACTGGGTATTGAACCCAGGACCTCTCAAAAAGAGGTGCCCCAGCCCTCTAGGGTGCATACCACTACGATAGCTAAGAATTCATGAGAAAACATAGATAAATGCATAGGCTCTGCCTTCAGTATGTCAGTGTCTCAGCAACCCAGGAAAAGATGTTTTAGTGCCTATAGCTTGGGGATAAAGGGGTCCACACCACATCCTGATTTAGTGTTTGGTTCCATAGGTGAAAATGTGTTATCACCCCCTTTTGGCTGGGCCAATACTAAGATAAAAATGCCTGAGTGCTTAGAGCACCTCTAATACACCTAAAGTATACCCTAAAGCATTGGAAAAGCACTTTTTCTTACTCCCCCCATTGTGCTGTGGTGGCCACCACTGTTGCATTTTCAGGAAAAAGGGAATTTTTCTCCGCCTTTCCTTGGTTTCCACACCTACTTTAAAATACCCATAGCTTCCCTAACACTGAAAAAGAGCGCTTTACCATGGCCAGCGACTCCTGCTGCATTGTTGATGACAATCTCAAACAGAAAACTCCGCGCTCTTGGCGCTGCCGGGGTTCCTGTGGCTTGGAGGGGTTAGAGTAGGGCATGCCAAGACCATATGCATGTGCATCCCTCCCTCCAAGCTGCAGCGTAACACAACTGAACGCCAGACTCTCATAGGACGCTCGACCCAAGTCTCAAGGAAGCTGATGGAGACACCTGTCCTGGTACTGGGGCAAGGGTGCGCTGATTTAATTAGAATTGCCTCTTGGAGGGGTCTTGATTCTGGTTCAGTCTCCTGCTGCTGCTTTTCGGCCAGAACAGCGGTCTACTCAGCGAGGCTTTGCGAGGAGGTCTGTACAACAGAGGAATGGGAGAATGAGGGACGAATCCACGCAAGCGCGAAGCGACAACACCTAAATCCGTAAAATGAGGGCCTAGAAATTTTCTGAAGGCCCACACCAGGACAGAATCCAATTGTGCATCAGGTGCACATTTTTATAAAATTTGTAGTCATCTCTTGATTTTTTAAATCAAGAAATTCTTACGCAGAAAAAGGCGGCACGCAGGAGCGGCTCCTAGCAAAGCGCCGGAAAATAAAGAAATAATGAGATTATAAACGTATGTCTCACGTAGACAGGAAAATGATGAGACACACATAAATAGATGTGCTTAAAGATTCCATCCACATTGCCAGAATCAGCCAAAAATCAAGAATTCGAAAAATAAGAATATGACTTCAATGAATCAGGTATAAACTGCAGGTGTGCTTGTTCTGTTTGCCCGACGCACAGTGCTCGCCATGTGTCGTCATTTCCAAGCCTGGTAGCACGATAGAACACGATAGAGGGATAGATTAGAAAGATTGCAGATGATTAGAGGTAAGATCAGGGTGGTTAGACATACACACAAGTGCATAGCGACGTTTTTCGCTTGTGTCACGCTTTTCTCCTCACCTTGCTTCACTCTCCAGCGGTAGGTAAGGTAGGTAAGCCCGGGTGGGGCCACCCCCTGGTCGAGTTCGTGATGGTGTGTAAGATTAGGAAGTTTGCCAAAGGCAGAGCGTCCACTCGTGTATGCTCGTGCATTCACACACGCATTAAAGGGTAGGCCACGCGAAATTCGCGCGGTAAACCTTGTTTAGGTTACCCAGGGGCTCCTCGGTACGTTCTTTAAGAGAAGTTGAGGAGTCTCTTAATGCTTGCTTGCTTGACAGGGGTGTTTGAGGACAGCGTATTATAGGTCACACTGAGAAGCGTATAATACGTGGAGTGTGGCTTGGTTCCTCAGCCGCAAACATCCCTTCATTGGCCTTTGCTTTACAGGTGGGCAGGTAGGGTGATTGGTGCAGCAGCGTTCGTTTTTTTCTTTCCCTGCTAAACAAGGGCGCTGATCCCACAGTCAATTAACTGTGCCTCAGCCAGGAGTGGCGAGGGCAGTTCGACTCCATCGATATCCACGCTGTGCACGCCACCTGTGCGCCTCTCCCCTCCAAGCCCTAGCAGGGGAACGTGTTGTGACGTCCCTGTTAGGCCACAGTTGCTTAGCAGCGCTGTGTTCTCTTGTCTTCTTCACAGGAGGGTCATTAGGACCCACAACTTTATCTTCAACACCCCCCAGTAGAGCGTGAGTGTAGGAGTGGTAATCCTGAGTGGGGGCTTGAGCCAGTTGCAGTAGCGCTCGCCCAGCAGGATGGTGCCACTGTAGGGTGTGTAGGACCTGTAGTGGGTGTGTTACTGTCTCACCTGTTTCCTGCAATTTTAGCAGGGTTGGTGGGCTGTGGCAGTGGTTAGGTCAGCGTTTTGGCCACTTAGCAAAATGGCGTTTTCATGCCTTCATAGCTCTTGGCCACCCCTCCCTGTAGTAGACAGGTAGGTAGGGAAAACAATACCTGGATTAGTACGCTGGGTATTCCCCCGGTGAGGTGCTGAGGCTCGCTGAGACGCTTGCCTCCAAGACTAAAGCTAGGGACTGAACCTTACCCTTACCTGCTCAAGCGTATGTGTGAGTGTGCTATTCCTAAGGTCCTGAGAGCAAGCCGCAGAAGTGGTGTCCTAATTATACCCAAGTCTGCACGCTTGCTAAACCTGGAGGGTTGTCTTATTGATGCCACGGGGTACGCCCCGGGTCTCCCCTCCCCTAAGCGCCCAATTTCTGTGCTGGCGCAAAGCCTTGTTCTGGGACAAGTAGTCAACCAGAACTGTGTTTAGGCGTCCCCCAGGTAGAACAAACGCAGAGAAGGGCTCCCAGGTGGCCTCTTCGACTCCAAACCCTTCCCAGAGGGTGAGGAAGCGCCAACCCTGGCGGTAGCGGTGTCGTAGGATAGACTTCACCAGGTAGAAGCCCTCCTTAGCCATCTCCTCGGCGTTCATGTCGGGGAGTTCCCCTTCAACTTCCATAGGGCTGGCAGCCCCTTGTAAGTCTAGGACGGCGATCTCCTCGTCGTTAAGCTCCCACACTTCCCTAAAGAGGTCTTCAGGGTCATAGTAGCGCTTCAGATGTTGAGCAGCGCACACCAGGGTCCCCCCTAGACGGGGAGAACACCGCACGGTGATACAGTGTCCATCCACAGATAGAATCTTGTAGGGCCCGAAGTATGGGTTGTCGCTGGTAGAGCGTGGCCAGGCGGGTAGTCGGCTGTGGTGCACCAGCACCCAGTCCCCCTCTTGGTAGGTGGCCGGTACTCGGTGCTTGTTCTCCTTGTTCCACTGACGCTTCCTCACTCTCTGGAGCATAGCCTTGGCCTTGTCCACATTCGCTTGTTGCTCTTGGACCGATGCACCCACAGAAGAATGGGTGTCCTCTGGATAGGGGGCATGTAGGAACCACACCGGGCGCCCTAGGAATAGCTCATGGGGCGAGTAGCGAGTAGCTGAACTCTCTTGGGAGTTCATCATCAAGGATATGACGGGGAGTAGTCTCACCCAGTCTCTGGTGCGCTCAGTTTTGCACCATATCCTTACATTCTCCTTGAGGACACGGATCTGTCGCTCACATAGGGGGTTGCTCGTGTGCGAGTAGGGGATCCCCGTAGACACCTGGACATTGAGGGATCTCAGGACCCTCCTGTACCAGCCAGTATCTGAGCGTACTGGTACGTCCTCATCGGAGTTGATCTCCTCGGGCGCCCCATAGACACAAAACCACTCCTCCAGGAGTATCTTGATAGTCTCCTCCCCGGTAATGTGCTTGGTACATGGGAACACCCTGGTAAACCTGGTCAACCCACAGGTTACCACGAGGGCGAAGTCATAGCCCCCGAACTTCGGCATCTCCGTGTAGTCCACGTATAGAACACTGTTAGCACGTTCAGGGATGGGCAGGGTCGAGTAGAGACCTATGTCCCTGATATCCCCTGGTTTGCAGGACCTGCACGGGCACTTGTCCACGATAGGCTGGAGGGTTTTCCGCATTTGGTCGTCAGTCCACGTAGTGTGGAACCACTGCTTGAATAGCCTCAGGGTACCGTCAGCACCCACATGACCGCTGGACTCATGGGTCCACTTCAGCAGCGCTGGGACTCTGTCACTAGGTACCACGCTGCGGTCCTCGTGCCAGAGGTAGCTCTTGTCCCTCTTCCACTGATCTTGGTTGACCAGGAGGGGTTCAAGGCATTTCTTCAGCCGCTTGTAGATATCCTCAAACTCCTTCAGGTACTTCGATTGTTGGAGTCCATCCAGGGGGCGTATCTTAGTCATGTTGAGGTCCAAGTGGATGTCCGTACGGCTGAACGCCTCCTTAGCCAGCGCTTCAGATCGGGTACCAATCAGCGCGTCGAAGTTGTTGCGGCTGATGTAGTCTGCACACTCGTTCTTCACTCCCTGGATATGGTGTACCGTCAGCCGTAGTTGACTGAGGTAGGTCCACCAGCGGCGTAGCTTGGCCTTCTCAGGTAGGGGGCCCTTCTGGAAAGTGCGGACCGGCTCTTGGACGCACAGTCAGACCACAGCGTTACTCCCTAACAGTCGTGCTTGTGAGGATAGCACTAGCATACCCGCGAGCAATTCCTGCTCATAGGTGGAGTAGTTCCCCCTGGCCTGGTTCCATTTCCAGTTCCAGTGGCCCAGAGGTACTAGGACCCACTTGTCGTCAGGGTAGCTGGGCTTGAGAGTTCCATCTCGGTTGAGACCTTCCGTCCCCCATTGGGAAATGGCCGAGTAGAACTCCTCCTTCTCTAGTGCTTGCCATTGGAACAACGTTCCACCGGCGCCCACATTGCTGGCGTCAGTCACCCAGATATTCTCCCTCTGTGCCCTAGGCAGGCCCAAGCACTTAGCGTTGGCCACCTTGTCTTTGAGCTCTTCAAACGCTTGTTGCTCTTGTGGGCCCCAGCGCCAAGTAGTACTCTTCTTGATCAAGTCCGTCAGAATGGCGCTGGTGTAGGTGACGTTTTTGATATGGCGGCGATAGAAGTTGCACGCCCCAATGAAACTGGGTACATCATGAAGTCTTTTCTTGGGGTCTTCGTGTCGTACCTTAGCCTCCATCAGGGGTTTGGCCTTAGAGGCCGCTGGGGTCCACCACCCATAGCCAACGCCAAACCCCAGGTACTGCATGGTCTCCTGCATGAACTCACACTTCTCCAGCTTGAGTCGTGTGTGGCTCTCTTGGCAGACTGCAAAGAACTCACCCAAGAGGATTAGGTGGTCCTCCTGGGTATTGGTACCGAGGCATACATCGTCGATGTGTGCTTCCATCTGGGCCCCACGGGATATAAGTTCCTGCACCTTAGGTCTCCTTCGTAGGATGGACAAGATCTTGTTCATCAGCTCTTGGAATAGAGCGCGTGCGCTGGCCACGCCAAATGGCATGACCTTCCACTTGAACACCCTCCCCTGAGGGGTGATGAAGGCTAGTAACTCCTGAGCGTTGGGCGTCAGGTCCACTTGCCAGAATCTGCTCCTCTTGTCCATCTTGGTCTTGTAGCGACAGGAGGCTATCTTCTCAAGCATAGACTCCATATTAGGAATGGACCCTGAGTGGTTCAGCGTTTTGTTGTTCAGCTCTCCGTAGTTCACTACCAGCCGTTTGGCTGTAGACCCAGGTTTAGCCACCAGGAAACAGGGGCTGCAGTGTTGGGGGTAGTCCCCGTCCTTGTAGGTAGGTAGGTAGGTATCTTCGGGAGCTCGGGATGCCTCCTTTGACATTGCAGGAAGAAGGTCTTACCAAGGGGACGTCCTGTCCCTCCCACTGCCCTATGTCAGGTGCCTCTTGAGCCGCTCCCGCATGTGCTTGGGAAGGCATTGTCGCGGCCACCCGGTCCATGTGTCCCAGGTGGGAGGGTGTCCCCACATGTGTCCACGGGTAGGGCCACATGCCCCCTCCTTTGGGCGGCAGCTCTGGGGGGCTGCCCAGCCGCGTGGAGTATCTCTCACCACAAGGGGTATTGCTCCCGCTTGTCTACAGTACAACCGCCTCACCCTTGTGGCTTGAGTTGCGGGGCCACTCTGCTTGGCAGGTGAACCCCTCGTGGACTGTGTACCGGCTCGCCTGTCACCGGTTGCTTCCATGGCTCCGGGTGACGTTTGCCATGGTCCCCGATGCAGCCTGGCCGGGCTCCGACCAGTGGCCTTGGAGTACCGCTCCTGCCACTGGCCCGGTGGGTCGGCTGGGTCGCCCCAGTGCGTCCGACCCATGGGGTATTGGTTCTTTCCTGTCCCTTGGCCGCCCTATGCGTGTGCAGTGTCCTGGGCCGCTGGGCTCCCGTTCACCGGTGTGCCCGCGCGGTTTGCTGTGGTGTGTCTGCGGTGTCCTGGGCCGGCTGGCTCCTGTTCACCGGTGTGCTCGCTCGGTGTGTTGTGTTGCATGTGCGGTGTCCTGGGCCACTGGGCTCCTGTTCACCGGTGTGCGTGCTGTGTGCGGTGCGCGTGTGCCTTGGGTGGTTGTTTCTCTCTTCCTCCCCCCCTAATTTTCGTTTTTTTTTTTTTACTTGTTTTTTTTTTTTCTTGCTTTTGTTTTTTTTTTTTTTGGGGAAAAAAAAAAGAAAAAACAAAAAAGAGAAAAACAGGGGCGCGCGTACACTGTAGGCACAGGCATGGGCAGCTGGTGCGGCGGTGCAATAGCGTTGTGTCCTCTGGCGTGTGTCGTCGGTGCTGTGGCGGCGGTCGCGCCCCAGGGGTGCGGCTCGCGCGTCCTGATGTACACGGGCTTGGGTCAGGGTGGGTTTGGTGAGGTGTCTCTTTGCTTGTGGAGCTGGCTGGTTAGGCGGCTGTGTGGGCTATGGGTGTGGGCTGTGGTTACGTTGTTCCCTCGGCGGGCTTGGTTAGGAGTCAAGGGTTAGCGGTTTCGGGGTGTGGCTCGGGTTTGACTTGTGCTTGGGTTCTGGCTCGGTTAGGCGGTTGCGACGTTAGCGGGCCTGGGTTCGGTGCCTTTGGGCGTAGTGGTGCTCGTTGTCGTGCGCGTTGGCTTCCTTCGGCGTCCGGTTCGTTTGGTGACTTCTGGGCGGGGCCTGGCGTGGCGCCCCGTGGTGGTGGTTTGCTGGGTAACGGGGTTAGATGGCGGCGCCGCTGGCCGGGGGGTCAGGCGCGTCGTGTTGTGTGGCGCGCAGCGCTCCTGGGGTGCTGTGGGTGTCGCCGGTGTCGGTGCGCTGACGCTTGTGGGGTGGTGAGGGGGTGTGTGTGTGCGGGGCTGGGCTCTGGGTGATGTCCCACAGGCGGATGCCGTCTCGCTGCGTTTCCTGGAGGGTCTCCCGCAGGCGCCTGAGGACATACGGGTGGTCCTGGGGCGCGGGGAGGTTGCGGGGGTGGACTCCCAGGGGGTGGAGCGCATCGGCCAGCATGGCTTCCCATGCGGCCTGCGGCATCCACCCCCCCGCCGGCTGGAGGCGGCAGTTCTCCACCGACCCCTTGCGGGGCCGATGGACCAGGCCCTCGAGGGAGGGCTCTCCCCGTGCCCACTTTCGCAGCTCCCAGAGCTGCGTGTGGGTCCAGCGTTGCCACCACTGTTCCTGGGCGGGCCTGCGGTCTTGGGCGGAGGAGTGGGCGTGGGTGGGTGTGACGGGGTCGTGGGGACCGGTGGCGGTGGCGGGCCTTGGGGATTCCTCGTAGTCCTGTTCCGTGGGGGTGCGTGGGGAGTGGGGGCGCACGCGGATGTGGACCCGCGGGTGTGCGCGTACGGTCTCCGCCTCGGGGTTGGGCGGGGACTCGCGGCGGCAGCGGTAGTGGGGCATGCGTTGTATGTGGGCTGTCATCGAGGGTTGGTAGGGGGGTGGGGACGCTGCTGGTGGACCCTGGCGTCGTTCTGGCTTGGTCGGGAGCGGCCCGTGGGCCTGGGGTGCGGGCTTTGAGAGGTGGCGGGACGAGGTGCGTCTCGCTTCGGCCGCGGCGCGCTCTGCCATGAAGGTGGTGGCGGTGGCGTCGGTGACGGTGGGGGGGCGCCGCGCTGGGCGCTGCTGCCTTCGGGCCTGGCACGGCTGGGGCCGGATGTCGTAGAGGACGCCCTGGGGGGGCGGGGCTCGCACTGCCGTCGTGGCGCCGGGTTTGGGCGTGGGTTTGGGCTTGGCTGCGGGTTGCGGTCGTGGCGTGCTGGCGGGTTTGGGTGGCTGTTTGGCGGCGGCCTTGGGTTTCGGCTGGGTCGTGGGTGTGGGCCTCGTCGGGGCATGGGCCTTGGCGGCGGCGGGGCTGCTCGCGGTGGGGGCGGGTTTGGAGGCCCGTTTGGGAGGTGTTCCCCGCGGCCTGGGGGGTGGGGTGCTGGATGAGGACGTGGTGGTGGTGGTGGATGAGGTGGTCGTGGTGGTGGAGGTTGTGGAGTCGGAGGCGGAGGAGAAGGCTGTGGGAGACGGCCGAGGGTCCCGGGCTTCGGGGGCGGGCGTATGATGCTGGGTCCTGTAAGTAGCGAGAACGAGGGTGCAGGTTCGGGCACCGGGCGTGTGCGCGCGTTTTCCCTGGTGATCCGTGCGTGCTGGTGCTGGCGTGGCGGCGTTGTCTCGGCTGCGCGGGCACGTGGGTTACCCGGGGGGTGGCCATAACTGCCCCAGGACGTGCGGGTGTGTTTGCTGGAGGTAGTCGAGGGTCTGGAAGAAGCATCGCTGGATGTCGGGCATGTCCTCCTCTGTGAGGTGGGGGTAGTTTTGAGTGGGGGTGTCTGGGCCCGGCCACAGCAGCGTCATGAGGCCGGCTGCCACCATGTACGGGCATAGTTGTAGGGTGGTGGGGCGTGGGGGGGTGGGTCCCCTGCGGTTTGGGGGGGCTTCCCTCTGCTCGGGGCGCAGCGTGACCACCCACACCCATCGGTCCGTGGGGATCCCCCAGGTCCGTTGGGTCCACTTGGCGAGGCAATACATCGCCCTACCAAGGCTCTGGTAGCCGCTGCGGATGGAGAGCAGCGTGTCCAGGGATTTGGGTTCCCACGTGCCCCAGATGTGGGGGTCGTCTTGGTTGTCCCCCCTGGCGTACGTGTCGGGGCCTGGGTTGTGTGGGGGGGGGATGTAGTCGGCGGGGAGGAGGGAGTCGGTGCCGTGTACCACCCAGTGGTCTGTGGGTGCGTGGTAGTTGGTGGTGGAGAGGGTGTAGTGCAGATTGTACATGAGGGTCATGTACGTGGAGGGGGCTGGCTGCTGCTCGTCGGAGTGGGGATGTCCCCCGGGACGTGGTGCCTGAAGTTGCTCAGGGAGGCCATCCGGGCTACCCATGTTTCCCGCTCCCACTCTTCGGTGCTGTCGGGGGTGGCGTCGGGTGGGGGGTGGGCCATGTCGGGCTCGTGGTAGCGGGTGCGGCCCTTGGTGTCCACCCGCCCCGGCACGGGGTGTCCGACCAGGTGTCGCCCCCAGTCGATGGGGGGCACCCAGATCCGGCTCCCCGTGGGGGGCGGGCTCACGCCGTCTGGGGTGGCGCGTGGGGGGCGCTCGTGTCGGGCGACGTGGAGGAAGGCGTCGAAGAGGAAGTCTCTGACGCCTTCCCCCAGGGTGGCAGCCTGAACCAGGGTGGCCGCCCGGATGGGGGTGCTGGTGCCGGAGGTGCGGAGGTACAGCACGACGTCCTGTTCTCCGAGTCCCCGGAGGTGCTGCCGTATCGCTGCGGGGTTGTGTAGGGCGTAGGGTTCGGCCAGTGCGGCGGCTGGTGGTGCGGGGTGTGATGGGGGGGCTGGTGTGGGTTGGGGGGGGTGGTCGTCGTTGTCGCGCGTGGGGTCCGGTGATGGGGTCTCTTGTGGCGGTCGCGGGAGGCGGGATTCGCGGTTGCGTGTGTTCGCGGGGGTATCGACGTCAATTGGCTTGTGCTGGCTGCCGCGTGTTGTGTCCGTGGCCTGGTCTCGGGGGGGGGGCGGGGGGGGGGGGTGGTGTGGGGGTGGCGCTGTTGGTGGTGGGGGGGGCGGGGGTGGGTGTTGTGCTGGCTGGGGGTCTGGGCGTCCCTGTGGGTCGTGTGGGTGTTGCGTGTGTGCGCCGTGCGGCCCTTGCGGTTCTTGACTGGTTGTGATGCCGGGGTGTGGGTGGGAGGCGGCCGCATGAGCGTCCGGGTGGGGCTGTGGTCCGTATGTAATGGGTGGCTGCTGGTGGATGGTGCTCGCTGGTATGGGGTGTGGGTGGGGGGGCTGCTGGTGGTGGTGGGCCGGGGGGGGCGGGGGTGGGTGTTGTGCTGGCTGGGGGTCCGGGCGTCCCTGTGGGTCGTGTGGGTGTTGCGTGTCTGCGCCGTGTGGCCCTTGCGGTTCTTGACTGGTTGTGGTGCCGGGGTGCGGGTGGGAGGCGGCCGCATGAGCCCCCGGCTGGGGCTGTGGTCCGTATGTGACGGGTGGCTGCTGGTGGATGGTGCGCGCTGGCATGGGGTGTGGGTGGGGGGGCTGTTGGTGGTGGTGGGGCGCTCCTACTAGGCCCTGGTGTGGCTGGTGTGCGTGCGCGGCTCCTCGCGGGTCCATGGGGGTGTACCGTGGCTCGTATGTCGTGGGCCCGTGTAGCGGGGGCGGCGGGTGGTGCTGGACCGCGTGGTGGTGGTGTGGGGGGTGTGCCGGTTGTGTGTGGTACCCCGGCGTTGGTGGGTGTGGTGGCGGGGGCTGGTGGTGGTGGAATACGTGATGGTGTGGTGCGGTGATATGCGCTATGTGGGGTGGGTGGTTCGCGGGGCCTGGTTGTGCTGGGGCGTGGTGGGGATGTAGCTGGTGGGGGTCGCTGTAGCACGGGGGCATTAGGGGGTAGGGGTTGGGAGGGACGGGGGCGTGGTGGTGGTGTTGGTGGTGCCATGTCCCCTGGTTCTGCGCGTATGGTGGTCCTGGCATGGTGTGGACGTGTGTGGGCGGTGGTGGCTGACTGGGCTGCAGGGTTTGGGTGCTGCGGTACGGTGGTGGTGGCGGGCGCTGGCGGTGGCGGTGTTGTTGGTGTGCCCCGGGGGTCTGGGCGTGGGGTGGTGCGGTGTGGCTGGACCCGGGCCTTGGTCGGGGCGTCGCGCCCTGCTGGCGGGCGCGTTGGCGGGCACCCTGACCTGTCTTGGTCTTCTTGGCCTGATGGGTGTCGGGGGCGGGTGAACCCCCCTGTCCCCGTGTGGGCGACGGGGAGCGGGCGTGCCAGCGGTGTGCCTTTTGGAGGCTCGTCTTGAGGCCTCTGACGTAGGTTTCCTGGTCCGTGAGGCCCATCCGTTTGGCAGTGGCCTCGTCAGGGGCGGCCAGGTGGGCGTCCCGAAAAGACGCCCAGCCCTCCGGGGGCTTCTGTTGTGCGGGGTGGGGGTGGTGTGCCGGGTAGAGGAGTGCGCTGAGTTGGTAAGGTGTTCCCTTCCGTCGGCCGAGGGCGTGTTTGAACCGGCGGCAAGTGATTCGGAGGTAGGCTGCTATCTCCTCTGGTGCCGTGTCGGCCCACACTTCTGGCGTCAGGGCTGCTGCTTGGGGGGCCGGGAGTTGTAGGTCTGGGAGGTGTAGGTCTCGGTGGTGGAGGTATAGGGCGAGGAGGATGTGGCGGGCCGCCACGTTCAAGCCGCCTCCGCTGTGGCGTAGGGTTGGGCTGTGGGGGGGCAGGGGTGTGCTGCCCGTGGCCACGGCTATGGTCCATGCGTGGTCCGCCGCGTCCACCACGTAGTACCCTCCCAGGTGGTCCCGGAGGGTGTCGCTGAGGAACCCGAAGAAGATGGGGTGGCTGGCGGGGGGGGGGTGCGGCTGGGGCCGCGGGCCGCTCGCGGTGGCGGGGGTTGAGGTCCCCGCAGTGGGGGCAGTGGGTGAGGCGGTGCGCGGCTCCCAGGCAGATGCAGTGGTCTGGGTTGCAGGGCAGGGCTGTCTGTGGTAGCCGCTGGCGAACGCAGAGGGGACATGCGGTGGCTGGCGGTTGGCGGTACCTGTGGATGGACGGCGGCGTGGGGGGATGGGGGCTGGTGGCGCGCGCATGCTGGTGGGAGTGTGTGCGGTGCCTGTGGTGTCCGTGTGTGCTGTGCCAGTGCTGTGCTCGCCGGACGGTGTGTAGACGTGGTGGGGGTTCCGTGCTGGTATGTCACGGGGTAGGTTCTCATGGTTGGTAGAACAGGAGTTTGAGGAGGTGGGCTTGGTCTGTTGGGGGCAGGGTTGCCGCATGCTGCAGGTATTTGTGGGTGCGGTATGTGAGCTGCTCCGCCGTCTGGGCAACGGCCGTCCGCTGCATGTGCGCCACCGTGGCCTGGGGATCCTCCCCGTGGGTGCGTAGCAAGGTGTAGACGGCAGTGGGGACGAGTCCCCTGCGGACTGCCTCGAGCACCTCCGTCTGCTTGAGGACGGTGGTGAGTTGCTGGGTCGCCGGGGACTGCGTCAGCCATCCGGCGTGCTGTGCGATGGTGTGGGTTGGGTTCCAGTCTGTGAGGGTGTCCAGTCCTCTGTACAGGGGGCACACTCTGAAGTGGTCCCATGTTTCTTCTTCCGCGTGGCTGCAGATGCATTTGGTGTGTCCTGCGGGGACGTGGATCGAGCGGCGTGTATACCATCGGTGGTATCGGGTGAGGAGGGGAAGTTGTTCGAGGGCGAGTTGGAGTCGGGGCTTTTGTAGGTGTGCTGGGAGGCTATCCGGGCGCAGGGCGGAGTAGTAGAGGGGGGTGTGGACGGAGTCTTCGAGGCGTCGGAGGAGTTCGGTGTTCGCTGGGTGGCCCAGTGTGGTGGCCAGTTGCTGGATGGGTGTGGGGTAGTGGTACTGCTTGTCTCGATCCGTGTACGGCGTGTCCTCGGGCATCCATTGGGGGGGCTGTGTGGCCGGGGGTATCGGGGGCAGGTGCTGTAGGTGGCTGTGGTGTGGGGTGTCCAGTCGCACGCGTTCGAGCCCTGGGGTGTGGTTGGTGTTCTGGTGTTTGGCCTGCGTGTCTGCGCGTCCATTGCCGTATGCGTAGCGGTGTGACTCCTGCTTGACGATGTGTAGGGCGTCCTGGGGGTGCATGCCCTTTAAGGCCATCCATAGTCCCAACGCTTGTGTGGTGAGGCCGGACTCGAGTGCTTTGTGGAGGGGCAGGTCCGCAAGGCACCTGGTGAGGTGGATGTCGACCGTGGCGTCCACGACTACCCAGATTTTGCGGGGCCGGATCGTCGTGGGTTGCGGTGTGGCGGTGACGGCGTCTGCCATGGTGCGCAGTTTGCCGTGGGAGGATGCCCCAAAGATGGTGGCCCCGGTGTGGTGTTCCACGTGGAGGCCGTCCGCGTGCCGGGTGATGCGTACGGAGGCGCAACCGACCGTGGGGGTGCGTTGCTGGGTGCCGGATGCGTCAGTGAAGTAGATGATGTCGGTGTCGCTGGATATGGGTAGGCGGGCGATTGCTGTGGGGTGATAGACGTAGATGGGGTTCCCCTGGGCGGTTCTGGCGGTGATTTGCGTGGGTTGCAGTCGTGGCGCTGCATAGACGCCTATCCCCTGGGTGATGATGGCCTGGGCTCGTGGGGTGAGGCGGAGGAGGCCCCTGTCTGGGCGTCCCTGGGTGATATACGCGTACATCAGGTGGAAGAGGTATCCCGTATTGGGGTGGAACTTCTGGCACGTGATGGTCTGTCGCCGCTCCTTGTCGTCTTTGTCGTCGCGGAGGGTGGGGCATTTGTGCTGTAGGGGGCGCATGGGTGCCTCCTGAGGTCCTGCGCGGTGTGGGTCGCAGCGGTCGTAATCTATGGCTACGCTGTCCGGGTCTGCCCGCTCGTTGGTGAACGTCCATGTCGCCGTGGGTGTTCGGGTCCAGGCCACGTGTGCCGGGTGGTCTGCAGGGACCGTGTGAAACCAGGGGGAGAGCCATGCCTGCTGGTCGGCGGTGGCGGCGGCGGTGGGGCTGCGGTAGTGGGTGGAGATGAGGTGCAGCAGGGGCCACGGAGTGTCGAGGGCTGCCGGGCCGCAGTGCCAGCACGTGCGTGGTATGCCCTGGTCACTGTGTCTGACTGGTGGTACATCGGTGTCCGGCGCATTGTGTTTGGGGATGGACCAGGGGGCATGGTGTCGCTGGACAGTGCGGGTAGCATGTTTGTGGCCGTTTGGTGCTAGTAGCAGGATGGTGGGTGGTGCCCGGCTTTCGGCTGACGGGGTGGGCTCCCCCTGCGTTGTGGCGCCGTCGTTGGGGGTTTCGTGCTCGCTCGGGCGGGGCCGGGGGTGCTGGCGCTGGAAGGCTGTGTACGCCGTGTCGATGTCCTTCGGCCCCGGCATGTCGCGCCCTGCCTTCGTAGCACATGCGCGGAGGTACGCCTGGAAGACGTGGCGTGCTGGCCATTGTGGTTCTGAAAGGAACGGGGCGTGGTGGGCGTCGCATTGGGCAATGATCTTCATCTGTGTTGGGGTGATATACACTATGGTGATGGTGGCCGCCACGAGGCGCAGGGTGTCCACCTCGCCTGCCGGGCGTCGGTGGATGTCGGTGTGTGTGGCCACGAGTGGCCCCTGTTGATCGCAGTGGTGGTTTGTCAGGATGGCGTGTGTGTGGTGCGGTAGGAGGAGTTGTAGCTGGGCCCAGATGCCAGTGCCCACGGAGGTGGAGACGCCGTGTTGCGCCAGTATCCACCGAGGGCAGGTGTTGCGGGCCATCTGCGTTTCTCTTATGCGTATGGCTGCCGCCTCGCGAACTTCTGGTTGGTGGTTGTGTGTTACCCTGTGTAGGAGGTGTGCTGCGTGTTTGGCATAGTCCATGTCGACCAGGGCACCTGTATTGTCTCCGTAGTAGCGCCAGTGGGCCATCATGGCCTCCTTGGGGAAAGACGTGGGCCAGCCTCCGTGTTGCGCCCATGCCTTCGTCACTTGCTGTCGAGCGTGGCGTAGTGCGTCTTGGGGGCGCGGGAGGTGCAGGGCTTGGTACCCGATGGCCGCGTTGAGCACTGCTTCCATGAAGTACGCCAGGCCCTGCGTAGACAGGAGGTCCCCCCTGGCAATTTGGGGTAGCCGGGCGAGGCGCTCTTCTAGCTTGCTTGGGAGTGTGATGTGGTGGTGCCGTGTGGCCTGTGTGACCCCCAGGTGGACTGTGGTGTCTTCCAGGTGTAGGGGTTCGCCTTTCCGGATGTGGGGGGTGGGGGTCTCGGCGTCGGCCAGCCCGACCGATTTGCGCGGGTGCACTAGGAGCTGGTGGGCGTCCAGGTAGGTTGTGGTGAGTTGGAGAATGGCGGACGCTTGTTCGGTGGTCGTTGGTAGCCCTGCGTTCTCAGGGTCGCGGTGGCGGGTGGCCGTGGTTAGGAGGTTGTCATCCGCGAAGTTGATGAGGGGGGACCGTAGCGGGTATGGGGCGTACCCCGGGTATACCCGTGCTAGCTCGAATGCCAGTGGCAGGGTGACGAGGAGGTAGAGGAAGGGGCCTTCGGCGCCTCCTTGGGGGACCCCGCTGTCTGTGCCGGTCCAGGGGGTGAGGCCTGCGGCTGTGATGACGGAGTAGAGTCGGGTCTGGATGTACCCGGTCATGAAGGATAGGAATGGGAGGCCCATGGCATCCCATACCTCCGTGAGGAGCCGGTGTGGGGCGTGGGGGAACGCGCCTTGGACATCCAGGGAGGCGATGATCATCTCGTAGGGGTTCATGTCCAGTGGGATGTCCTGGAGGAAGATGGCCTCGTGGGGGGACCTGCCGGCCATGGCTCCCCACATGCTGGCGGGCACGTGGGCGAAGACCGCCGGCGCGATGCGGCCTAGGATGAGCGTCCACACCAGCTTGACCTCGGTGGTGGCGCAGACTATGGGCCGCCAGTTCCCCGGCTGCGCCCAGTCCCCCTTTTTGTAGAGGGGGTGGACCAGGTTGGCCCACTCAGGGAGGATGGGCGTGGCGCCCGTGACGATGTCCCACAGGCGGGCTGCCAGGCGGCGTTTGACGGGCAGGGTGAGACGTTGGTACTCTTCGGCCGGCAAACCGTCGACGCCGGGCACGACCCCCTCCTTCAGGCGGTCTAGGGCGCGTTGCAGTTCTGAGATGCTGAAGGGGTCGTGTTCGATGGCGCGTCGCTGTTCCCGGTTGAAGACCCTGGGCACATGCTCGCGGATGGTGTTTCTGGTGTGGAGGTCGAGCTCGGGGAGGGCGTCCCCGTGTTGTGCCTGGAAGCTGTCCAGGACTGCCTGGAGGACGGCGTCGGGGTCATTGGTGAGGCCTCCTTCGGGGGTGCGTACCGCGTGGATGGTACGGCGCCCCGTGTCCTCCAGGATGCGGCTGACGTACCGTAGGGACTTGTACGGCGTGTCGTTTCTGCCGTATCTTTCGCGTTCTTGGGCTGCGGCCGCTATGCGGTGGGCGTGCCATTCCTCCAGTTGGTGGCGGCAGGTGGTGAGGAGCGCACGGAGGTGGGCGTCCCGGTCTCGTGCCTCCGGTGTGCTGGGGCGTAGCAGGGTGGCGAGTTCCCCTTTCGTGGTCCAGATGTCATGGATGAGTTGCTGGAGGCTGAGGTGTGGCGGTGCTCCCGTGTGGTTGTCGTCACGCTCCATGCCGCATGCTTGTGCCGCCCGGCGCATGGCGGTGGTGAGTGTCGGTGCACCCGGGCGGCGCAGGATGGCGTGTAGGGCCCTGTTATACCTGTGCCAGGCGCCGTGGTCGTCCTCGGCCGGGAACTGCAGTGTGGGTGGGAGGGTGTCGTCTGGCAGGGTGGCCGCGGGTGGGGGTAGGTTGGGGATGATGAGGTCGATGTAGAGGGGTCGGTGGCCCGTGCCTGTGGGCGGGAGGTCCCCGTAGGCTGCTTCGTGGACGCGCACCGCGGTTGGGTCCCCGTAGCACGTGTCGATGCGGGAAAGGTGGGTGCCGGCTTGGTGGGGGTAATGGGAGGGTGTGCCGGTGAGTCCTGCCGTGAGGTCGGTGAGGCCCAGTTGGTGCATGGCGTCCCGGACAGCTGTGTCGGTGGCTGTGGGTGGGCTGGTGCGGTCGTCGTCGGTGGGGGCGGCGTTTAGGTCGCCTATGATGATGGTGGGTGCCAGGAGGGAGAGTCGGCGGTACGCCAGGCTCAGGGTGTCCAGGCAGTCCTTGGTCTCCTCCCCGAATGGGACGTGCGTGAGTAGCACGTTTAGCTGCCATCCGGGCCCCACGCACTCGTACGCCCTGAGGCGACCATCCACTCCGAGGTCGGGGTGGGCATGTACCGTGACCGACGTTTTGTGGTAGAGGGGTACCCCCCGTTCCCAGTGGGCGTGATATTTGTTCCCCTCCGGGTCCAGGATCGGTGCTGGTTCGGGTTGGTCCGCTCTGCGGAGGGCTTTCTCCAGGAACCCCAGGAGGTCTGCGCCTTGGGGGTGCGGTCCGGGCATGGCTTGCAGTGTGGCGGCCTTGGTGAAGTCGTAGGTGACCGCGGGCTCGTTGAGGATATTGATGCGGGCGTGGGCCTCCGCAGGTGCCAGTTTCTGGGGACCGGTAGTTGGGGGGGCGGGCCGTGTCCGGCCCTGGCCCCGTCAGGCGTCGAGGAGGTCGATGACGCCCTGAGCTGCGGGTGCCTTGCGGTTCCGCTTCTGGGGCTGGGGTAGGGCCCATGCATTGTGGACTTCGCCCGTGTACTCGGTGCCGGTGAGGTGCTCCGTGTCAGGGGTGCACAGCTGCATGGGGACCATCGAGTTCGATGGTGCGCCCCAGCTTCTTGTCGTTGGGGGTGGCCGGGTCCCACTTGACGTGGATCTTGAACCACTGGTGGTCCCCGGTGACGAGGTACCGGTGCTTGACCTCCCCTGCGGCCCATATCCACTTGGAGGGGCCCGCGGCCGTGGGGTACTCGAAGGGCAGCTGCATCCGGGTGCCGATGGCGTATTCGGGATACAGGGCAGCGGCTTCCTCTTTGGTCCAGCTCTTCGGCTTGGCCCTTGGCTCTGGCGCGGGTTTGGCCTGTGTGGGGGCTTTGCGCTTCCGCGCACCTTGGCGGCGCGGGGCAGCGGGTTGTCCCCGTTGGGGAGGTGCGCCCTGGGGCTGCTGTACGGGTGCGTGGCCCGGTGCAAATACGGGGTGCTCCCGGGCGGCTGGGACGTCAGGCTTGGACGTGGGGACGGGGTCTTTCAGCTGGAACACTTGCTTGGTCATGAGGCCAAGCACTTCCTCTGCCTCCTGCAGGGCGTCGGGCGGGTCCGTGGGCCAGGTGAGGAGCCGGTGCCCGGTGCCTGCCCCGTGGCGGCGCATGTGGGCCGTGTAGCGGGTGGCGTGGCGTGTCCACGCTGGGGTGCGTTCCGGGGGGAGGGGGCCTTCTCGCGCCCCCTGCGCCCAGTAGAGGGCGTAGTGCAGCGCTTCCCAGGCTGCCTCTGGGGCGTGGGGGATGCGTGCGGCGAGTCGCAAGCGGTCTCCTCCGCGTGGTGGGGGCGGGACTTCGTCGTCGGGGGCGTGTGCCGTTGCCTGTCTGACCTTGCCGTGGTCGTCCCATTCCACCGTCCACCAGGTGTCCCGGTGTTTGAGGATGTGGCCCTCCGTGGTGGTCGGGGGGGCATCCATGGCGTCCCAGCTGACGAGCTGGATGGGGCGGACCGCAGGGTGGGTCTTCGGGGGTGCTCGCATGTTGAGGATTTGGTGGATGTCCTCGGCGGTGGGGCCCGCGTCGGGGGCGTCCTGCGCTGCTTGGGCTAGAGGTCGGGAGGGGTGGTCCTCCCAGAGGCGGGAGGCGGACGCCGTGGCGTACATGGCTGCGATCAGGACGTGTTCCGTCAGCCCTTCCACCATGAGGTGGTTTTCCCCCTCCAGGTCTCGGGGGATGGTGGCTTCCGCCTTTAGGGTGAGGAGAGCGATGGCGCGTTTGGGTCCAGGTGTGGCGTGCGTCGGCTCATCTGGCGGGCGTCCGTCGGATGGGGTGTGGGGGGGGCGCTTCTGGAAGGGGGATGGTCCCACCGCCAGGTGCTCGACAAGGTGTAGCGGTATGGCGTGGTGGCGGTCCGCTGCGGGCAGGAGGTAGGGGTGTGGGTCCCCGGGTATCGTGACGAGGAATATGCCCCCCCTGTAGGTAGGGGTGGGCAGGGGTTGCTGCAGAGCGCCTGCGCATGGCAGCGCGCACCGAGGGTTGCAGTGGGTGCATGGGGCTGTTTTTGGGGTGCGGTACCGCGTACACGGTGAAGGGCCCTACCGCGCGCTGGATGTGGCGGGGGATGATGTTGCGGAGGTCCGCCACCCGTGCCGTGCGGCGTTCGCCATAGTATATCCAGAGTGTGTACTCCAGTGCCATTTTGGGGCGTAGCTTGCGAGCCAGTAGGTTCAAGGTGCTTTTGTGGGTGGCCTCGGTGAGGGTGGCGGGTTCAGCGTCAATGCGTGGGAGCAGGTGGTCTTGGTGGTGTGCCGCGGCCCGTCTGCGGGCGGTGTGGAGGGCGGTGCTGTCGGCGGGAGGGGGCGCGTGGTGGGTGGGCCTTTGGCGCGGGGTCGGGGCGACGTGTAGGGGATGCTTCTATGCCGGGCGCGGGTGGTGTTGCGGTGGCTGGAGGCCAGGGTAGGTGGTGAAGGTGTATATGGTGACGGGGGAGTGCTCATGCGTGGCCTGGAGGTAGTAGTGGTCGCGACCCGTGTTGTGGGTGACGATGACGTTTGGCGTTGGTATATCGTAGTGGAGTGCGGTATTGGGGAGTTGTTTGGTGATGCGTGCCGTCGCGTCCCCCGTTTTGGGCGCGGTGTCGTGGGGCACGAGGATGTGGACTGCCCACGCATCGTGGACGGGGAGGTCGAGGTCCGGTAGGGTGGGATGAATCGGGCGTCCCCGGAAGTGTGTGAAAGCTGGGTTGTGGCGTGCCGCCGTTTCCTTGATGATGGACGGTGCCCACTGGGGTGGTGCCCCAACTTGCTGGGCCATGGCGGCGACGGCGTGGGCGATCGCTGTGAGGTCTGGGCCGATGCCAGGCTGGTCTGCCGGTGGCTGCAGGCCCCCTTCTGGTGCGGGGTGGTGCCACCATAGGGTGTAGCCCTTTTGTGTGTTATCGTGGGGGGTGTGCACGAGGCCCTGGTGGTTGGAGATGGCGGTCTTGAGGGCTTCCGCTGCCTCGCGGTTGAGGGTGCGCGTGTAGGCCCAGACTCCAGTGGGGGGGGCCGCCCCGGTGTGGGATTCGGCCGTGGTGGGGGCCGGCTCGAGGGTGTGACTGGTGAGGGAGGGTCTGTGCAGCCCTTCGTGCAGGGAGGCGCACACGTGTGCCCACCTGTCCGCCCATCCCTGTTGGGCGCTTCCTGTGTCTGCTCCTGTGGGCAGTCGCACGATGACCACGTGCCAGGGGTGTGACCCCGGTACTACGGTGGGGGGTGTGGTGTGCTCGTGAGTGTGCAGCCATACTGCGGTGTCTGCGTTTGCCGTCACGTAGTCCTCTCCCTCCGCTGTGTGGACGTTTTCGACGGCGGCCTCTCCCTCTAGGGTGAGGAGGAGGTGTGTGCCGGGGGGCTGCGCGTGCGTCTCCGCGTCCCGGAGCCACAGGTACGTGAGCGCCACGGTGCCGGGGAGGATTTCCCCCCACGTGAAGGTGCCTTCGGGTGATGCCCACTGCAGGGGCAGTGTGCGGCGTCCCCGCGAGTCGTTGGTGGCATGGTAGTCGTGGGGGAGGTGACGTTTGGTGAGCCGGTGCGGCATGCGTTCGGTGGTGGCTGTGGGGGGGTCCCAATTACATTCCTCCGGGGGGGGGTGCGTCTGCATCGTCCTCCTGGGGCTGGGCCAGCGGCAGCGCCTGTGCATTGGGTGTGGCGTCGGGTAATCCGCTGTGCGTGAGGATGTAGAAGCCCTCGGGGGTGAGTTGGAGGACGATGTCCCACTTCGCCGTTTGCTCTGGGGACCACTGGTGGGGCCCGTCCTGCGGTCGGTGGAGGGTGACCTGGTGGCCCCATCTCCAGCTGTGGTAGGCGAGGAGGCTGAGGACGGTGTCTTGCTCCAGGTCCTCCACGCTTTCCATGTATGCCGTCATGTCGGTGACGTCGACGGCGTACTCGTCCTCCCATTCTTGTGTGGGGGTGCCTGGAGGGGGGGGGGACGGTGGTGTACCCGTGGAGTCCCAGCCCCGTGACGTCGGGCAGGTCGTGCTCGAGTGACGCCCGGTACTCGGCGGGCCCGTTGCTGGCTTCGTGGGTGGGATGTAGGCGCCTCAGGGCGTTGGACAGGTGCGTCCAGGGCGCCCGCTCGCGGGGGGGGGCTGCGGGGGGGCAGTATGCGGGCTGGGGTCCGCGGGGCCGCTTGCTGTGGGCTCGAGCTCCGGCGGGCTGAGGTCCATATGATGCTCCGTGTCCTCCGTGTGTTGGAGTTCCAGTTCTAGCAGGCTGTCGATGTCCAGGGCCATGGGGTCATCGTGCGTGTTCACGTGCTGGGGTGCTGCTTCATGGCACGGTGGGCGTGTGATGCTGGTGTTCGGGGCACGTGCGGCGGCCGGTGCGGGGTCGTGCGCCGGGTGAGGCGCGCCGTTTGGCGTGGTTGTGGTGTGTGGCTGCACGCTTGTGGCTGTCCTGGCCGGTGGTGTTGCCCCTGTGTGCGGTTCGGGTTGTGGCCGGTGGTGGGTGTTGAGCTGGCGCGAGGTGTGCGGGGTTTCCAGGGCTGGTGCCGGTGGGGTGGGGTGCGGAGTCGGTGGGGCGCGGCTTCGTTCCTGTGTTGGTGGGCTGTGGTGTCCCGTGCCCCCGGGTGGGGGAGGGGGGTGCGGTGCGGTATGGTGGTGTTGTGCTGTGTGGTGGCCTTCCCGTTGGGGGGGGGGGGGGCACCGTGTCCAGGTCTGGTGGGGTGGGTTGTTGCCCGTGGTTTGTCCTCTGGCGGTGTGGGGCAGCCCCGCGTGGTCTCTTGATCGTCCTCCTGGCGTGTTTCTGTACGTGGGCCCTGCGGGGTCGGTGTGGCGTGGGGCCTGGGGTCCCCTGGGGCGGGGTGTGCGGGACTGGAGTGTCGCAACCTGGGGGGTGTGGTCGTGTGGTGCCTGGGGGTGTCGGCCCACCGTTGAGTGGGCCCAGTGGTGCGGGGTATTGCGTTTGCGGGGTCCGCGGGTCGGTGGGTCGCGGCTTCTTGGGCGTGTTGTGGCCCCGGTGCGGTGCCCGCGGGTGGTGACTGGCGGTGTGTGGCTGGGGTGTATCGTTTCCACGGTGGGGGGGGGGCTATTTGCTCGGGTGTGGGGTGGACCCGTGGTAGGTTGCCGGCGGGTAGCGGTTGTTGGGGCCTCACTGTGGGGCGGTATTCCGCGGCGTCCCCTTGGTGCGTCCCGTGGTGGTCTCTGGTCGGCTGGCTGAAGGGGGTTTTGGGGTGTACCGCATCCATGGGGGCACCATTGTGTGTCAGGGCGCCGCAGCGGTGGGTGCGGCGGGTTGTGGGGGTGGGGCTTGTGTCGGTGTCGACCGTGTGGTTGGTGGCGGTGTGTCGTGTGTCGTCCCCGGCGGCTCCTCATGGTGGTCTGTTGTGGTGGTGCCTGGGGCGCGGTCTTGGGCTTTGCGGTTCCTGGGAGGGTGCGGGACATGCGGGGTCGGGTTGGCTGGGGGGGGGGGGGGCGCGCGTGTGTGGGCTTGTCTGTTTGCCGTCTGCTCCCCCCGTGGCCCCTTCCTCTGCCTGTCCCTTACTCCTCTCTTTTCGCTGGCTTGTTTGGCTTTGTTTTTTTTTTGTTTTTTTTGGGGGGGGTGGCTGGGGTGCTGTGCGTGGGTGTGGGTGTGTGCCGGTGTCGGCGCCGGTGTGGGCGTGGGTGTCGTGGGGGGACGGGGGTCGGGTGGCTGTTGTGCTCTTGGTCCCCGTGTGTGCGCCGGCCCCCAGGCTTCCGGTTCCCAGGGCGCCGGTCCAGGGGGGGCTGACGGCGGGTGGTTGGCAGCAGTGGTGGCGTGGCGCTTGCGTGGGTGGCTGCGGCTCCTGGTTAGTGTCTGGGTGGCGTGGCCGGGCGTGGGCGTGCGTGTGGGTGTGTTCATGGCGTGGGCCGATGGGGTGGTGGGCAGTGAGGGCGTGGTTGGTTTGTGTGGGTGTCGGGTATGTGTGCGCCGAAGGCGCATTGGGTTGGGCTGGGGCACTGTGGGCGATGCAATGGGTGGAGGAGATGCTGGTGACGCCTACGGGGGGGGTGCTGTAGGCGTCGAAACGGGTTTGTGTTGTTGACGTGGGTGCTTCGGGTGACGCGCCGGGCGGCGACGGGGTTGATGACGCTGATGGTGTCATAGGTGACGGGGCGGGCGCTGGGGGGGCCTGCGGCTCCGGTGGTCGCTGTAAGTGGTGCAGTGGGTGGTGGCGCGACTGGTGATGCCGGCGGTGAGGGTGCTGCCGGTGACGTCGATGGAGAGGGCGCTGCGGGTGATGTCATGGGTGGTGGCGATGTTGATGTGGGTGTTGCAGGTGGTGTGCCGGTTGGTGGCGCCGCTGGTACTGTCCCTACGTAGGGTGTTGCCGGGGGTGCTGTGGGCGGTGGTGTCGTCGGTGGTGCCGATGGCGAGGGTGACGTAGGCGATGCACTGGGTGACGGTGAGGCCGGTGTGTGCCGTAGGTGACGCGTTGGGAACGGGTGGTGGGGGGCCGGAGGGGGGTTTGCCGTTGGTGCAACGGGCGATGGTGGCGTTGGTGCCGCAGGTGGTGGCTTGGGTGATGGTGCTGTTGGTGATGCCGACGGGGTGGTTTGTCTGCCTGTCTGCCCGCGGAGTCGGTGCCGGCGTTGGGCGGTTGCCTGTGCGCGTGCTGGTCGGTGCGCCGGGCGCTCGGTGGGCGTGGTTGGGTGCGGGTGTGCGTGTTGGTGTGTACGTGGCGCGGGTTGCGGGGGGTCTGTGGGCGTCGGGTGCGTTGTTGCCGTGCGTGTGGTGATTTGTGTTGTCTGGTGGAGCGTGGCCGGCGTGTGCGTTGCGTGGGTGTTGTGGGGTCTGGTCGGCGTGGGTGGTGTCGGTGTGGGTGTTTGGGGTTGGGTGCTGGTTGTGGGCGTGTCGTTCGCGCGGTGCGGTCGGGCGTGATGGTGGTGCCGCTGGCGACGTCGATGGTGACGGTGCTGCAGGTGGTAAGGGTGGGACGGCGGTGTTGGCGGTTTCCGGTGTGGGTGGTGTGGAGTGTGGGGGTGTGGAAGGTGTGGTGCGGGGCGAATGGTGGTGTGCTTGGCGACGGCGTGGTGAATGCTGCCGGGGGGGAGGTCGTTGTTGGTGATGTTGTGGGCGGCCGGTGGCGGGTGGTGGTGGTGGTTGTGGCTGGACTGCTTGGTGGTTTGTGGTGTCGGCGGGCGGCCCTGATGTTGGGCCCTGGGTGTGTGGTGGCGGGTGGGCGTGCATGGTGGTGGTGATGGTGTGTCATTGCGGGTGGTGTTGGGTGTGGTACCGTTGGGCGTGTGGTTTGCGATAACTGATGAAGGCTAGTAACTCCTGAGCGTTGGGCGTCAGGTCCACTTGCCAGAATCTGCTCCTCTTGTCCATCTTGGTCTTGTAGCGACAGGAGGCTATCTTCTCAAGCATAGACTCCATATTAGGAATGGACCCTGAGTGGTTCAGCGTTTTGTTGTTCAGCTCTCCGTAGTTCACTACCAGCCGTTTGGCTGTAGACCCAGGTTTAGCCACCAGGAAACAGGGGCTGCAGTGTTGGGGGTAGTCCCCGTCCTTGTACTCCAGGACTAGGCCAGCGTCGATACATTCTTGTATCTGTCGCTCAATCTCGTCGGCCTGCTCTTTAGGAGCTGGATAGGGTCTCCTCCGAATCTTGTGACCCACGAACTCGGGTTTCAGCTTGAGGTCCATGTGTACCAGCTTGTCACATGAGGCTGGAGGGGGTAGTTCTCCGAACACCTCCGGATAGGTTCTTATAAGCGTCTGCACCTGCGGGTCCAATAGCTTGATCTTGTCCTCCATGTCCTCGTCAGAGTGTAAGTTGCTGGCCCCCTGAGTAATAGACGTCAGGAGGTGATCCTCCACCGACTCTTCGCCCTTGGTAGTATCCTTCAACCCTTGGTAGGCATATAGTAGGTCTCGTTCAACCATCTCCCATGGACGATGGCAACATAGGCACGCTCGAGGGGGTTCACATACACATTCCTCCGAGAGGTCGTCCTCCTCTGGGGTCCTCACATGGGCACCCCACACGCACTTCATGAGCTTAAGATCTACCTCCCTTTGCCAGGTGATGATCTTCTGCTCGAGGTCCTCCTTCAATTGGGATAGATCCGCCATACGTCCTTGCTTCAGTGGCCATGAGCTGCGGGTAGGCTTAGCGTAGCATAGCTTTTTCGCCACCAACTTCCCCTTGGAGTCCACATACTCCCTTAGCCTGGATCGAGGGTCCAGCTTTTCGTCCACGGGGTCTTCCACCCTCATGGAGAGTAGGGGTTTCAGTGGGGCGACGTACTCGGCGTTCTCCACTTCCTCCACACAGGTCTGCACGAAGAAGGCGTCGTGCTCAGTTTCGTCATCTGAGTGGATAGAGCTAGGTAGCTCGGATAGTCCACACTCAGAGACTCCATCAGCAACAGGTACATGGCAGGGAGAGTTGGGGGCGTTGGTGTTAGTCACGACGTATTCATCTCTTCTGGGTATAGTCTCAATTGCATCTTGAGGTCGTAGTCGATCCTTCAAGTCACCCAAGGTTAGTCCATCGCTTTCTCGTTGTATAGCCTGGACCAGAGTCAAGTCCAGATCCTCCCAGGGGATGGAGGTAAGACCTCCGTACACCACACTGAGCATACTCCCCCATCCGGGTTTCCCAATAGGCGTCTTACGCCCCAGAGGCACGTAGATGGCCTCATCAGGTAACCGAACAGAGCTGATAGTCAGCCTGTCCAGGAGGTTTCGCCAGTACTCGTTGCCCCCATGGGCTCCCCAATCGGGGGAACACAGGACCATACGGGAACGTTCCAAGGCCACCTTGGTCAAGATCTTCCCCAGTTCACTGAACCTGGGGTTCCCGTAGGCCATCCCAAAAGAGGGCCAGTAAAATTTGTAGCTGCAGTTCTTCACCTTGCTGCAGTAAGGGTCAAGTACATGCTGCTTGTCGCTGGCGAACAACTCCACCCTCAGGTCTTCTCTAGGGTAACTGAACTCCTTCAGACCTTGGTCTAGGACTTCCCACAATAGTTGATAGTCCTCAGTTTTGGAGGGCGCCATCATGTTCGAGGGCTCCTCCTTCGATACCCTCAGGTAGCTTGAGGTATGTTCCGACTGCTCCAGTGGCACAGACTCTCTGCCACTGCGTGGTCCACGTAGAGGAGGTAGGGCGCTTGCAGCGTCAGGGATTGTATCTGGGAGTGCTGCACGAAGAAGTCAGTCCCCAATACAAAGTCGAAGGCATCAGTGTCCATCACATAGAACCGATGGGCGATAGTTCGAGAGCCCATAGGTACCTCCACTTCACAGTCCCCGCAGCTGTGCACCACATGTCCATCTCCCATTCGTATAGCCGCGGTGGTCAGGGTGTTCTTCAGGCTCCCACAAGGTAAAATTTTCTTGGCCACTATAGATATGGTGGCTCCAGTATCCAATACCCCCAGGTATTTGCGTCCCCCTAGCTGGATACGTACCCAAAACACCAGGTCTTGGGTGCCACCGGAGCGTCCCCGTCAGAACTCCGCGGGACAGGTCACCTCGAACCCCTTGTTTCGCAATTTGCAGGCCCTCCTCATGAAAGGGCTCCTCTTCTTAGCGTTGCCGTCATCACCACCTTCATGCTCACGCTTGGCTCCTTGTTCTCGCTGGGCCTGCGTCTGCGAGCGTTTGGTAGGACCAGACTGCACTCCAGAGGGCTCGGAGTTCCCCCCTGGATTAGGGTTAGGGTTGCCTCCGTTCTTGTCCGTGTTCTTGTTGTCCTTGTCTGGCTGGCGGTTAGCGCCTCCTCCTCGTCCACCTTGACTTTTGTCTTGCCCTTGTCCACGTCCTTTCGACTTGCCCTTGCCGGAGTCGTTGCCTTTGCCTTTGCCTCCACCTTTGCCAGAGCCTTTGCCAGGATCCTCACCCTTCAGCTTCGCCGACAGGCGCTGCTTGTGGTAGCACTCATCCTCGTAGTGCTTCCTCTTCCCACAGAAGGCACAGGTGATAGGACACCTGTAGTGATCCGGCATCTTCGCCTTGGCGCCGGTGTTGGTCACCTGCTTCTTCCCTTGGATTACGAAGCAGTCTCGCTGCTCGCAGTCAGGGGCGTGCTGCAGGTGGCCCTGCTCGTCTCTGGCGTCACACCAGAAGAGCCCCTTGACGTTTTCCATGATATGGGCGTGTTTGGGGGTAGTCCCCTGCCCAGGTCTGGATCCTTGGTACCCTTTGCCATGGCTTCCAGAGCCTCCACCTCCAGGACGGTAGTTGTTCAGGTGCTGGTCGCTTTCTTTCTCCAGCCCCAGCTCCAGGAGTAGTACACAGAAATCCTCGTAGTGGAGGGCTCCAGCCTTGCGCTCTGCCGTTGAACGGCACACGTCCCACAGCTCTCGAGGGAGCTTAGCCACCAACCAGAAAAGCAGGTCGTCGCTGCTGTAGGAACCGGGCGTCAATCGTCCAGGCCAGTGATCCAGGTCAGCCAATAGCTCAGAGACCCTGCCAGGTTTGGGGTTGTTGGGCAGCATGGGCAGGTTCTGGATCTCGGCCCTGATGGAGAGGTCGGTTTCATAGGTCGGGTACTGCCTCTCCAAGGCAACCAACACATCGGCAAAGGTGGCGGACTTAGTCACGATCTGTCTGACCTGCTTGTCCAGGTACTTGGTCTCGCAACACTGCAGGAGCAGATCGCACTTGACCCGTCCACTAGCGTGGGTTTGGCCGGTCAATCGAAGAAACCGGCCAAAATTCTCAGCGAACTGGCTGAGGTCCTTGCCTGTGAACTCAGGCAGGTTCACCACGATCTTGGAGGTGGCAATAGCCTTAGCCTCCTGAGACCTGCGTCCCCCAGGGCGTCGGGTCTTCTGCTTCTTCTTCTTCTTCTTCCGACTCGGGTTCTCAGGGTCCTCCAGGTCGTCGTCCTCCGAGGGCGAAGCAGAAGTCATCGACGGCGGTTCATCATCGGAGGGATCTCCGCCTAGGTCACTGGAGCCGCAGGGGTCCACATCCACCATTGCCCTCAGGGCTGTCAGCCCCAGCCGGTCCAGCTCGGCTCTCGTAGAATTCCCCACGTGACTGTAGGGTGGCTGGGCCGTCCTCGGCACGAAAGGGCTTCTAGGTATCGCTGCAGGGGTCGGCATCGGTCGGCTCCTCAGGCTCCCCAGGGTGTTTGTCAGCCCTGCCACCAGGTGGTTGGCCTGTACTCGATGGAGTAACATTCCCACCGTGGTAGGTGACGCTTGAAGCTGTATCAGGGGCTCCAGTTTATCTCCAATCTCTTGAGTGAGGTCGCCAACATTTTTAGAGGTGGCTCCTCGGAGCACCTCGTTGATCTCCGACCGCGTCAGGGACCTGTTGGAGAATCTCCTCGATCCTCTACCCCTGCTCCCGCATGACTCAGGTCCTCTCCTCAACCTACTCAAGGTCGCATACCCAGGAACATCCACATAGGCTCCCGTAGCGGGTAGAGGATGGTGATAGTCAGCCGCATACCATCGCGGCGCAGAACTGGAGGTCACCGGCTCACTGGTAGTAGTTGCCTCTGGAAACGCAGTGGTAGGTGGGTTCACACCATAGGCAGGGTAGGGAGGCATACCAGTAAAGCCTATTCCCCCAGCCATAGGCGGATTGGTTATGGGTGTGGATGTTGCAGCGGCTGGGTCTGGAGTTGGGAGTGTGGTGGTTATAGGGGAGGGTGATGCGTGGAGGCCAGAAGCGCTTGGTGCGCCCTCGAAGGTAGGATCATTTGTCGGGTCGTGCCCTTGGTCTGCTCCTTCGTCTGCTATGCTTTCTTCAGCATCCCTCTCGCTCTCTCTCTTTCTCTTCACAGGATGGCTGTCCACCTCCTCGACTTAGAGGGCCCGGAAGGCGGACTGAAGTCCTTCCACCCAATCCTCCGCCACGTACACTGGCCCATGTAAGGGCTCCGAAGGTACAGCGCTAGGTCCAGGTCCAGGTTCACCAGGTGCTGGCATCGCTGGTGCCTCAGGCGCCGTCTTCACGTCGGTGTCCTCTTTCTTGGTGTCCATATTCGTTCGCCCTTCTTGCTTATATATGACTGATCTCGGCGCACTGGATGTACGGCACGGATTTGCTGACGGTACGCAGAGACAGTCTGCCTCTTGCTACCAGAAGGGTTTATAGTGATTTCAACACTGTGTGATTGTTGTGCCTCTCCTGCTGCTTGCTGCTGGTGTAGGGTTCCTGCTGCTTGTTTTTTGATGAGAAAAATATTTCGTTGTTGAAATACAACCAATCCAGGATAACCCTAGCCAGAGATAAGCAAGTAGAAGAAGGTCAGGATCAAAGCATGAAGGGCTGCAGTCACAAAGAGTCAGATAAAAACAACTATCAACAATAGACCGCAGCAATTAGCATACATTGCAACTCAGGATGAAATATTTTACATGTTTGAGAAACACTGATTGGAGAACTGCCCCAAGGGCTCACTATCATCCACAGTGCCATCTTGAGATGTGCACCCTTTGTTTCTGGGTCCCATAGGTGCTGAGGTGGCATGGCTTGTGGCGATGAGGTCACTGCCATGTCACATGGGATATTGCTACTCAGCTAGGCTGACTTGGTATTGAACCCAGGACCTCTCAAAAAGAGGTGCCCCAGCCCCCTAGGGTGCATACCACTAGGATAGCTAAGAATTCATGAGAAAACATAAAGAAATTCATAGGCTCTGCCTTCAGTATGTCAGTGCCTCAGCAACCCAGGAAAAGATGTTTTAGTGCCTATAGCTTGGGGATAAAGGGCTCCACACCACATCCTGATTTAGTGTTTGGTTCCATAGGTCAAAATGTGTTATCACCTCCTTTGGTTTGGCCAATACTAAGATAAAAATGCCCGAGTGCTTAGAGCACCTCTAATACAACTAAAGTATACCCTAAAGCATTGGAAAAGCACTTTTTCTTACTGTAGCGCTGTGTTCTCTTGCTCTTTCACAGGGGGGTCAATAGGGCCTGAGACCTCTTTGACATCAGCCC
This sequence comes from Eutreptiella sp. 'Long Island Sound 2002', assembly GCA_964036045.1. NCBI lineage: Eukaryota > Euglenozoa > Euglenophyceae > Eutreptiales > Eutreptiaceae > Eutreptiella > Eutreptiella sp. 'Long Island Sound 2002'. Next base: position 22,305,618 of record OZ038387.1, on the reverse strand, counting down.
CAAGTAGCGTGTGTAGTGGTGAGGGTCAGCAAGCCTGGGAGGTGATGAGTGCAAGTGATGAGTGCTCACCCTGCCTTCGAAGGCTGGTGCTGGCGTTAGTGAGTGTAGTGTAGTGGTGTCTCCTGTCCCGCGTGCTTTTCCACGTCGGCAGGGGAGTGCGTTAGCTTTTGGCCCTTAGAAAAATGGGCGTTTTGTATGCCCTTAGCACACATGGCCATGCCTCCCCTCTAGTAGGTAGGGCTTTAGCCGTCTTCCCCCAAGGATAGGCGCCAGCACAGAAATTGGGCGCCATAGGAGTGGTAATAGTACCTGATTAGGACCTGCGGTCCGACGTCAGCCAAGCCCGGTCTCGGGGAGCCACGACGGGGAGAGAAGTGAGACACACACAGACATACGTAGCACACTTAGGGGTATCGTAAAATCTGTAAGGAAGGGTAGAGCCCCATGGGTCTGGACCAGTCAGGGGTCCTAACTGTGGGCACGCTTGTCCCCAAGGAGGGAAGACACACCTTGCTTCAAAACACCTTGCTTGTCATTTCCCCCTGGAGTAGTAAGCCACCGTTCTTCGTTGGCTCCCCCAGGTCATTATATCAGGGCAGTTCCCATGCAACACATGGTCAACAAGGCACACACTCGCTGGGTGGCTGCAAACCTGATAAGCGGCCACCTGGCTCACGCTGGTAACCATAGGCATGGGACTGCAGGGCACAGCCAGGGTAAGTGCAGTGCTCTGAAAGCAGCGGTCTGAGCAAAACCAATGGCCTTCGGCCAGGGTGTGGTTTTCACGGGGGGCTAACGGTCCTGTCCTGCGATGCAATGCGGGGCAACTGTGACAACTGCTCTCACACACATACGCAGGCATATCTGCACAAGAGTGCTTACCGCCCCTGGAAGGTTAGAAGACAGTCAGTAGACTGGCACAGTGAAATTAGTTTTTCTTTTTACGCTGGGACAGAGTCTCAGCACGGGTTAGTAGCTGTCCCTCGTTGTTCTCGACGAGGTAGGAGCGGAAGATGGGGTTGATACTCCCATCTGGTTGTATAAAGGCGGACATGGGTCCCAGGTCGCCTCAGATAGCCCGTAGCCATCCAACAGGGTAAGGAATTTCCAGCCCTGTTTATACTTGTGGCGAGCAATACCTGCAACCACGTAGTAGCCATCGACTGCCATCTCATCGGCAGTCATCTCTTCGAGTTCGTCTGCCTCCTCTGGGCTGGCAGCGTTCTCTAGGTCGATACGCTCGACCTCACTGTCGCTGAGGCGCCACTCATCCCAGAACAAATCGTCAGGGGAGTGATAGTGCCTCAACTTTTTAGCCGCACAAAGCAGTTCACCACCTAGACCTGGACTGCACCTGACATGGATCCTAGATCCATCTATCCTGATGATACGATAGGGCCCAAAATAGGGGTCCTGTAGGCAGTTACGAGGCCAGGACGGTAGGCGTGAATGGTGAGCCAAAACAAGGTCACCAACCTTGAAGCTGGCAGGTCGCGGTAGGCGATTCCGTCGGCTCAGTTCACGGTCACGGATATGTCTCACGTTAGTCCCAGCCTGGTTAGCCATAGACTGCTTGTGTTCCAGCCAATCCCCAACGGGGCTCTTGAAGTCCTCAGGAAAGGGGGTTTTGAAGAACCAAGCAGGTCGTCCTCCATGGAACAGCTCGTGGGGGGTGAAACCCGTAGAAAAGCTCCTCTGAGAGCTCATGGTCAGCACTGCCCAGGGCACTAGGCGTACCCAGTCTTTGGTACGTTCTTGTTTCATCAGGATTCTCAGGTTCTGTTCCACCACACGGTTTTGTCTCTCACAAAGAGGGTTAGACGTGTGGGTATAGGGCACACCAGTGGTTACCTCAACGTTGAGGGCATTCAGCACTCGTTTGTACCACCCAGTGTCATTGCGGATGTGTACATCCTCATCACAGTGCACCTGCTCAGGTGCTCCATAGGGTTCGAACCAATGTTGGACCAACATTTTCACAGTCTGCTCACCTGTGATTTTCTTATTGCAAGGGAACACACGGGTGAAGCGAGACAGGCCACAGGTGACCACTAGGCAACTATCATAGCCGCCGAAGCGAGGTAGGCCGTGATTGGAATCCACATAGAGAAGAGAGTTAGTACAATAGGGTATGGGTAAGCTGGAAATCAGTCCCCTATCCCTACTGTCGCTCTGCTTGCTGGCATGACAGCCACAAGCATCCACAATGGTCTGCATACGAGACCTCAGTTCAGTCAGGGTTGGACTAGAGTAAAAACACTCGCGGAAGAAGTCCACTGAGCGATTAGCGCCAGTGTGACCTGAGCTGAGATGGGACCACTGTAGGCACCAATCAAGTCGGGCCTCAGGTACGACAATACGGTCCTCGTAGTAGAGGTACTGGTTGTTTTTATACCACCGGTGCCCGTCAACGACACGGGGTTCGAGACCAGTGCTGAGGGTCTGAAGAATTTCTTTATACTCTGACTGATAGTCAGTTAGGCTCCAAGCCTCGAGGATTCCAGCAGTGCGCATGGACAGGTCAAGCTGGACATCCATACGTTGGAAAGCCTCTTTGGGGAGTGCGTCAGAGCTCTCACCTATAAGCGCATCGAAGTTATTGCGCGATATATAGTCAAACAGTTCTTTTTTTATACCAGGGATATGATGAACTGTCAGCCTGAACAGGCTCAGGTAAGTCCAGTACACCGCTTTAGTTTCGCTTTCTCCGGTGGTGGGCCCTTCTGAAAAGACTTCACCGGTTCTTGGTCACAGAGCCAGACAATAGGGTTAGATCCCAAGAGTCGGGACTGTGATGAGAGCACCAACATAACGGCCAGGAGTTCCTGGTCGTAGGTGCTGTAATTGGAACGCGCTTGGTTCAATTTCCAGTTCCAGTGTCCCAGTGGCACAAGTCGCCACTCACTGGTAGGATAGTCATGCTTCAAGGAGCCATCACGGTTCAGTTCGCTAGTACGATAATGGCAGTGGGTTAGTTCGGCTGGGTTAAGCTCCTGCCATTGGTAGATCGTTCCAGCCCCCCCCTACATCACTGGCATCAGTGATCAGGACTATCTCGCCCTTAGGGCGGGGTACTCCCAGGCAGTTGGAGGAGGCATTTTTCTTCTTCAACTCCTGGAAACATTCCTCCTCTCTGGCGGTCCACCTCCAGGGAGTAGTTTTCTTGATTAGGCCAGTGAGAGGGGCAGGAGAGTAGGTAAAATTGTGGATGTGGCGCCTATAGAAGTTACAGGCGCCAACAAAACTCCTCACGTCGTGTAGACCCTTCTTAGGGTCATCGCGAATCTGCATGTCCTGCAGGAACTGCATCTTAGAGGCGGCTGGTTCCCACCAGCCATACCCCACGTCGAAACCCAAATACTCCATCTTCTCATTCATGAACTCCCATTTTTCGAGTTTGATTCGGAGATGGTTTTCCTGAGGAACAATGAAAAGTTCACGGAGGAGAAGGACACGGTCCTCTTGGGTATTGGTACCCAAACTCACGTCATCGCTGTGGGTCTCCATTTCTGCACCTCGAGAAATCAACTCCTGTACTAGAGGTCTGCGCCTCAGTATGTACAAAATTTTGTTCATTAGTTCCTGGAAGAGGGCTGGGGCATTAGCCACCCCGAAAGGCATGACCTTCCACTCAATCACACGACCCTTACAGGTTATAAGAGCCAGCAGTTCCTGAGCTGCGGCGGTAGGTCTACCTGCCACAAACCACTGCGTTTGTCTATTTTCGTCTTGTACCGGCATTTGGCAATAAGCCCCAGGGTATTTTCCATGTTAGGAATACTCCCTGAGTGGTTTTGGGTTTTCTTGTTGACCTCACCATAGTCAACAACCAATCGTAGGGCAGTCGACCCTGGTTTAGCAACCAGGAAACAGGGACTGCAGTGATGAGGGTAGTCCCCCTTCTTATATTCTTTTACGAGGCCAGCATCAATACACTCCTGGATCTGGCGCTCGATTTCTTCAACCTGTTCCTGAGGAGCGGGGTAGGGACGACACCTCACTTGCGTCTTCTCCAACTCAGGTTTCAGTTTCAGGTCCATCTGGACCAGTTTCTTACAGGAAAGGGGAGGCAGCAGGTCGCCGAACACCTCCTCATAGGTTAGCAGCAGTTTCTTCAGTCGGAAGTCAAGGTTAAGACTCTCAATTTTCTGCAGGAAATCCTCCTCAGCATGGAGGTTGCTCTTTCCATGCTCTTCCTTTTTCTGCCGATGGGCAGTTTCGGCAGGTACTGAACCATCATTCCACTCAGGGGGACACTGCTGCCCATAGTGCAGAGAATACACTAGGGGTATCTCAGGGTCAGGCAGCGTGTGGGAATCATCGTCCTCCTCAGACCAGATGGAGGATTTCCAGGTGTGTCTGAGGTATTGTAGCCCCTCTTGGCGCTCAATACCTTCGGCCTTCAGGTACAACAGCCGTCGGAGTTCCTGAGTGTCATGCTCAGACAGTGGCATGTTATTAGAAGCAGGCCGCGCTAGAGCATCAGGACTCTGGGCCACGGGTTCACCTGAGGGCATATGCTGCATGTGCAGCACCGGTTTCCCAACAGGGGAAGTTGATTCTGAGGTTGATTCTAGATCTACCTCCTCCGGGAACAGCTGGGCCAGGAAGGCACTGTGTTTTAGTTCAACACAGCTGGGATCAACAGGAGAAAAAGTGCTGGTGATCTCAGACAGTTGGTCGTCAGCATCCTCCTTTACAGCTGCAGGTTCCAAATAGCCATCGGGAGATTCACACCCTGTAAGTGTGGCAGAAAGGTGCTCAGGAGATCGTTTTTTGAGATCAGAAAGCGTCAGGCCAGATTTTCGGCCATGACCTCTTTCAGTAGCACCTGATCCAGATCACACAGGGGTACAGGATTGAGGGATCCATCGACAATGGATAAGAAACTGGCCCACTCAGGGGCCTGCATAGCTGTGTCTGAGTCATCAGGCACGTAAATGGGACCGTCGGGGGGTTGCACTGTTCCCACGGTCATTCGGTCTAGCACACGGCGCCAATAAGCGTGCTCACCTGAGCAACTCCAGTCAGGGGTGCACATGACAACCCTTCCTCCCTCATAAGCGACTTTGATTAGAACCTTCGCGAGCAGGGAGAAGGGAGGGTTAGCATACGCTAGGTCCATTGCTTTCCAGAAGAAACGAAAAGCGTTGTTGTTCAAATGTTTCGAGCAATACACTTGCATGATGTGCTGTTGTTGGCTCGTGAACAATTCCACCTGGATCTCATCCAGGGTTACCTGAAGGACCGCCAGTCCATTTTCAAGAACGTGACGGGCCAATTGGTAGTTTTCAGTACGATAGTTAGTCTTGGCTGCGTAGCGCAGCCCAGACTCTTTTTTTCCTGACAGATCCAAAGGTACGGAGAAGAGCCCTCTGCCAAAGTCGCAGTGCAGAGAATAGGGGCTCTGGACAGACAGCATTTTTACCTGGGGGTTTCTTTGCAGGAAGTCGGTACCAATGACGATGTCAAAGAAGTCAGTGTCCAACACTCTGCAGCGTTGGGTCACAGTTTCGTCGCCAAGACAAATAGTCACATCGACTCCCTTCAAGGAATGGATGGTCCGCCCATCCCCTATTCTTATGGCTACTGTCTTAGTTTTGTTCAAAGTCTTTAGCAGGTGCCGGGCCACTATAGAAAGTGTTGCGCCGGTGTCAAGCATTGCTCGAAAAACTTGATCCCCGATTTTCACGAGGATCCAGAAAACCAAGTCCTCCTCTTCGGAGCCGCCCCTCTACTCCTCAGCAGGGAATTTGACATCCATTCCTGCAGCCATGAGGGACTTGGCCATCCAGGCCAGTCTCCTCTTCTTGGAGTTATTCCCCTCAGGGGAGCCGTTATCCCCCTGTGGGCGCTTCTTGGGGTCACCTTCGGCAGGAGAGGGAGAAGTAACGGGCGCTGATGAGCGCCTCTGGGGGTTAGGGGTTCCACCTTTGCCACCCCCATTGCCACCTCCTTTACCACCTTTATCCCCATTCTGGG